>CAJQTU010000015.1:600000-1135000 GCA_906901685.1 Desoria tigrina
CTTGGAGACATTGATTGATTGATTTATCTTTAGTTATTAAGAGCATCTTGAGTTGAGTTGAACCATAAATGCGTTTGTGCCTCAAAGGGAAGTGTAGAGGTAGAAGTGGAGGATAATATTATTACTCGGGGCCATTTAGTGGCAGTGGAAGAGCGGAAATTAATTAGGCAAGGAGCAACTACATAATGAAGGATAGGATAGGAACCGAACCTGGTATCACTCATATTATATGGAGCATCTCCATCATTCTCCTCTTCTGCTCCATTTATAAGATCTAGTCTGTCAGTGCAAACTACGAACCGGTCCCGTGGGGGTCCTCTAAAATAAGTCTGGGTGCGACGGCCAGGAAAAGTCGGACAAGGCCCAACTAGCTTGTTAATCTTAATGTCCTGTGACGGTATAACTTGAAAAGTCCCGCTTTTAATTCACTGGCCCAGTTTTACATCAGCATATAATATAGCATCGCTTTTTCAAAAAGGGTAATCAGAAGGTTTATTTTGCAGATTCTGAATACCAGTCAAATTATCGGTTAATTGAACTATTATATGTTGGAATTGGTTAATTGTATCTATTAGCTGAGTGCATGTATAATAAACCGTCCAACGAATGCACTGATGTATCGTAGATATAACGTTTTTATAACGTTTCATACACATCAAAACATGTTCACAGTGAAAACTGTGTTTTAAAATATTAAAAATGCATGAAATATCGAAAATCTCAAATTGCCCCAACCATAGAGGAAAATTACATACGTCATTCAAAAGCACTTGATTATAGCTTTCGAATGACGTATCAAATGATTAATCTCAATTTGCCCCAACCATAGAGCAAAATTACATACGTCATTCGAAAGCCCTTGATCATAGCTTTCGAATGACGTATCACACATATATGTTTGTAATTTGACCTCTTTGACCCCTCCCCACCGGTCAGGGGGTGACCCCATCCCCAAATCATATTAGTCATTCGAAAGCCCTTGATCATAGCTTTCGAATGACGTATCACACATATATGTTTGTAATTTGACCTCTTTGACCCCTCCCCACCGGTCAGGGGGTGACCCCATCCCCAAATCATATACGTCATTCGAAAGCCCTTGATCATAGCTTTCCATCGATGTATCACACATGGGGGGTTGCTATTTGAAAAAATGTTGACCTTTGACCTTCCCCCCCTTGACCTTTGACCTCCAGGGCCCCCAAACGAACTTGACCTCCGTTTGGATGTCTTATATAGATATCCGAAAGAAAAATTTCAAAAAGTTAAGCCGTTCTCGAGTTATCGTGTTTACGGACGGACGGACGGACGGACACCAGACCATTCGCATTATGTATCTACGATACATAATAAACCGTCCAACGAATGTACTGATGTATCGTAGATATAACGTTTTTATAACGTTTGATACACATCAAAACATGTTCACAGTGAAAACTGTGTTCTGAAATGTTTAAAACACACAAAATATCGAAAATTTCAAATAGAGCAAAATTACATACGTCATTCAAAAGCCCTTGATCATAGCTTTCGAATGACGTATCAAATGGTTAATCTCACTTTGCCCCAACCATAGAGCAAAATTACATACGTCATTCAAAATCCCTTGATCATAGCTTTCGAATGACGTATCAAACGATTAAAACATGCAAAATATAGAAAATCTCAAATTGCCCCATTCATAGAGCAAAATTACATACGTCATTCGAAAGCCCTTGATCGTAGCTTTCGAATGACGTATCACACATATATGTTTGTAATTTGACCTCTTTGACCCCTCCCCACCCGTCAGAGGGTGACCCCACCCCCAAATCATATACACCATTGAATAGCCCTCGATCATAGCTTTCCATCGATGTATCACACATGGGGGGTTGCTATTTGAAAAAATGTTGACCTTTGACCTTTCCCCCCTTGACCTTTGACCTACAGGGCCCCGAAACGAACTTGACCTCCGGTTGAATGTCTTAGATAGATATCCGAAAGAAAAATTTCAAAAAGTTAAGTCGTTCTCGAGTTATCGTGTTTACGGACAGACGGACGGACAGACGGACGGACGGACGGACGGACACCAGACCATTCGCATTATGTATCTACGATACATAATAAATATCGAAAACTTAACAGTAGGATAAGTTTAAGTTCATTGCTAGTGCAACGGGGGAATTAAGGTTTTGTAGTGTAGTCGTAGCAATTTCCCCCGTTCCTTTCCTGAGAGGTGGTTCGGGAATGTGCATAACATTTTGGGATTTCTCGGTTGAATACGATTTCCTTGTTTCAATTATGAATACATGTTGAGGAACGCTATTTCAGGATTATTGGCTTCATTTCGGATTCAGTCCCTGAATCCTCTAATCTCCATTATTCAAATCCTGGGCACAAATTACGACAAACGAACGTTCAATAATCCATAAATCATCCTTCAATTCCAATCAACCGCAGAAGTTCATTACATTACATGCACTACAAAATATAAACCCTCCATAGATTTGTATTTCTTACTTAACCTAGAGTTCTGTCTTGGATTTTCAAGGGATTTAAAATTTACAATATTGAAATATTTAAAATGATTGCTCTTTTGATGCAGCATTATCCGAAATACTTGTGCTCAATCATTTCTTTTACTTTACTCCTTCATTGAACCGAAGCCAGTCCTTCTACACTTGCAACTTTGTTGAACCATCTTTTATTCCCAAGTTCCCACTGGCCGCGGGGTGTTCATGACATGACGTTGACAAGTGATTCGTGGAATTAAATTGTTTCTCAAACCTCAATTAATAAATAGTCTATTTAATAAATAGCTGAAAATCAACGGTTGGGTTGTAATTAGTTGCATAATTGTCTACGTATTTTAATTCGTACTTTTTTGTCGTATGGATTTGGATCGAACGGGATTTGTTGGAACTCGAATCCAGTTCCTCCTCTAAATCTGCCTGTCGGAGTCTTAACTTTGTTAAAATTAAAAGGTGGACATGATCTTATAGGGATCTTGAATTAGGTTTTGTGCGGTCTGGGTCTGGGAAATCCGTAATGAAGAGGGGGTTTTTGAGGTAAAAAGAGTATCCAAGGTCGCCTTCTTGCCGTGGCTAATAATAAAGGTAAGGTGGGTGCCTAGGGCTACTGAGCGTCATAACTCTGATAAGGCTAATTAGGTGTCGAGGCTGAGGTGCTCTTGATGCATGAATTCTGCCTCTCTCTAACTCTCTTTCCTTCACTCACAAGAGACAAGTCAGACAAGTAATGCAAGTGGGCTGGGAGACAGGACTCCCTCAGCTACGAACCTACGAACCCCGCAACCGGAAATTCATTATCGGACGGAATTCCATCCCAAATACCACGAAGCAAAACACAGCTTCCAGCACTTCATAATTCTAACAAGGGAATGTTCTCAGGATGGAATTAGGGAATTGCTTGAAATTTTTTACTACAAGTCAAATGAACAATAAAACCAATAAAATTAGCTGCCCTAATTCATGTTATCCATGTCAAAAGCATTGATGAACAATGGAGCTGCCAATAAAAGTAGTACCAATATTCGAAAAAAAATTGAAAAAATTGTATCGTTCTCGAGTTATCGCGCCGACAGACGGACGGACGGACAGGCAGACATACACCACAAACGAAAATATAAAGTAGTATCTATCTACGATACTTAATACGAGAATAGTCTGAATTTTTTACCTTCACACCCACTTCTCCCTAATTATCGACAAGATCAAAAAGTCCAAAAACTTCAAACTATAGATATTTTGATGTTCATTTTTTTATACTTTTTGTTAAATTTTTGTACTACGTTAAGGCGTTTCTTTTTCATGTCAACTTTTCGTAATTTTTTTAATATTAGTTCGATTAGAACAGCCTACTTTTAAGGTTTCCTTTTTGATAGATCAAAGGGAAGGATTTACAAATCTATGCATAACAGTCGGAATCGGATGTGAGGAAAGGATTTGCCGATTTCATAAAAAAAGTAGGAACGAAAGCAGAATGGAAAAAATCTATAAGAAACGGGAAAGGAGAGATAAACTGAGAGATGAATTTTTAAATGTATAATTTATTTCCTCAAAAAAGTATTATCATAATTACTTTGAATTGAATGATAGCAGCAATAAATTTTAAATATTTTTTACTAAAAGTTCTGGCATCATAGTATAGCTTAATTTGATGTCTTTAGTGGTGATTGGTCATGTTAGGGTTCTGTCATGACAAAGTTGCTGCCTGCATGACGCTTGTTATTTGACACGTTTATCACTGACTCATATTTCTTGACACAGTTGTCACTGACTCAAATTCCTTGACACAAACAAACAAACAAACAAACATTTGTCACTGACTCATATTCCTTGACTTGACACATTTTTCACTGACTCATATTCCTTGACACATTTGTCACTGACTCATTCATTTTTCTTGACACATTTGTCACTGACTCATTTTCCTTGACACATTTGTCACTGACTCATATTCCTTGACACATTTGTCACTGACTCATTTTACTTGACACAGTTGTCACTGACTCATATTCCTTGACACATTTGTCACTGACTCATATTCCTTGACACATTTGTCACTGACTCATATTCCTTGACACATTTGTCACGGACTCCGGCGTCGTTACACCTTTTGTATAGTTGACTATTCATGGATCGGATGGGGGGATTATTAAACTTTGATGGTACGTCTCTTTTAGAGTCTAGAGTGGAGTATATAAATCTAATTTTGAGGTCGGTTCAGTTGTCCTTGGAAATAATAATTAAAGGTTAAAGTTCAGAAACTTTGGCCCAACACTTTTGTTTTTCCTTCCAACGTATTCTCCCAGTTATTGATCCAAAAAAGCGTCAAAAGTTTTCTTTAGTTGAAGCTTATGCTGCTTTAGAAGCATCTCAAATATGTCCTTAATTCCGCCACGAAGTTCCTCGACACTTGTTCAATGTCTCTCCGTTTCTTTCAATTTTACCATTTCTTGTTATTGGAGAGAGGTTGGTTGAGTGACCTCGACGTCTAAGGTCCAATTAGGAATAAAGAGAAATGAGGCGACGAGGGGATTTGAAAACTCCGTTTTTGCACCGACTTTGCTTGTCCATTATACGAAGTTTTCAAAGAAATTTAGTCCTTAACGCCAGCAAGCCATACTGTATCTCAATAGCCCTGCAAATTTTACTTATTCTTTCACTAACAATAAGACAGAAGTTAGTCATCGTCAGACAATAAATAAATTTTCCTAGTTGCAAAGGGGGTGGGGGAGTGAGCAGAAATAGAAATGCACATTGGATGTCTCCTATTGTCTTTAAGTGGTCAGGAGAGCCAGAATCCATTTCTACAGAAATTGTAGCTGGAGTCTGAATCAGGAGTTGCCATGGTTACCAATGTATAATATAGTTAGTGATGTCATGCTATCGAAAATAGTTTTGTACATCAGTTTGGCAATCCACATAGGGCGAAACGAGGCCAACAGTGGTCCCTCCCTTTACGGTCTTTGTCACAATTCCTCAAAACGGAATTTTTGTTTCTAAAATAAAATGTGACTCGAAATTGCTGATCTGGTGACAGGCGTTACTACGACATCCGTTCCTCAACGATAAATGTTCCTAAGACCGTTGTTCCTAAGACAGTTTTTCCTAACGACATTCGTTCCTACCCGACAATTGTTCCTCTGACCGGTGTTCCTATGACTATTGTTCCTAACGAGCATTGTTCCTAACAGTAAAAAACGTGTCTATAACCTAGGACAAAGATTTAATTTAACTGCCGATACATTTTCCGTCCTCTGCCTCTGCTCTAAATCTGTTTCCTGTTAATTCAAAAAACTTCGCGTCTAACCATTGCAATGATATTACAATGAATTGAATAATATCATAATGAGAGGATTTTGCAAGTTCGCTTCCAAGAATATTAAATGCAAACGACGTCCACTAGGCTCTTGTTTTTTCTCTAATATTTTTTTCTCACTCACTTTAGAAACTACACATTGCAATTTGCAATAATAATATTATCAATACTATTTTAATTACGTGATTTTGATTTTAGGAAAGTTTACTCCCAATATTTTCTGACCATTCTATTCAAAGGCATACATTGTAATTAAACGCTCCTTGAAATTGTAAATACCACTTTCAAATGTATATGAAGTATTTATTTTGTCGACCTCTTAATACAAGGACGTAATAATCCAGGGCGAGTTAGGAACATTTGTCGTTAGGAACGAATGTCTTAGGAACATTTGTCGTAAGGAAGATTTGTCGTTAGGAACATTTGTCGTTAGGAACAACGGTCCTAGGAACGAATGTCGTTGAGGAACGAATGTCCAGGAACAGATGTCGTAGGAACAGATGTCGCAGGAACGGTGGTCGGTTTTCCGAAATTGCTGGGTCTTTTGAGAATGCAATGAATGATTATTATATATAGTTGTGTTTTGGTATTGCAGTGGGGATGATGGTCGGTGGGGGTGGAGGTGGACGGGTCTTCCTGAATGAAACGACGTCATCATCGTATGGGATTACGGGCTCATTTCCGCATTACAAACAAGTCACGATGCCGGCTGATCAGAAAGCTAAACTTCTCGCAATGCATCGAGCCAGCAGAGCCAATGCAGGTTGACCTCTACTGATATCGAACATTTATAGTTACCTCACTCAAGATCAGTAATACTAGGCGAATAATAAAGGCGTGATTCCTCCGTTCAAGCCCCCACGAGTTCTCGTATTTATTTGAAACTGTCGAAAAGGGTCCAACTATTTCGGGGGCCTTAGTAGTAGGATCGCTTATTTAGTGGTATGACGGTTATAGTGTTTGACTGGTTTCAGGTATTTACGTGGCAGTGGTGCTGGCGGTTTACGTGATCCTGCTCACAATGTTACTCTGTCGCTATGCGAAGCGTCAAAGGCCGTCCGAGCAGCCCTCCGTGGCACAAGAAGAGGAGGGGGGTGAGCGGCGGTTCTTCAGTCGGACCACCCACCCCTCCTCCTCCACAACCACGAACCGGAAGTCGGGGTGTCAGAAAGGTCAAAGGTGCTCCGTCTGTTGCCCCCTCTTCCTCCGAGGGGGAAGGGGGCACGAGGAGACGGAGATCCCCATGACAACCCTCCTCCATCACCCACACCTTCAACCATCCGTCCCTGTATAGCCTTCTATCTATATTCCTTATAACAGGCCTATGTAGGACGGAATTTTAGCATTTTCTTCCCGCCCCAATGTTAGTCAAAGCGAGGAGGTGAAAGCCCGTCAACAATTCCGTCATACCTAAGCCTCCTATAAGCAATACTACTTAGAACCTTTTCAACTCAATTAAGGGTAATTTCTGTGAGTTTGGTTTTGATTTGAATTTGTTCCTATTGTGTAAAAACTAAAGAATAAAACATAATTAAACTACTATTCTTTGCTGCACCACAAAAACCAGAGGCTTACTCACCGTTGACCGTGTAATATAAAACCGAATTTAAGAAGTAATAAAAGTATTTTTAAAATCTGTAATCCAAGTAATTTAATGCTTCAAAAGATTGCATCGAGAGAGTTAACAGGGTTCGAAGGACTTGGAACTTATGGAACATTGGGTCTCAGACTTTGGAGTCGTCCGTTTTTATTTGAGATAATCTCAATGCAATTAAGTCATATGCCATGCTTTTTGCTGAAGTTTACTCACAAGGAAACATTCCGATCTGAACAAGGAGAATAACACAACTACTCACATACTGTACTTTCATTAGCTTTAGTTCCTCTTTCAAATAAGACAAGTTGCAAGCTAATTGGGATTTTACACCTGAAAAAGTCCCCTTGTTAAATTGAGCAGATTCTTTGATATTGCGAGCATTTTAGTTAAAACGTTGTCTAAACAACGGAATCGAGATATTCCGGGGGCGTTAAAATATTGTTTTGACAAAAGCCAAAGCCCAATATCCACAGCCACAGCTATAATATCAACGAAGCATATCGGAAATGTAAAATCCAGAAAACTTGACTGTTTTGTGTTCAACACAACAAATATTAAAGGTGAAATTATAAAAAATAGCTGTCAAGATTGAAGTAAATTATAAGTTATTTGCTTATGACAAAAATTCAACACCACTAACGTTTTTAAATGGTCGTAAAACATAAAAAAATCTTCGTCCGAGGTTGAAAATGATTGAATTTTATTGTTAGTAACATTTTTATTCCTTATTTTTTCTCCTTGTTCCTCTTCATTCTAATGCTCCAGAAAGGTAACAAGGCAAGCTAATTAAGGTACAAATGACATGTCAATTAAGAGAAATGTATTGAATAATGATTTATTTTTTTCAATACGGTTCATCATGATGAAATATTGTTAATTAGCGTTAACTCATTAACTAAATGTATGTTAATAGAAGTGATATCACTGAGGGTGCAATAAATTGATCCATATGAGACATCTTATGTCTTGTATGATACTCATGATCGAAAGACCTTTTAAATTGGAATACTGCAAAATATTTCACAAATATTGTATTAATTAGAGCTCTTTATGTGCGTGGGTGTGGGCAAATTGAACTTGACGTGTGGGCCAGTTTAGATAATTTAAACTTGGGTCAATGATTTCCCATCTTAAAGACCTTCTTAATTGTAATTATATTTAAATGAATAATGAAAAGGTTGGTGGATTGGTAAATAAATTGTTTGTAGTCTTTAGCGTATTAATCCTAATATATTTATATCCCTCTTATTTACGTCAATACTAGTTGAAGAGAGGAAGGGTTTTTAATGAGATGTAATTAGAACCGTGGACTTGATGCATGTAAATTATTCTGAATGCCTAATCTTAACGGGATTGGGATCCAATCTTTTATGAATAGAGAGGTGTACTGGAGTCTGGTATCTTGGACAAGGAATTATAATATTATCATTATCATTCTATTATTTATATTATTACGAAAGCCTTGTTCCCATGTTAAATGCCTTGGATCTTGGCTACTATATATATGGGGCTGGAATTGGGTGATTATCATAAAAGCCTGGAACTGTTCCTCAACTGTCAAGATAATTATTTAAAATAGGTTTGTGTTTGGGGAATAAGTATTTTAGCCTGCCTCCTCTTGACAATCACACTCTCCTCACAGTTTCTGCCACTCTTGAGACTCTTGACATGGGGAACGGAATTAATGTGAAGGTGAATAGACTCGACCTCATCCAGCACATTGGCCAAATGTGATTAGGAAATTTGCCAAAAGCCTGCAATATTATTTTGATAGGGATTCAATTCTATCGGAGATTCGGAGCCTCAAGCAGAGCATCCATTCTCAGTCAACTGTGCACATTCTTAGCACGAGTTACGGTCCACAACCAAAGCACAGTTACCGAACAATTAACCTTCAATATACTGGAAATTGATAGTCCCAGCTTTTAAAGGCAAGTGGAGTTTTGTGAAGTGAATTAGTTGAATGTGCTGCTGAATCAGAGGGTTTAGAAATGAGTTTTGTGGGCGGAGCGGTGGGGGGTGCGCCCCGAGTGGCCCTCCTCCCACACTTGCAGAGGGGCGAAGGGACATTTATTCTGGATTACCTTGGGACGGCAATGATGGACTCCCGCTGCAGTTACAGTCCACAAATGATGCCTTGGATCATTGCTGAAATACTTCAATTCAGTGCCACTACCAAGGTACTCGTACCCTTCTTACTAAATCCCAAAGCCTTCAAACTCGTACTCAATGTGCCCCATCCACTCTTTTCCAAACATATCTCAAAACATGACCATCGAAACCAAATACGACATGTGTCACACGCAACTGTCACTTAAGACATTTACAGATAGAATGCAAAAATGTGTAAATCACATTGACCGGTTAGTAAATAAAATACACTAAACAAGCAACGCTAAATTTTAAACTAGTAATCATCAAATCACATCCTGATTGGTTTGTTTCGACAGCTAGCCGGTCTTTGGGCATCGAAATCGAAACGCGAGTCAATCTAAATTATAACCTTTATAAGGTTATTTAAAGTATATACTTTAATTATTAAAATCATATTTACATTTGGCAGGTGGTGTTAAGTATAAAGAACGGTGGATTGCGATGCAGTTGCTTTAAAACGGGTCAAGTGATATTCGAATCTGAGAGGTTAAGTGGAACGGAGTCGATGGAGGTGAGGCTTGACCATTTGGGGGATTACCGGAACTCCTTCCTCCTTTTGTTTCCAGCCAATGACATTTACATACACTCGAGACTCTTCGCAGCTTCTAGTCCTCCTCAGGTAATCAAACAAAATACTTCACGCCGCACGCGCACCTTCATATCTTTACTGCGTTGCCTAAAACTCCCCCTTTTATCGCTCAAGGGCTAAACGATCAGTAGGTCATAGTTTCTTAATAGCAACAATTATTTCTAATAAATTGTTGGAAAGGTACAGTCAAGTGCTATTCAACAGTGTATTTGATTTCACCCTATGGTTGGGGAAATGTGAGATTTTATACAACGACTCCAGGTGTCTAACAAACAACGGCACTACATGTTACCCGAAGTCTTGTTCCTTGTTTCCTGTCATTTCATTCTGACTTGATATGCGTTTGCAACGGTTTATTGTTAATAAACCTTGTATTTTTATTTACTACAAAATATCAGACAAACCTGAGTGATTACCATTTTGAGTTATGTCCATTGTAAAAGGTCGGACTTATGACATATGAATCATAGTTTTGTTGGAAATAATGAGTGTTTCATCTATAAAGCAATGTACTTATAAGGGAACATTGTCAGATGTTCAACCCCGTATTTTTTCAAACTTGTTTCATTCGAAAGAGGATCTAAAATAATGAAACGTTAACATTGGAACTATCGGTGACTAAAATCGTTTTGACCTAGTAAAGTAGGTAAGAAGATCCAGAAGCGGACGCTATTTCAGGGTTTCCTATGTTAAGTCCCCGTTTAGATTTTGCGAAAAGGGCGGTTCAGTGCAATACTAATTTGGGGGGTCCTCCAATGTTAACTCCCTATCTCGGTCGCGACTTTTCAGGGAAAAGTGGTGAAAAGGGGAAAAGTCAACTTTCTCCTCTTTCTCCACTTCTCGCTAATGCTAGTTTTTCACGTAAAACTCGCAGTCCTTGACCTTCCCACCGACTTTACTACGTCAAAACGATTTTAGTCACCGATAGTTCCAATGTTAAAGTTTCATTATTTTAGATCCTTTTTCAAATGAAACAAGTTTGAAAAAATACGGGGTTGAACATCTGACAAGGTTTCCTTGTTAGCTTTGTGCTTGAGGTGGATCCCAAAAAAATTGTATTTTCGGGGCAAAGTAAGTTCCCGTGGTTCTGCCTGAATCATGCATTGCATTCAGGAACTGATTTTTTTCCACGATTCCTATAATTTGGCTAGGACTGGGAAGCATGGACGTTTTAGTAATCATGTTTATCATACAAAAAATGTTAGGATGTGGGATAGTGGGATGAATAAAATTATCACGCAATTGTCATTAACTTTAAATGCAAAGGGATTGCTTTTTTATTGCGGAGACTAAAAGGCGCCAGGAGGGATATTTCAAACCTGAGAGTTTCCTAGTTTGTTTACGTTTGTTTCTATTGCTTAAAGTAGAAGGTAGGAAATAGAGATGAGATATTGTTATTATAACATAAGTAGGAGGGGGATGCAGTATGTTGTTCCCGGTTCAGGTTATACTCATCGTTCATGATATTATGAGTACATGGCTTGTTGCATCTCCAAATTAATTTGGCACAGTTTCAAGAGTTTCAACAGTCACCGAGTCACCTCCTATCGCCCCAGAATAAAGCCCTACTTCCTTTTATTCCCCGGACTTGAATCGAGTACTTTCCTCGTAATATTGAGTCGAGTGTGAAGGTAAAGTAGCTGAGGATGCTGCAAGTGTTCCTTATAGCCCTAATTACGGAATTGGGCCCCCCTTAAATAATTCCCCATCTATTCCTCTACTTTGCATTTATTTCCCCTATTAAGCTCTGCTGGTTATGGGAAATGGAAGGTGAGTGTCGAGGTCTGGGAGGCTGTTTGGCTGCTGAAGATGTAGTATTAGTTGTGGTAGTGGTGGCAGGAGCTAGTTAGTGCAAATCCCGAATTCGGTTGTTCCCTTTAGATAAGAGCCCGTCACCCGCTTCCCTCCTTCTTCCTCGTCTCAAAGTCTCAACTGATCTGGACATGTGGCCAATGCCTGCCTCCTCCACACTCACCAACTTACAAGGACTTGACTCAGGAACTTAGAATTAGAATTTAGAAGCAGTTCACTTTAAACCACTTTTCCTCTCTTATCAACTGATTATTAATTAATAATAGAGAGCCTAATTAAGTGCCATTCGTAGTGAGGAAGAGGTGGTTGGAGGAGAGAAGATGATAACGGTTCCTCTCAACACCTACTCTCCCTACAATTCCGATCAAGGACTCATCAAGAGGGATCCCCAACCTTCCCAATGGGGAAAGTCACAATCCGTAAATCAGTCATTTTACTTGCCTTTGTTTCAACTAATAATATTGCCAGGAATATTTAGAATTCGACACGTCTTATTGTCACTCACATTAGTATGTAAGCTTTGGAGGCCAAAGAAAAATAACTTTACAAGCAGACCCCCGTGTGCTCCGTAACTTGAGAAGTACAAGTGTCGGCATGGGTCATCCCGCTGGGCACTTTATTTCTCAAATTCATCTTCTACGCTACATCTTTCTTATTAATGTCAATCCATCACGGCACTCGACAAGATAATTAACACGGACTCCTCCAGACAACCCCTGGGATTCCCCGAAATAAGCATCCCTCATATCGCCCCAGCCTAACATCCACCTTATTCTAGCCCCGATCATAACCTCTAACCGCCCCATTACAATAACCCTCTCTTTATATATACACCCATCCACTTGTCATGGGGTGGGTATGATCGAGACGCTTTTCTCATAGGTCGTTTCGTTTATGATTAGTGAGTTTTTTAAATACGAAACTGATTTCACCTAAAACGGATGTATTGTATGTGCATTAAACACCTCGGAACCAGCTTTTGTTTAAGCGCCGGCCACACTGCAGTCAATAACTGTTGGTAAACAACACAAATTTACATGAAAAATTGTTTGCAACCAAAAAAGCGTGCATCGTTCACACTGCCTTCCCCCTAGTTGGCAACAAATCTGTATGCACACACGCGCTGTCCGCACAAAGTTTACAAACCGCAGTGTGAACGGTTCATTTAAATATCCAAATGCAACGGGAGCATTTTAAATGCAAGGTGCGGGAAAACTTTCTCATCAAGCCCCATCTTTTTTAGTGTAGCGCTACAAACAGTTGACAAAAGACTTTCTAAACAATGGAAGACTATGACATTGTTCCTTTAATATTGCTTCGACGACGAATAAATAGGCGAAAAGCGAGAAGATACTGGATTCATTCAATGAATTCGTTATTTTATCGGGATCTTATTATAGTGACTCAAATTATAATCCTAAAATTGATTGTAGATAATAAAAGGGTTTTCATTAAAATGCAAATCACGAACAGTTGAACAAGGCGTCTCAATCAAGTATATGACAAAAAATTAAATTTTGGTATCCTGTAGATCTATCTATGCATCCTGGATTAATTAGAGCCGTCAACATCATCTTGGCATGATTAAGAAAGTTAATGCTGCTTTTATAAATGTTTATTAAAATATGGTGAGGTGAGGCGTTATTTACTGTTGTAAATAAATAAAGAACAAAAATTTCACCTACGAATAGTTCATATTATTTTTAAACAAAAATAAAAAAATATTTAAAAACGGGACGCCCCAAAAAACAGGAATTTTTTTATTCAGTTTAAAACGGCTGAATCGCACATTCTGATGGAACCATACCTGCGGAGTAATAAAAGTTCGGCTTTCATCATGATCTTTTATTTCATAACCCTATGCTGCCCTTGTTCTTTCCAATCCTTAAATACAGATTCTGCAATTCATGTGACCGCATAGAAGTGCCAATTGCTTTTCATCATCTTGATATAAGCAACAAGGTCGCCTGAAAATATATAAAAAGCCGGTTTAGATTTCTATGGGTTTTGTGTTTTTATCATTTTGATTATTGTCTGTCACGACGAAGTATATTTTTTTACCTTAATTTCCAATTCCTGATACCATGCGTTCTGTTAAGATATGAGTATTGGGAGCAACTCTGATTTTTTGGCATGAATTTCTCCTATTTTGAAATCAATTTCCAATTGCTGAGTTCGGACGGTTGTAGATCCAAGTCTCATCTTATAATATTTCGGCATTTCCTTTGCATTGCTCCAAATTGCCTTGCGGTTTCGGTAGAAAAGGGGTTTTGAGATAAAATCTCATCCAAAGTGGGGCGCCCCAAAAAATTGTACTGAATCCACCCTACCTTGGATTTGATCTCCGATTCCCGAGAAAGTAGTAGCAGATACAATTGCCTCGATCGTCTACATCGTCATTTGATTGGAAATGATCAAAGCCTGTCGTTTTCTTTCTACCAATTCAATCCCTTTTCTTGCAAACTTTTCGCCGTCAGTAAGAAATTCATCCAATAAGCTGGAAAGCCAAAATTATCAATATCATTTTGTGACTGGATTATTATAATTTAAACATCTCCGAATTAAATAACCATTGATTTCCGGTCCCTTATGTTGAATTGCAGGTTTTTAGAATTGTAAGAAGATAAGAATCTCAACTTACATTTTTGAAAGTCATAAATAGATCTCTGCTTATCCCGTTGAAGTTGACAACTTGCATATTTTTTTAATGCAGAGCCTCCATTTGATTTGTATTTACTCCTGAGGTTGTAGTACCGGTCTGTCAACTTTTTTGCCTTCAAAGTAGAAAGTATCTGCAATATTGGCACCAGTTTCTAGTATTGCAATCTGAAACAACATTTAACAATTCATAGTTATGAATAATATTCGGGGCGCCCAATTAAAACTGTCTGTTTAATCCTAAAGTTACCGGGTAGTACTGCACATTCGAAGTTTGCCTGATAGAAACGGTCTCCTGCTGATCCCAAATTGTTTCTGCATTCTTTTGAAGAGACGACTGATTGACATTTGCTGAGACTCGTTTATATAGTTTGCACATTCTTGTCGATGATGTCATAGTTTACCCAATTTCCAGCAGCAGTCTGGAGACAGGTTGGATTCTGGTCTTATTGTGTTGGTTGATTATTGGTCCATATTAATTTCTAAATAGAGGATATATAACATGCGTTTAATACCAATTCAGAATTAATAAATCAAAGTCCTGTAAAGCATAAAAGCAACAATTTGAAATGAATGTAAATTGGCAAATTGTATGTAGTTTGTGGGGCGCCCCTTAATTAAAAACCAGTAATTATTACATAAAAACAAATAATTATTATATTCAAGGTTTCCATATATTACTTACGCAATATCCGCCTTATGCGAAAAGGGTTGCTTCTGTTCACTCTCAACTTAGTACGGTTTCCAAATTCCAAGAAAAGAGCTCCATTTAGTTGTTTTTTTCTAGGATTTCGAATTTCTTTCTATTCCTACTGTCCTGAGCTTAGAATTTCCTAATCACGGATTTGAATCAAGTGACTTTATTTATACTACAAATAAAATTGATTTTAAATGAGGCGCTTTACATTACTCTATGAGAATTTCACTGCAACGTTCAAAATATAATTTAATTGGGAAAAATTTGTCGACAACAAAAAAAAGATGAAACTTTTCATCTTTTATTTTTTCGGTAAAAGGCAGTTGCAAACAAAAATTTCAGTGAAAATAGGCGCAGTGTGAACGGTGGCAGAATTCCGGTTGACAACCAAAGTTTGTCGACCGACTTACTCAAACAAAATGTTGTTGTAGACGTGAATCGGCAGTGTGAACGGTGTCACTAACCCAACGGTCGACCAAAACCTGTTCTTTACTGCAGTGTGGCCGGCGCTTTACAATCAAATATTGTGCATACTGTGCTTGTATGTTGATTCATTTATAATACCCCTGCTTCTATTTTCCTTCATCGATGCATATGTTTTATAATTGGGCATTGGGGTTTTAACCTCGGAGACAGAGAAGGGTGAGATCATAAGCTCGTTGCTTCTATGAAATAGGCGAGCTAACAATTAATAGGGAATTTTGAGTAAGTTCTTTTATAGACAGTCTCGTCTCAATATGAACCTCATCCGAGTTTCCAAAGTTGGACAAAGAGCTGTTCATAAGAACTTGTACTTTGTTGGGCGCATTTGCATTAGAGCTGGGATTGATTGTGGTGGGTGCGACGGGTGTGGTCAGTTTGATCAGAATGCGTTGTGGTTGGTGCATGTGGATATTTGTGGTATGCGTGGTGGGATGGGAGCTTCCTTCTGAACAGTCCACCTTCTCCACAAACAAACGCAACAGATAAGATTTCAAGCATTTAGGAATCATGTGTCATCATCTCCGTATCATTTACAGCCAACGGAACTGTTAAATAACAACTCACCACTTCACACTTGTCATCCACTCCAAATACAACTTCATAATAATAACAATATACCGGCCAAGCCATGTACTCATGTATCCTAGTTGTTATCCGAAATGCCCCCAGTAGCCAGCCGGGGCCAGCTGGGGGCTGAGCCATACGTCAATAGGTCGGTAATGCCGGTATGTCAATTTTAAAAGCAATAATAATATCTCTATAAACAAATCAGTCGGTATTCCTGAAAATTCTAGAATATGGTTATAGATGAAGTTGTAGTTAATTAAAGTCTTTGTTAGAGGAAATAAGGATGAGCAATTTCCATCTCATGTAATAGTAAGGTCAAGGTGTGATGAGATTGCGGCTTGAGGACTAAAATATATTTTTCATCAAACAGAAGATGGTCAAAGAAATGTGGAGTTGCGGAATGATTGAATGGGTGGTCAGGGGCGAGGGCGAGGGCCGTTCCGACTCTGCCAAAAATGCAGACGGAGACTGACAAGGGAACATTCCCAACTGTACAACCCCCATATTTTTTTAACTAGTCTCATTCGAAAGAGCATGTAAAATAATGAAAATTTAATACAGGAACTATGGGCGTCTGATGTGGTACAGTTGGGAATGTTCCCTTGTGAGATTGTGCAGTTGAAGGGGGGTTCTAAGGCCGGATCCGGCGGGGCCTCTGGCTGCCTAGTATGCTTTATTTCGAGATTGAAAAGAGCTAATTGATTGATAGCTAGTCAGCTCATGGCACTGTATACTGTACTCTAGTTAATTTCTAAATTTAGGTTCTTCTTTAAAAGCTGTTGCAACTGGTTGTAGGTGACGGAGGTGTTGTGGACGATGAAGGAGTCGTCGACGTCGTCGTCCAAGAGCCCCATCCGCTCTTCCTCTCCCTCCAGACTCCTGGCCGTCGGACCCGACTCAATCTCCTTTGAAGTACTCTATGTCGGCAAGTTAAGGATGTCTTATCGAAAAGCCCCGCCCACTTTCATCGACGAAGCACTCCTCAAGTTCAAGACTCACGACGAGGAGAAGACGAGGAGGGACTCCATTTCACAGGTCTCTTCAAAACAGTCAATACGAACATAGATTACATGCGACACTTTTGATATTACCTACCTGTGAGATAATGGAATTTATTAACGACACTAATCCTTGCTTCTTGTGTTTAATTTATTTCCAAGGACTCGTTGTGGAATAGTTCGTCGGAGAGCATTGGTTCTCGACCCAGGATAATGATTCAAGAGTCTGAAGAGTCTGAAGGATCGGAGGATGTGAAAGGGGAATCAGAAGGGTCAACTGTGAAGGGAGAAGAGACAGGGTCAAGTGAGAGGTCAAAGGTCAAGACTGAAGAAGAGAGGTCAAAGGTCAAGACTGAAGAAGAGAGGTCAGGGGTGAAAGGTGAGGAGATGAGTCATCCCCTCATGCAGTTGGACATGCCCTCCGCCACTTCGTCTCGGGTTAGAAATCCGAGTGGAGACGCTTATCTTGTGAAGAGCATGTCTCTGCCCGTCGAACCAATGCGCAGTCGCGCCTTGTCTACGGGACATCTGCCGCGCAATAACCAGCCCGACACAAACGTGAGCTTATCTTAACATTACACTTTCACTATAAGTCTCACAACGAATTCAAAGAGTCAGTCCAATCAATTAGTCATTGTTTCTCATTGACAGTAGAAAGTACTGATTGTGAGTTGGTGGTTCAGGAAACTAGTCAGCTTTTTCCAATTGAATTAATGATGTGTCAAGAAGAGCATTCACATGCAAAATAAGAAATGTATTTTTGAGTCGTCCTAACGTTGGGTAAAATTCCGGATCCCTTCCCGTGCCATTCTCGTGCCCGATGGAGGGACATCTCTGTTCGGCTTTGTTATACTAACTTATTATTCCGTCTGGCATTTTGGAGTTTAGAAGATCGGAAGCAGCCATTACAATCGGACCATGATACTGATTGTGGGGAAATGTGAGATGCAGATCATCAGTCCCGATGCAAAGACTCTGTTGTTTTCCAAAAGCTTTCGAGAAATATATCAATCTTCTCAGGTGAGCCATATGGTTGATTGGATACATGTACGTGTAAATTGAGATTGGGTTGTGGACCTTTCTCATTCCTAATTCTCCCTTGGACTAATGAATTGCTGTTAAGCGCAGGGTCTGAGTAACAAGGAGTACTTTGGTTTCATTTGCCGTGAGTCGTCGGGGACGGAAGGTCAGAGTTCCAGTAATGTGCCAGCCTATGTGGCCTTTGTCTTTCGATGTCAGTCTGAATCCGTTGCGGCGGATATCCTGAACGGTAACCCATAAGCCATGAGCCGCACATGCATTCTAAGGCGCAGTCCCTTATAATTATTCCTAATTCCAGTACTTCGGCAGGCCTTCGCAGTGAGTCAGGAGAACTTGAAGAAGGAGCGGCTGGTCCAGTCTTGTGACCATTGTCCCATGGTCTGGTATCGACAACTCTGTAGCCAAGTCGAGGGTTAGTCACACTATTCCCCGGTAAACCGAGCACCGTTCCTACGACATCTGTTCCTGCGACATCCGTTCCTGGACATTCGTTCCACAACTGTCTTAGGAACAACGGTGTTAGGAACAATTGTCGGAGAAGAACATTTGTCGTTGAGCAACGGATGTCGTAGGAACGAATGTTGCAGGAACGAACATCGTAGGAACCGATGTCGTAGGAACGATTGTTACCAGAACATTCCCCATCTTTTCATCCCGTCCCATCTCTTTACACGTCTCTTCATGTGTTTACATGTCTCTTCATGTGTTTACATGTCTCTTCATGTGTTTACATGTCTTTTCATGTGTTTACATGTGCTTTCATGTGCTTTCATGTGACTGGGTGCAGAGTAAGTGCAAGTGAAAGTGAGACCCCAACTCTTGGATTTTCAATTTGCCCCCAATTATTTCCGCCCCACGCCCTGGAGATTTACATTTTGATTAATGTAGTAAATTCATACAGCTCTATTAACACTATTACCAGAGCTCCAAGTCTCTTGGCAACCTTGTAAAACCCTATCAAAGTTTCATAATACCAGTAGTGCATTGAGTTTATAAAGTGTTGAAAACACTTTATGCGAATGACCAGTCCGTCTGTCCGTCCGTCTGTCCGTCTGTCCGTCTGTCCGAGCGATAACTGGAGAACGGCTTGACCTACGGTCACCAAATTTTGTACACTTGTTCCTTGGTTCAAGAGTGAGGCTAAGTTCGAACTTGGGTCAAATCGGTCACACCCCCTGTCCCCCATCAATTAAACCCCAAAAACAAACCATGAAATCAGTTCAAAGCTCTTACTCATTTTAAACCTGCCCATTAAAACAGTGCAAAGCTCTTAGTCAATTTAAAACAGCCGCTTAGGTAGTTTACAGTAAATTCTATGTCTATCATCTACACATGATAACACCCTGAAACTACATTTCAGAGTGCGAAACCCCCGCTTTTTGGGGAAATTGAGATTTGGGGTTTAAACGACTCCCATGAGTAATAGAACATCTTTGACGGATACGGGACCACTCCCACTGACACCAGGGTGCAGTACCCGGGCTTTTGGGGGAAATTGAGATTTAGTTTGTTTATCGTTATATTTTCAACACTTGGTTACACCCGTTACATCGGTTTATTTTGGGAAAGGGACATTGAATTTAATTTGCGATTAATGATGACTAAATAAATATTACTCGATTGGACACTGATTAAGAATAAAGTGCAATGAAGAAGGAGCACTTCTGTTCCATACTGTAGTGGAAGGGTGTTGGGTGTGAAGTGACGATGTGACGCTCGTTGTGTCTTTGCAGGCTTGAGTTGCGAGGAGCGAATTCAGTTGGTGATATTGAAGTACATCAACGGACTCCTGGAAGAAGATGGAGACAGCATTTTGGCAAAGTTCAACGGAGCCGAGCCCACCTCCATACAACAACAAAATGAGCTACTCATGATGTTACTTCGCGTTCACTGCGAAGCCAAACAAGTCAAACATATACACGATACCACACAAAATAGGTAACACAAAACATCTCCATCTAAAAACTTAAATTTAATTCAAATTGCAACAAACAACAAATTAAAAAAAGCCGAACGTTGAGTAGGTAACTGTTTTCAGTATTATGCATTGTACGAGTTCAATTTCACATTTCTCCAGGCCCTTAGTAGCAAAATTAGAAGAGGATGGGAAGAGTTTCACAAAATATTGCTGTAATATTGATTTATGCTTTTCCGAAACGTGGGCTTGGACAGCACTGAATACGGGGGTTTATGTTGGTGCTTGGGAGGCTAGTATTTGAAAAAATGATGGTAGCAACACCATGATGTGTAGATCCTGAAAATTGAATCATTTGGATCATGAATCAGGACAAACGAACGTTGGCATTTCAATTTTGAACTTCAACTCCAATTTTTATCTCAAAAAATGTAATGTAATGTCGGTTTGAGTTTGAAGTTGTATTTGATGATATGTAGGGGAGTAGGTAATTGGAAGCCTCTGTTTCCGGTCGACCTGATTCTGTTCTTCCATTCCCTGACTCTATCATATCTCAATATATTTGAATCATATGGAAATAACAAGTTCAGATTTATCCACTCTCCCAATTCACTACACTTCCGCATATCAATCCAAATGCAAATCCGAAAATAATGGAAATAGGCTTTATTTGAGAAAGGGGAATACAAGTGGGTTGTGTCCCCTGTTTAAATAACAGGGACGACATTCTAGTAAACTACTAACCTATGCAAACAATTCTATCTAGCTCCTTCATGTCCATAAATTAGTCTGTCTCTCCGTCCGTCAAACCCTCATCCCTCCTACGAATCTCATTTCCGACATTCTTACGGTCATTTGTCTATGAATCAAGCCGTTGCCCCGCAATAAGTCCCCATATTTCATATCCTATTAGTAAACACTAGCACAGATCCCGGACTTTGAAAAGAATAAGTTACCTTCGACTAGAGGACTTTTAAGTTGGATTCCTGGCACTAAGGTCCCAACTCTTTCCAACAAGAATATCAAATATCATTGATAATAAAATTTATTCAACTACGTACTGTTAAGAGCTACTGAATGTAAAGGGATTTTCGGGATAAAACTCTGAAATACTGTATCATATTGCTTGTTAGTTAGGTGATTGATTGCAATTTGGTGTTGGATGCCTGGTCTGGTGTCTATTTTGTACGATTTAGAGTTTAGTATTTGAAGTGGGAGTTGTTTGATTTGAAGGCACGAGTTTCTAAATCAGTATTTGGGAGGTGGGACAATTCTTCTGAAAGCCAAACGCTCCCTCACCAACTCCTTCGATCAGCTAATCAAACGGAAAGGACGGGAACTGAGCACGAATCCTTCACTCCAGGTAACATTCACTCTCTCTTAATTATTATCTTATTTACCTTACACTAACTAACCCCATAACATTAATTACCTTCGTTCAAATAAGAAATTAAAATCTTAATTGCAATCATTCATGCATTCCCCTTCTCTCATCAAGTTGTCAAACAAACTATCCCATCAAACCATCCATAACTATACCATTATTTATTTCACATCCCCCCGGAATAGATCCCCACCCCCAAATACTTGGCCACTCATTTGTAGACTTGAGAAATGGATGACCAGAATGTTTAAATGTTTATAGACAAGGGATATTTTAAGAGTTAAAAAGGCAGTAAGGAATGGGATGGGATATTCATGAAAAACTTCATTGCATGGGCTCGTAGTCGTAAATGCAGTGAGGATATGTCTGTTATGGGTTTAATGGGAAATTATTCGAGTTGGATTGATATTTTTTGCCTGATTATTGGGCTGGATTATTGTGCTGATTATTGTGTCGGATATTAGTGATGTTGTGATTGTGAGTGATTGTGAGGGATTTGTATTGGGAATGGATATATGCCTTTTTGAGAGGTGAGGGTTTGCATTGGGTTAGTTTGTTTGAGGTGGAGGATCCTGCCTCACCTGTTCCACTACCACCTGTTCACCGCTTAATTGGCCAGACTGAATTGAGTGAGTGTTGTTGGTGGTTGCCTATAGTAAGGATATATATGTTTGATTGTGTTTGTCCAGGAGGATGAAGTTGGGCAAGGGGACGGGAGATCAGTAAGAGGGGCAGGAGTGACGGGGGCCCCGCCAGTTCCCTCACGGCCTCGGTCCTCGACCCTCGGCTCCCTCTCCGGCCAGGCCCTCAAGGACAATCTGCTGAGAAACCGAAGGACCTCAACGGCCGACAGCCCCACACCCAATGACAACCTCAGAAACAGCCCCATGATGAACCTGTAAGTTCCCCCTTCACCATCACCTCCCTCCATTTAACACATTCTCAAACTCACCCTAATCACTCTTAATCATTCCTCCAACATTCCTCTTTATCAATTCTCAAGATTTACAATAACATCCAAATTCACTATTTCTGGTCCAGAATGGACTGGAGTCACTGTGGAGTGAGTATAGGTCAGAAATGAGAAGAGACAATGTTCTTTATTTCACCTAGGGATAAAAGTTCTGCCAATTCAAATCTACAATTTCTAGACGCTCAAAAAATCATACCAAGAGGTGGTAAAAGGGAAAGTGTCTGTGCCTCAAAGAGGCCGTTAAAGAAGAGTCTAATTTCCAGATTTTGAAACTCATAAGTAGGGACAACATAAGAAGGAAAAAAGACATTTATTCCCATTGAACCTAGAACCGTGAGACTTTGTAGAACTACTATTGGCACTACAACGATCAGTTTAAAACCATTTTATTTTTGCCTTTTTCGCTTATTTTATGAAGTAGGTGCCTATTTGGCTTTTTCGAGCTTTTGAGTATCAAAATCAATGACTTTGTGGACAATTTATACAAATCCGGGATAAATTTTAAGGGTCATGCCTGGAAATTTTGTTTTTTGAATTTCCATAATCGTATAGTTTGGAATACTGTTTTTGAAAAAAAAACACTGGAAAACAAATATTATTTCAGCGAATGCTCTTATGCTTTAAACTGATTCTACATGGCTTGTATATTGTTTCTGATTCCGTCTAAATTTTAATTATTTGCCCAAATTGGGGTAAATTTGTATGACTGAATGAGAACCCTTCATAAAAAGACAACTGAAATAAGAAAAATTGTTAATGTTATACAGTAGCAGGTCTTTTTGTTGCATAAAAATCAATTTTTAGCTGCTTTTTTTCCTTATTTCGGCATTTTTAGGTGCCTTTTTACTTATTTTTTCGACTTTTTTAGTGCCTTTTTTGTCCCTACTCATACGTAAACATATCCAACTGTTCCACACACATGTTTTTTTTAAACCGGTGACATTCCAAAGAGCAACTCAGAACAATACACTTTAATATCGGCCACACAATTCATAATTAACAACGAAAAATAACCAGTCATTTATTATAATTCAAACATTATAATTGCTTTAAATAGGCATTTAAATTTAAAGGCAACAAACTCTCACTATCTTTAATCAGAGACATACACTAATGACATGCTAAGTTATGATATGCATATGACTAATTACGAGAACGAAGAGACAATCTTTCATTTTGCAAGAGTGAACGAATGAGTGGGCAAATTAAAATATCTGGGGGCACTTTTCCACAAAAATTAGGGGTATTATGGTTCATATCGGGAGGGGCCATGGTTCAAACGGGATATGGGCAATTGTGCCAGTGGGCACTTGGGCACCATTCCCTTTTAATAGAGGGCAACTTCCCATTTAGGGGGCACGTTAATTGTCATTCATCTTCTTATGGGCTAAAATGAATACACTAGCCGTTTACATTCACATTTCTGATATCCAACCGCTTGCTAATTTAACGTATTTAAAACGAGGAGTCTTTTTTAAGAAATTAAATGAAATAGTGGAAAATGGGAGTTTGTTTTGACAAGAGTAAAATTGTGATTACTATAGTTTGTGAAGCAAAACGCTTGTTTGCATTTGATGTAAAGTTTGAAATGTTTGAATGTACGGTTTTGTAGATTTCAGAAGGTGGGATCACAATCAAAGGCGGTGCAAAGTGAGACATCGGCTCGTAGGTCTGGCTCATGGCGTCATGCGATTTTCAAGAAAGTGGTCTCACCTCTGCCCCCAACTTCTTCGCCCCATCACCCCGTCCGCTACCCCTCAACGCCCCTCTCGTCCAAATCACAGCCCCAGAGGAAACGGCATCCTTCAGAACTGAGGGAATTGTGGAGGACTGCCATCAATCAGCAAATCATTCTAATACGCATGGAAAAACAGAACATCCGAATCAAAGGTTTACTCCTAGTAAACTAAAATAATTATTCTCATTCATTTTTGAACTGTATTAGATGGCTCGACTGGAAAAGGACAAGCTTCGATGTTCTATATTCGACGTGCGTAGGGGTAAATTTTAAAATTGTAAATCTTTTAACTTTCGGTATATTGTGTGTAGCAAAACAAGAGGAAGCGGATGTGAAGCGGATGAAGCTATCTTACAAGGAAGTAGGTACTTGTGACGAAGAAGCCAATGAGACGTGGGATTTAATAATCAGTCAGACTGCTGTTAATCCGAACCGGAAATGCGACATTCAGCTCCTCAACTCGGCTCTGCTACGCGGTAATCATTCCAGCGTCCTCTTAAATGTTTAGCACGATATTTGCAAATGGGCGGATTAATGGATAGAGTTCTAAACTGTTCAGGTGTTCCTCAGCACAAGCGGGGTCAGGTTTGGCAGTTTCTGATTGAGCAGAGGGGGAGGACGGGAGGAGGGAACACGAATTTCAGTCATTTGAATCTAGAGACTCCGTACGATCAACTTCTTCGTCAGCTCACTTCACAACAACACGCCATCCTCATCGATTTGGGTAACAGCCCATCCATGCTTTCCCTACTCACTTGACATTTCGATTACGAACCAGTTCATTTCAACAGTTTGTCCCAACAACTTAAGAACGTCTTCATCTCACACCTTAGGCCTTAGGATGCTATGTGTGGTGCAATAAATAATTTGAACGATGTGATTGTTGTTTACAGGTCGAACATTTCCAAGTCACCGCTACTTCAGCAGCGCCCTGGAGTCGGGTCAACTGGCCCTGTTTAATATCCTCAAGGCCTACTCCCTCCTGGACACGGACGTGGGTTACTGTCAAGGTCTCAGTTTCGTTGCCGGTTTACTCCTTATGCATGTACGACAAGCACCCTTTTAGCCTCACCGTTTATTACTTTACTTGTGAATTAATTCATCTGTCTTTGGAATAGTTGGAGGAAGAGGAAGCGTTCTCTGTCCTCAAGTACATCATGTTCGACCTCGGAGCCAGGGAACACTACAAGCCTGACATGCATGAACTTCAGGTAGAGGGGACAATTTCATTTCTTATTCCTAAGGAGTCACAGTCACTCTTAAGTAATAACAATGTCTCATGATTACAGGTGAAGCTGTACCAACTGACTCGACTACTTCATGACCAAGATCAAGATCTGCTTCTTTTACTCAATCATTACGACGTCCTGCCCTCCCTCTACGCTGCCCCTTGGTTCCTTACATTATTTGCTTCTCAATTCTCAGTCGGAGTTGCCGTCAGAGTCCTTGGTAACTTTTTTCATTCCTAATTAAGTTCAAATAAAATAAAACAAACCCCTTGAAACCAATCTCAATACTTTAAATATTAAAAAAACCCAGTCCCAAATTTAATGACGCTCGTTAAGAACATCTTTGTGTTCTCCGTACCTTGTGAAAAAATCCAGATTTTTTAAACCCCGATTTACCAGACCGTTTTAGAACTTTTATATGAAAAGGTAGTAAGAGTCAAGTGTCGGATTTTTTGAAAATAATAGCATTAAATTGATTGTGTAGACGTTTTGCTTCTCCATGGGGTTGACGTGATAGCCAAGTTTGCCGTAGTTATAATCCTCGATCACAAAAGGGAACTGATGGAATGCACGGGATTGGAACAAGTGATGGAATGTTTCAAAACCGTCGTCACCAACGTTTCTTCCCGCAAATTGGATACTTACATCCGGAAGGTACGAAACAGTAGCAGATTTCAAATTTTCAGATAAATCCTCTTAAACTGGGTAAAGGCCGGATTTTTTGGGTTTTGAAGTTCGGGGAGTCAAAGTTAATTGCTCTGCCGTGAAGAAGGCTATTGCTTTTCGTTGGGGATTAATGTCAAGTTTGAATAGGTTACATTTTGTTTAAAATGCACTGTCAGTGTTTGAATTCCCTTCTATATACTCCTGCGTGGTCCTGTGTAGTACAATATCTCGTATTTGTAATCAATTAATTGGTTTCTGATAGAAGCCTTCATGGTCAGATATATGATATAATGAGCCTAAAATGATTGATGACGTTACACTGTCTGTATTATTGTAATGTGGGAACAGGTGCTAGAATCGGACTGGGACAAGCAAATGTTGACATATGCAGTAGAATACTCTGTGATGAACGACGAGGCGTTCCATGCTTTCCTTACCGAGTCCTCGTCCACCAGTTCCGCCCCTCTCAACGGTTCATCCACCAAGTACCTGAAGGGGCAGTGGGACAAGTGCTCCCAAACCGACTCCAGCCTCCTCCCTCAACCAGCTGCCCCCAATAAGTGCCCAGTCTCCTTGTCGGGGGAAAAGCACCCCATCCTCGGGGACCTCATTCAGCGACAGAACTCGGAAATTACTAAACTCAAGAACGAGAAATGTGAGTTGAGGAAGCAAGTGGCCACACTCTTGTCCAACATGGTGACAATGCAAAAACTAGCACGGATCGGAAGTGAAGGCAAGTTGTCCGTTTCCGTGGCACCGGAAGTGACGGAGATTGCCGCCAAGTATTTCAGTCCATCGGGGTCCACTTATTCCGCCCTCCTGGAAAGGTCAGGGGAGGAGGGGCCAAGGGGTCAGGACTTGAATCGCTATTATGAAGGTGATAGGGAATGGAAGGGAAACGAAGCCACTCTGCGGCTGAACGCTGCAAGCGACGACAGCAGCAACGCTGGCTCAACTACAATCCCCTCTTCTCTCAATCCTGCCACGCGGGCCTTCTTGTAATTTGTGATAATTGTGATTATGGACCTGAGGAATGGGACTGTGCCTTATCTTCTGCCTCATCGGGACTTGTAGCCTCCGATACTACCTCCCAGCGGTGTCCGGCGACTTCCCTTTGTACATTTACCGTCCGGCGACTTCCCTTGGCACATTTGCCTTTATACATACTTCCCGCTATGGATATTTCCCGTTATGGATACTTCCCGTTATACATTTGTTCCCGTTATGCATACTTCCCTAATATTTTTGAGGTTTCGACAATGCTTAGTCCTTATAGCATGCAATACAACCTGGATATTCCAGTCATCAGCAGAAGGGCATAACTTCTGTACCCCGTTTTGGGTCACAGAGTCACAGTGTGCTCTAACAAGGGACATCACATCACCCAAAGCACAGATCCAGAATCGTCTGATTTTTTTACAGTTGAACATTCAATTAATATGATGGATAAAAATATAAAAATTATCTGCTATTATTGAGGTTTACTATGTTTAAAAAATTCCCAAAGTTTAATAAATGCAGGATAAGGGGTATAAAGTCAGTGAAGGGGGAGGACGAAAAAGGGTTAAATTAAAAGGTTTAAGTGCTAGCGAGATGCTAGAGAGGAAGGGAAAAAATCTCCGCTTTGGCTCCTTACTTTCCTTGTTTGATGAACTTTAGATTTTTCTACATTCGATGATGCAACATCATGATTTGTATTTTATTTATTTTTATATTTGTCTGTTATGAAAATTAACTGTTTTAAAAAATAATGTAATTTAACTAAATCAAAATTCTAGTTTTATTAAATTATAAGTATCTAAAACCGATATGCCTTTTCTTATAAACTCGAAAACAGGTGTTTTATACCAAAAAATAACGAAAAAAAAGATGAAATTTTATGCAAGTACCGAAAGAGAAAGGGAGCGAAAGCAGGAATTTTTTCCCTTTCTCTCCCACATATCTCGCTCGCACTTGAACCCTTTAATCCTTTTTCCTCCTCCCCTTCACTCACTGACAACCTCTAATCCTGCATTTATTAAACTTTGGGAATTTTTTAAACATAGTAAACCTCAATAATAGCAGATAATTTTTATATTTTTATCCATCATATTAATTGAATCCATAACGGGAAGTATGTATAAAGGCAAATGTGCCAAGGGAAGTCGCCAGACGGGAAATGTGCAAAGGGAACTCGCCTATAATCCCTAAGTTCGAAACTTGAATTGAAATGTTACAAGATACTGTTGAGAATAATTTAAATAAACCGTTGCAAACGCACGTACGAAAGAGGTGAAACCTCTACGATACACGAAACATTTACATAAACTTTAATTTCACGTTGTACGCGTTATCTTTACATTGTACGCTTTAACTTCAAATTGAACGTTAATTGTACGCGTTAACTTCAAGTTGTAAACGTTAACTTGACTTTGTACACGTTAGCTTTAAGTTGTACGCGTTATCTTCACACTGTACGCTTTAACTTCAAATTCAAAGTCAACTGTACTCGTTAACAAGTTGTACACGTTAACTTCAAGTTATACGCGTTAACTTTACGTTGCAAACGTTAACTTCAAGTTTATACACGTTAACTTTAAGTTGATAACATTACCCTCACGTTGTTAACGTAAACTTCACGTTGTTGAAACGGCGTTAGCAGCTAATATTGCGCTGAAATTTCCATCTGCCCCAAATTGCCGTGTGGCACACCCTGGGGTGAGTGGGGGTGGTCCCGTATACGTGTACAAGTTTGCACAGTACGTGGCTACAATATAGCGTTGGAATCTCAATTTGCCTCATATTGAGACCCGGGGTGAGTGGGGGTGGTCCCGTATACTTGTACAAGTTTGCACGGTACGTGGCTACAATATAGCGTTGGAATCTCAATTTGCCCCATATTGAGCCCCGAGGCGCCACCCGGGGTGAGTGGGGGTGGTCCCGTATACGTGCACAAGCTTGCATGGTACGTGGCTACAATATAGCGTTGGAATCTCAATTTGCCCCATATTGAGCCCCGGGGTGCCACCCGGGGTGAGTGGAGGTGGTCCCGTATACGTGTACAAGCTTGCACGGTACGTGGCTACAATATAGCGTTGGAATCTCAATTTCCCCATATTGAGCCCCGGGGCGCCATCCGGGGTGATTCGGTATATGTGTACATCGTTACACGGTATATATATATATATATTTAACATGACATGAAGCTATTGTCGATAGGTGCATGCAGTACTATTGTATTGTATACGCGGTGGTGGTTTTTCAACATTGGGGCAGATGGGCAAAACCCAGGGGGTGTGGTCGTTTTCGCCCAACTTCGAACTCCCTCTGCGTTTAGACACATGGAACACATATTCGAAAAAAAAATTGAAAAACTTCAGCCGTTCTAGAGTTAGAGCACAGACGGACGGACGGATTTACTGTATAAAATAGAAGAGTGCGGCTACTAATGCTAACCAGATTTTTGTCCGTGATTTCTAACAAGCATTTGTCATTAATTTTATTTATTAAGTGTTGAAAACACTTTATGCGAATGACCAGTCCGTCTGTCCGAGCGATAACTGGAGAACGGCTTGACCTACGGTCACCAAATTTTGTACACTTGTTCCTTGGTTCAAGAGTGAGGCTATGTTCGAACTTGGGTCAAATCGGTCACACCCCCTGTCCCCTATCAATTAAACCCCAAAACAAACCATTAAATCACACAGAATAGTGAGAATAGGAGTCCACCGCCAGGATAGAGCTCTTATTCATTTTAAAACTGCCGCTTAGGTAGTTTACATTACACTCTATGTTTTGGAACTCGGCTAAAAAACTACCCGTTTAATCCCGTTTCCTAAAATGAACTGTCAACCGTTAAAGTGTGTGAAGAAAATGATCTAAATGAGATGCTTTTTTACTCTAAAATCACCTCGATTCTATGCAGAATAGAAATATCTCGTAACAACAACGAAGATTTGATTTTATCTCAATTTATCTGTAGTATTTATTTGGCGTATAAATAGCAATTAAACCTCAAGAAAATACTCAACTAAAGGGACTGGAAAAAACATATGGAACATCTCTATCTTTCCAAGTTCTCTAACACAGTGACAAAATCCTCTTTTCCAAATCCCAAATCCAATTCTAAATACAAAAATGCCCTTTTGGCCACGTTAGCATCGTACGATACTTTACAACTTTATCATACTTTAGTTTACATATCATAATTCATACTGTTTAACTTCAAGTTCAACTTCAAGGATTTCATGCACTTAAATAGTTAATAATAATCCTGTAATGATTCCCTTCCTAGACTTTAACCTTCAAATTAGAATGTGGGTTTCATGCACCTTACTCATATCTTGCATTTACATTATCACATTAGCTGTTATAATTTTGGAGTCACTTCTTATACTTCCCTACGGTTAAATTCTTCCAATTATATTTCAGTACCCTTAAGGGATACTGGTAGAATTATTATGAAATAATAACTGAGAATTTTAACCGTAGGAAGAGGTGAGAATTGACAAAACCTATATGTCATTGGTCTATAAATTCTCATCTTTTACATTTTTTGAGGTTGAAAATTCTAACTACTAATTAAGCTACAAACTCATTTCATAGAATATATCGAATTACAACACTATGTTTATCATCTATACATGATAATACCTGAACCTACATTTCAGAGTGCGAAACCCGGGCTTTTTGGGGAAATTGAGATATGGGGTTTAAACGATTCTCATGAGTAATAGAACATCTTTGACGTATACGGGACCACTCCCACTCACACCAGGGTGCAGTACCCGGGCTTCTGGGGGAAATTGAGATATGGGGTTTGAACGATTCTTATGAGTAATAGAATATCTTTGACGTATACGGGACCACATCGGCTTTTGGGGGAAATTGAGATATGGGGTTTAAACGATTCTCACGAGTAATGGAACATCTTTGACGTATACGGGACCACTCCCACCGACACCAGGGTGCAATGCTTCTTAAAGCGTATAAACATAGACCCCGAGGACGAATTCGGTTAAAACCGATTTTTGAAAAAAATCCGAAAATTATCTGATTTTCAAATTTTTGTACAAATTTATACAGTAGTTACAACTTTATATTTGAAACAGTTTGCTATACGCGTTACGATAGTTTATTCCAGCAAAACGAAACGTGGCAGTTGTCCAGACGCGACGCCTAGACTGTACAATTTGTCGTGTCACGGCCACAATTTGCATAGATATTTAGAGGTTATCTGTAATGGTTTGCATGTGTATGAATTCCATTCCATTCAGGTTGCCATTAGCTCGCTTTAATTTCATTTACTCGTCTCTTCTCTAGTCTCAATCTTGTAAAGGGATCCATAAACTGAAATCATCAAATCATGAATATCTTGATTCTCGTAGAGGGCTGAAAAATGCTGTCCTGGATACGAGATACGTCCTCACTCCGTAAATTTGTCAATGACCAAAATTAGACCTTTTGGCCGTCTGAAGGTCAGGGTGCCTAAATTTCGAAATTCCAGCACAACCGAAAGATTTCTCGGTGAAAGAAGTTGTCAATCGATATGTCACACGATAATTTCGAAATTTCGACGACTTTGACCGTTTCAAGGTCAAGGGATCAAAATTTCAAAACTCCAACATAGCCAAAGTATTTTCCGAAGCTCAGCGGTGTGAATTGATATGTCACACGACTACTTACAATATTACGCTAGGTCATGTAAGCCTAGGTCACAGGTCACCGAATTTCAAAAGGTCATATAGCCTACGCCAAGTCAAAATTTCCTCCCAAAGGCAAACTTCCCTCTCAAAGTCAAAATTTCCTCCCAAAGGCAAAATTCCAAAGGTAAAATATGAATCATATTTTTTAACTTACGAACAACTTGAGACTTGCATCTGACGATTCGAAGTAGAGGGTCTGGGTTCCATTGCAGGAGGTTGGAAAGGTCCCGTACTGGACGTCGTTGTCCTCTCGTATACCCATCGTTCCTCCACCTTTTCTACTAAAAATATTCCATGTTACAGATAAGGTTTTAAAATATTTGACAATATGATTCCCCTTCTAACTCACATACTCGCTTTAAATTCTGAAATATTCTGATTTCGAAACTTTGATTGGCTCGGGTACGGGGACTCTGGAAGAACCAAAGACAGCGGAGCAGTTGGGCTCTATGCTTGGGAACCTACAGGCCAGTATGGATAAACAAGGAGGGAGCGCGACACAGAAGGGGGTGTATAGTATGAGTGTTTTAAAAAATTGCAATTTAAAATATAAAATACCTCTGCGACTATCCATTTTTGGAACTTAACTATTCAGTTTCAGACGTATTGTAGAGGGACTCTAGAACTTAGCTGATAACTCTTGTTGAGGTAGGTTCCTTCTAGATCTGGGAATGAACTCCCTTCTGATTATGAAGCAGTGATGTTGTAATCACTTTATACGAATGACCTGTCCGCTCGTCTGTCTGTTGTCTGTTCGTCGGTGCGTTAACTACAAATTAGGGACTATTCCAGTTATGTACACAGCTTGTCCCAACTATTTTTTTTACGGAACCGGACCATAATATTTCAATTCTAGGGTGCTAAAGACTCGGGTTACAAAAAAAATCGAAAAAGTTAAGCGCGGTCCCGCTAGCGCCGAAAGCGCTAAAAACACACATTGCACCCTGGACGCTTCATTTATAAATGAAGACGAATTCGGTTAAAACCGATTTTTGAAAAAAATCCGAAAATTATCTGATTTTCAAATTTCTGTACAAATTTATACAGTAGTTACAAATTTATATTTGAAACAGTTTGCTATACGCGTTACGATAGTTTATTCCAGCAAAAGGAAACGTGGCAGTTGTCCAGACGCGACGCCTAGACTGTACAATTTGTCGTGTCACGGCCACAATTTGCATAGATATTTAGAGGTTATCTGTAATGGTTTGCATGTGTATGAATTCCATTCCATTCAGGTTGCCATTAGCTCGCTTTAATTTCATTTACTCGTCTCTTCTCCAGTCTCAATCTTGTAAAGGGATCCATAAACTGAAATCATCAAATCATGAATATCTTGATTCTCGTAGAGGGCTGAAAAATGCTTTTATGGAATCGTGTAAATTTAAAAGAACGTGGAGCATATATGAGGGATACCTGCTCCCGCGGTCACTGACCTTCCCACCTACGTTTGACCCCCAAGGAGTAAAATCGCAGAGCTAAAATTATGATTTTCGTAATCAGCATGGTCCAATTAGTCTATTTGCATATATTACAACCCTTAACTCGTTTGTCACTCAAATAGTGTCCATTGTCAGTCCAGTTACCATAAATCAGGCTCACCTCCACTCGAACTCACAAGGGAACATTTACAACCGTACCGCCCCAACAGGCGCAGCGGTTAGAGGGCGGAAGGCTAAAAAGCCGGCTTTTCCCATTTTGCATTTTTGTCCTAAGATAAGTAAGAAGTTAACATAGGGAGAGTGAAAACATAGTTTTGTCCCAGAGCCTGACTTTTTGCATACACCAAACCGGAATTGCCCATAGATATTCTTGAAATACCACCGGCCACCGGCTTCTTGGCCTTTCGACCAAATAATTTTTGTCACCGATAGTCCCTATAATAAAGTTTCCAATTGAGTTCTTTCGACTGACAAGGGGAGGGGGGCTAAAAATATTGGAGTGGTTCACAATCAGTTGGAAATATTCCCTTGTCAGCTTTGATTCCTCGGAAGTTCGTGTAACCCCTCCCCCATTCAAGTCATCCCCAAAATAACTCTTTCAGAGGATGGTATTTCAAAGAATTGGTCATTATTGAAATGTATTGTAAAGTATTTCTATTTCTGTATAGATTTCAGATGTTGTATGCAGACACATACATGACGAAAGAAGAATTCCGGCAAATGTTTGATCATTCCCTCTACGACGAAATGCGGAAATAGTATTCCTGCACCGACGCTTTCCCCGAAGTTTATGACAAAGTAGCTCGACATGCGCGTCTGTGATCACGGCCCCATTTTAAACAACAATTACTTTTTAAACCCAATGATTCATTTATCTAAAGTTGAGCCCTTTTTAACATTTTATAGCCTTTCATATACACGAGTTAGGATTCAGGAATAATAAATACGAGCTGCCAATTTTACCATTTCTCTATGTGTATTTTTATTCACCTTATCATTTCTCCAGAACATTTTTATTCTTAAATATCTTTTATTTTTCTAGTTTTGACTTTATTCAGAATATATTGACTCTTGAACTAGTTTAATTGTTTTGATTAGAAGTTCTGAACATTTTACTCTATGTGTCTAAATACCGTATTTCTCCAAATAGATCCTCTCACAATTGATCCATGTCAGCACCAGTAAGTGGCTCGAGATTTATAATTAGTTTTTATAGTTTTTAATGTATTTGGAAATCTCTAGTAAATTACCAGATTTCGAATTTTTGGCAAATACCTTGATTTTTTCATGATATTTTGTAGTAGTTTCTTTTGAATTGTTCTTAGATAATTCATTTTAAGCCTCCAAAAGAATGAGTATGTTTTTAGATGATGGAGATCTATTTAGACAAGAGCGGTATTGCAATTATCTAGTAATTAAATTCGAATTTTGAAATTTTTTGAAATATTTGAAAATTTTTGAAAATGTAATTTTTCGTAACTTTATCTAATTTACAGGCATTATCCCTGGGAAAATGCTCGTTTCAAAAACAGGAATTCCTCCGCTCCTAGTTCTAGCTCAACCGGATTGAAGCTTGCTCCAAGAATTTTAATTCTCAAGTTCAAGAATTGTTTTCTATAATGCTGCGCGGAGTATTCATTGTTCATAGGCAATCGTCCATGATATTTCGTCCAGAATTCGATTCCGGTACAAGCGCCCGGGTTTGCAGAATCCCACAAGTTAAGAACTAGACGCAGCATCGCAGCATTTGGATACTTCCTAAAAGTACAATCACATTTTTATTATACACTAGGCAGCCAAAGGCCCAATATCGGGCCTTAAAATTGTAGATAAACGTTTAGTGGCAGCTAATTTCAAACAAAAGTTTCAGGCGTCAGCCACAGCAATTTTTACGATTGCACCCGTAGGTCAAGATACGGACACATCTGAACGTTTCCCTACTCGTTATTGGTTATTTAACCCAACGCCGTTGTTTAAGGGTTCCGATCTAGAACCCTTAAAACATCCATTCCCCAAAAAATCCCTTCCCTGCCACTGTCCAATGTAAAGAAACCGATGTAACGGGCGTAACCAAGTGTTGAAAACATCAGGTTTCACACCCTGATGTCAGTGGGAGTAGTCCCATATCCTTCAAAGATGTTCTATTACTCATGGGAATCGTTTAAACCCCGTATGTCAATTTCCCCCACAAGTCCGGGTATTGCACCCTGGTGTCAGTAAGAGTGGTTCCGTATCCATCAAAGATGTTCTATTACTCATTGGAATCGTTTAAACCCCGGATCTCAAATTCCACCAAAAGCCCGGGTTTTGCACCCAGGTGTCAGTGGGAGTGGTTCCGTATCCGTCAAAGATGTTCTATTACTCATGAGAATCATTTAAGCCTCATATCTCAATTTCCCCCAAGAGCCCAATTACTGCAACCTGGTGGCAGTGGGAGTGGTCCCGTATCCGTCAAAGATGCTTTATTACTCATGGGAATCGTTTAAACACCAAATCTCAATTTCCCCAAAAAGCCAGGGTTTTGTACCCTGGTGTCAGTTAATAGTGGTCCCGTATCCGTCAAAGATGTTCTATTACTAATGGAAATCGTTTAAACCCATAATCTCAAATTCCCCCAAAAGCCCGGGTTTTGCACCCTGGTGTCAGTAGGAGTGGTCCTGTATGCGTTGAAGTTCCTCAAAAGCCCGGGTTTTGCACCCTGGTGTCAGTGGGAGTGGTCCCGTATGCGGAAAAGTTGTTCTATTACTCATGGGAATCGTTTAAACCCCATATCTCAATTTCCCTAAAAGCCGAGGTTTCGCACTCTGAAGTTTCAGGGTATTATCATGTATAAATGATAGACATAGAGTGTAATGTAAACTACCTAAGCGGCAGTTTTAAAATAAGCAAGAGCTTTGAACTGATTTAATCATTTTTTTGGGGGAGTTAATTTATGGGGGACAGGGGGTGTGACCGATGTGACCCAAGTTCGAACTTAGCCTCACTCTTGACCCAAGGAACACGTGTACAAAATTTGGTGACCGTAGGTCAAACCGTTCGTCAGTTATCGCACAGACAGACAGACGGACGGACGGACGGACGGACAGCCTAGTCATTCGCATAAGGTGTTTTCAACACATAATAAATACTATCATTACACCCTGCTCCAAACACCCTTTATCCCTATTAACATACAACACTAACCCCTTCTAATCACTATTTCCATTCAAAAGGAGATACGTCCTCACTCCGTAAATTTGGCAATGACCAAAATTAGACCTTTTGGCCGTCTGAAGGTCAGGGTGCCTAAATTTCGAAATTCCAGCACAACCGAAAGATTTCTCGGTGAAAGAAGTTGTCAATCGATATGTCACACGATAATTTCGAAATTTCGACGACTTTGACCGTTTCAAGGTCAAGGGATCAAAATTTCAAAACTCCAACATAGCCAAAGTATTTTCCGAAGCTCAGCGGTGTGAATTGATATGTCACACGACTACTTACAATATTACGCTAGGTCATGTAAGCCTAGGTCACAGGTCACCGAATTTCAAAAGGTCATATAGCCTACGCCAAGTCAAAATTTCCTCCCAAAGGCAAACTTCCCTCTCAAAGTCAAAATTTCCTCCCAAAGGCAAAATTCCAAAGGTAAAATATGAATCATATTTTTTAACTTACGAACAACTTGAGACTTGCATCTGACGATTCGAAGTAGAGGGTCTGGGTTCCATTGCAGGAGGTGGGAAAGGTCCCGTACTGGACGTCGTTGTCCTCTCGTATACCCATCGTTCCTCCACCTTTTCTACTAAAAATATTCCATGTTACAGATAAGGTTTTAAAATATTTGACAATATGATTCCCCTTCTAACTCACATACTCGCTTTAAATTCTGAAATATTCTGATTTCGAAACTTTGATTGGCTCGGGTACGGGGACTCTGGAAGAACCAAAGACAGCGGAGCAGTTGGGCTCTATGCTTGGGAACCTACAGGCCAGTATGGATAAACAAGGAGGGAGCGCGACACAGAAGGGGGTGTATAGTATGAGTGTTTTAAAAAATTGCAATTTAAAATATAAAATACCTCTGCGACTATCCATTTTTGGAACTTAACTATTCAGTTTCAGACGTATTGTAGAGGGACTCTAGAACTTAGCTGGTAACTCTTGTTGAGGTAGGTTCCTTCTAGATCTGGGAATGAACTCCCTTCTGATTATGAAGCAGTGATGTTGTAATCACTTTATACGAATGACCTGTCCGCTCGTCTGTCTGTTGTCTGTTCGTCGGTGCGTTAACTACAAATTAGGGACTATTCCAGTTATGTACACAGCTTGTCCCAACTATTTTTTTTACGGAACCGGACCATAATATTTCAATTCTAGGGTGCTAAAGACTCGGGTTACAAAAAAAATCGAAAAAGTTAAGCGCGGTCCCGCTAGCGCCGAAAGCGCTAAAAACACACATTGCACCCTGGACGCTTCATTTATAAATGAGGACGAATTCGGTTAAAACCGATTTTTGAAAAAAATCCGAAAATTATCTGATTTTCAAATTTTTGTACAAATTTATACAGTAGTTACAAATTTATATTTGAAACAGTTTGCTATACGCGTTACGATAGTTTATTCCAGCAAAAGGAAACGTGGCAGTTGTCCAGACGCGACGCCTAGACTGTACAATTTGTCGTGTCACGGCCACAATTTGCATAGATATTTAGAGGTTATCTGTAATGGTTTGCATGTGTATGAATTCCATTCCATTCAGGTTGCCATTAGCTCGCTTTAATTTCATTTACTCGTCTCTTCTCCAGTCTCAATCTTGTAAAGGGATCCATAAACTGAAATCATCAAATCATGAATATCTTGATTCTCGTAGAGGGCTGAAAAATGCTTTCCTGGAATCGTGTAAATTTAAAAGAACGTGGAGCATATATGAGGGATACCTGCTCCCGCGGTCACTGACCTTCCCACCTACGTTTGACCCCCCAAGGAGTAAAATCGCAGAGCTAAAATTATGATTTTCGTAATCAGCATGGTCCAATTAGTCTATTTGCATATATTTCAACCCTTAACTCGTTTGTCACTCAAATAGTGTCCATTGTCAGTCCAGTTACCATAAATCAGGCTCACCTCCACTCGAACTCACAAGGGAACATTTACAACCGTACCGCCCCAACAGGCGCAGCGGTTAGAGGGCGGAAGGCTAAAAAGCCGGCTTTTCCCATTTTGCATTTTTGTCCTAAGATAAGTAAGAAGTTAACATAGGGAGAGTGAAAACATAGTTTTGTCCCAGAGCCTGACTTTTTGCATACACCAAACCGGAATTGCCCATAGATATTCTTGAAATACCACCGGCCACCGGCTTCTTGGCCTTTCGACCAAATAATTTTTGTCACCGATAGTCCCTATAATAAAGTTTCCAATTGAGTTCTTTCGACTGACAAGGGGAGGGGGGCTAAAAATATTGGAGTGGTTCACAATCAGTTGGAAATATTCCCTTGTCAGCTTTGATTCCTCGGAAGTTCGTGTAACCCCTCCCCCATTCAAGTCATCCCCAAAATAACTCTTTCAGAGGATGGTATTTCAAAGAATTGGTCATTATTGAAATGTATTGTAAAGTATTTCTATTTCTGTATAGATTTCAGATGTTGTATGCAGACACATACATGACGAAAGAAGAATTCCGGCAAATGTTTGATCATTCCCTCTACGACGAAATGCGGAAATAGTATTCCTGCACCGACGCTTTCCCCGAAGTTTATGACAAAGTAGCTCGACATGCGCGTCTGTGATCACGGCCCCATTTTAAACAACAATTACTTTTTAAACCCAATGATTCATTTATCTAAAGTTGAGCCCTTTTTAACATTTTATAGCCTTTCATATACACGAGTTAGGATTCAGGAATAATAAATACGAGCTGCCAATTTTACCATTTCTCTATGTGTATTTTTATTCACCTTATCATTTCTCCAGAACATTTTTATTCTTAAATATCTTTTATTTTTCTAGTTTTGACTTTATTCAGAATATATTGACTCTTGAACTAGTTTAATTGTTTTGATTAGAAGTTCTGAACATTTTACTCTATTTGTCTAAATACCGTATTTCTCCAAATAGATCCTCTCACAATTGATCCATGTCAGCACCAGTAAGTGGCTCGAGATTTATAATTAGTTTTTATAGTTTTTAATGTATTTGGAAATCTCTAGTAAATTACCAGATTTCGAATTTTTGGCAAATACCTTGATTTTTTCATGATATTTTGTAGTAGTTTCTTTTGAATTGTTCTTAGATAATTCATTTTAAGCCTCCAAAAGAATGAGTATGTTTTTAGATGATGGAGATCTATTTAGACAAGAGCGGTATTGCAATTATCTAGTAATTAAATTCGAATTTTGAAATTTTTTGAAATATTTGAAAATTTTTGAAAATGTAATTTTTCGTAACTTTATCTAATTTACAGGCATTATCCCTGGGAAAATGCTCGTTTCAAAAACAGGAATTCCTCCGCTCCTAGTTCTAGCTCAACCGGATTGAAGCTTGCTCCAAGAATTTTAATTCTCAAGTTCAAGAATTGTTTTCTATAATGCTGCGCGGAGTATTCATTGTTCATAGGCAATCGTCCATGATATTTCGTCCAGAATTCGATTCCGGTACAAGCGCCCGGGTTTGCAGAATCCCACAAGTTAAGAACTAGACGCAGCATCGCAACATTTGGATACTTCCTAAAAGTACAATCACATTTTTATTATACACTAGGCAGCCAAAGGCCCAATATCGGGCCTTAAAATTGTAGATAAACGTTTAGTGGCAGCTAATTTCAAACAAAAGTTTCAGGCGTCAGCCACAGCAATTTTTACGATTGCACCCGTAGGTCAAGATACGGACACATCTGAACGTTTCCCTACTCGTTATTGGTTATTTAACCCAACGCCGTTGTTTAAGGGTTCCGATCTAGAACCCTTAAAACATCCATTCCCCAAAAAATCCCTTCCCTGCCACTGTCCAATGTAAAGAAACCGATGTAACGGGCGTAACCAAGTGTTGAAAACATCAGGTTTCACACCCTGATGTCAGTGGGAGTAGTCCCATATCCTTCAAAGATGTTCTATTACTCATGGGAATCGTTTAAACCCCGTATGTCAATTTCCCCCACAAGTCCGGGTATTGCACCCTGGTGTCAGTAAGAGTGGTTCCGTATCCATCAAAGATGTTCTATTACTCATTGGAATCGTTTAAACCCCGGATCTCAAATTCCACCAAAAGCCCGGGTTTTGCACCCAGGTGTCAGTGGGAGTGGTTCCGTATCCGTCAAAGATGTTCTATTACTCATGAGAATCATTTAAGCCTCATATCTCAATTTCCCCCAAGAGCCCAATTACTGCAACCTGGTGGCAGTGGGAGTGGTCCCGTATCCGTCAAAGATGCTTTATTACTCATGGGAATCGTTTAAACACCAAATCTCAATTTCCCCAAAAAGCCAGGGTTTTGTACCCTGGTGTCAGTTAATAGTGGTCCCGTATCCGTCAAAGATGTTCTATTACTAATGGAAATCGTTTAAACCCATAATCTCAAATTCCCCCAAAAGCCCGGGTTTTGCACCCTGGTGTCAGTAGGAGTGGTCCTGTATGCGTTGAAGTTCCTCAAAAGCCCGGGTTTTGCACACTGGTGTCAGTGGGAGTGGTCCCGTATGCGGAAAAGTTGTTCTATTACTCATGGGAATCGTTTAAACCCCATATCTCAATTTCCCTAAAAGCCGAGGTTTCGCACTCTGAAGTTTCAGGGTATTATCATGTATAAATGATAGACATAGAGTGTAATGTAAACTACCTAAGCGGCAGTTTTAAAATAAGCAAGAGCTTTGAACTGATTTAATCATTTTTTTGGGGGAGTTAATTTATGGGGGACAGGGGGTGTGACCGATGTGACCCAAGTTCGAACTTAGCCTCACTCTTGACCCAAGGAACACGTGTACAAAATTTGGTGACCGTAGGTCAAGCCGTTCGTCAGTTATCGCACAGACAGACAGACGGACGGACGGACGGACGGACAGCCTAGTCATTCGCATAAGGTGTTTTCAACACATAATAAATACTATCATTGAACCCTGCTCCAAACACCCTTTATCCCTATTAACATACAACACTAACCCCTTCTAATCACTATTTCCATTCAAAAGGAGATACGTCCTCACTCCGTAAATTTGGCAATGACCAAAATTAGACCTTTTGGCCGTCTGAAGGTCAGGGTGCCTAAATTTCGAAATTCCAGCACAACCGAAAGATTTCTCGGTGAAAGAAGTTGTCAATCGATATGTCACACGATAATTTCGAAATTTCGACGACTTTGACCGTTTCAAGGTCAAGGGATCAAAATTTCAAAACTCCAACATAGCCAAAGTATTTTCCGAAGCTCAGCGGTGTGAATTGATATGTCACACGACTACTTACAATATTACGCTAGGTCATGTAAGCCTAGGTCACAGGTCACCGAATTTCAAAAGGTCATATAGCCTACGCCAAGTCAAAATTTCCTCCCAAAGGCAAACTTCCCTCTCAAAGTCAAAATTTCCTCCCAAAGGCAAAATTCCAAAGGTAAAATATGAATCATGTTTTTTAACTTACGAACAACTTGAGAGTTGCATCTGACGATTCGAAGTAGAGGGTCTGGGTTCCATTGCAGGAGGTGGGAAAGGTCCTGTACTGGACGTCGTTGTCCTCTCGTATACCCATCGTTCCTCCACCTTTTCTACTAAAAATATTCCATGTTACAGATAAGGTTCTAAAATATTTGACAATATGATTCCCCTTCTAACTCACATACTCGCTTTAAATTCTGAAATATTCTGATTTCGAAACTTTGATTGGCTCGGGTACGGGGACTCTGGAAGAACCAAAGACAGCGGAGCAGTTGGGCTCTATGCTTGGGAACCTACAGGCCAATATGGATAAACAAGGAGGGAGCGCGACACAGAAGGGGGTGTATATAGTATGAGTTTTAAAAAATTGCAATTTAAAATTTAAAATACCTCTGCGACTATCCATTTTTGGAACTTAACTATTCAGTTTCAGACGTATTGTAGAGGGACTCTAGAACTTAGCTGGTAACTCTTGTGGAGGTAGGTTCCTTCAAGATCTGGGAATGAACTCCCTTCTGATTATGAAGCAGTGATGTTGTAATCACTTTTTACGAATGACCTGTCCGCTCGTCTGTCTGTTGTCCGTTCGTCGGTGCGTTAACTACAAATTAGGGACTATCCCAGTTATGTACACAGCTTGTCCCAACTATTTTTTTACGGAACCGGACCATAATATTTCAATTCTAGGGTGCTAAAGACTCGGGTTACAAAAAAAAATCGAAAAAGTTAAGCGCGGTCCCGCTAGCGCCGAAAGCGCTAAAAACACACATTGCACCCTGGACGCTTCATTTATAAATGAAATCGGCCAAATTTTTTACACAACACGTAGAACCCAAAACTCTCGGGTGCAAAACAAGGGTTTTCAAAAATTCCGAAAAATACCCGAATTATTTAAAAAAACCGATGTTTGGGATTTTAATTTTTTTAATTTTTTTGAATTAAAATACACCCTTTAGAATAAAGTTCTATGTGTTGTGTGAAAATTGTGGCCAATTTGGTTCATAAATGAAGCCTCCAGAGTGTCATAAAAGTTCAAAATGGCACTAAATGCAGCAATTTGGTCCAACATTGCCAATTTTATTTAATGTATAAAGACACAATATTTGTAAATCAAAACTACATACTCTAAGTAAACGCAACTTATTTGAGCCAATAAAAATTACTTTTAAAAAATCGGTTGAAAATTGACCGAGAAAAAAAATGCCAAATTCGGGTTCAGATGCAGGCTGGACTTGTAAAATTTTAGATTTTTCGAAAGTACTTTTTTTCAAATTAAAATTTATTTTATCGATCGACATGCTTCCTAAAGCTTATAAACATAGACCCCGAGGACGGAATCGGTAAAAACCGATTTTGCGAAAAAATCAGAAAATTATCTGATTTTCAAATTTTTGTACAAAAATCAAAAATTTATACAGTACAGTTTTGTACAGTAGTTACAAATTTATATTTGAAACAGTTTGCTATACGCGTTACGATAGTTTATTCCAGCAAAAGGAAACGTGGCAGTTGTCCAGACGCGACGCCTAGACTGTACAATTTGTCGTGTCCCGGCCACAATTTGCATAGATATTTAGAGGTTATCTGTAATGGTTTGCATGTGTATGAATTCCATTCCATTCAGGTTGCCATTAGCTCGCTTTAATTTCATTTACTCGTCTCTTCTCTAGTCTCAATCTTGTAAAGGGATCCATAAACTGAAATCATCAAATCATCAATATCTTGATTCTCGTAGAGGGCTGAAAAATGCTTTCCTGGAATCGTGTAAATTTAAAAGAACGTGGAGCATATATGAGGGGGACCTGCTCCCGCGGTCACTGACGTTCCCACCAACTTTTGACCCCCAAGGAGTAAAATCGCAGAGCTAAAATTATGATTTTCGTAATCAGCATGGTCCAATTAGTCTATTTGCATATATTACAACCCTTAACTCGTTTGTCACTTAAATAGTGTCCATTGTCAGTCCAGTTACCATAAATCAGGCTCACCTCCACTCGAACTCACAAGGGAACATTTACAACCGTACCGCCCCAACAGGCGCAGCGGTTAGAGGGCGGAAGGCTAAAAAGCCGGCTTTTCCCATTTTGCATTTTTGTCCTAAGATAAGTAAGAAGTTAACATAGGGAGAGTGAAAACATAGTTTTGTCCCAGAGCCTGACTTTTTGCATACACCAAACCGGAATTGCCCATAGATATTCTTGAAATACCACCGGCCACCGGCTTCTTGGCCTTTCGACCAAATAATTTTTGTCACCGATAGTCCCTATAATAAAGTTTCCAATTGAGTTCTTTCGACTGACAAGGGGAGGGGGGCTAAAAATATTGGAGTGGTTCACAATCAGTTGGAAATATTCCCTTGTCAGCTTTGATTCCTCGGAAGTTCGTGTAACCCCTCCCCCATTCAAGTCATCCCCAAAATAACTCTTTCAGAGGATGGTATTTCAAAGAATTGGTCATTATTGAAATGTATTGTAAAGTATTTCTATTTCTGTATAGATTTCAGATGTTGTATGCAGACACATACATGACGAAAGAAGAATTCCGGCAAATGTTTGATCATTCCCTCTACGACGAAATGCGGAAATAGTATTCCTGCACCGACGCTTTCCCCGAAGTTTATGACAAAGTAGCTCGACATGCGCGTCTGTGATCACGGCCCCATTTTAAACAACAATTACTTTTTAAACCCAATGATTCATTTATCTAAAGTTGAGCCCTTTTTAACATTTTATAGCCTTTCATATACACGAGTTAGGATTCAGGAATAATAAATACGAGCTGCCAATTTTACCATTTCTCTATGTGTATTTTTATTCACCTTATCATTTCTCCAGAACATTTTTATTCTTAAATATCTTCTATTTTTCTAGTTTTGACTTTATTCAGAATTTATTGACTCTTGAACTAGTTTAATTGTTTTGATTAGAAGTTCTGAACATTTTACTCTCTATATGTCTAAATACCGTATTTCTCCAAATAGATCCTCTCACAATTGATCCATGTCAGCACCAGTAAGTGGCTCGAGATTTATAATTAGTTTTTATAGTTTTTAATGTATTTGGAAATCTCTAGTAAATTACCAGATTTCGAATTTTTGGCAAATATCTTGATTTTTTCATGATATTTTGTAGTAGATTCCTTTGAATTGTTCTTAGATAATTCATTTTAAGCCTCCAAAAGAATGAGTATGTTTTTAGATGATGGAGATCTATTTAGAGAAGAGCGGTATTGCAATTATCTAGTAATTAAATTCAAATTTTGAAATTTTTTGAAAATTTTGAAAATTTTTGAAAATGTAATTTTTCGTAACTTTATCTAATTTACAGGCATTATCCCTGGGAAAATGCTCGTTTCAAAAACAGGAATTCCTCCGCTCCTAGTTCTAGCTCAACCGGATTGAAGCTTGCTCCAAGAATTTTAATTCTCAAGTTCAAGAATTGTTTTCTATAATGCTGCGCGGAGTATTCATTGTTCATAGGCAATCGTCCATGATATTTCGTCCAGAATTCGATTCCGGTACAAGCGCCCGGGTTTGCAGAATCCCACAAGTTAAGAACTAGACGCAGCATCGCAACATTTGGATACTTCCTAAAAGTACAATCACATTTTTATTATACACTAGGCAGCCACAGGCCCAATATCGGGCCTTAAAATTGTAGATAAACGTTTAGTGGCAGCTAATTTCAAACAAAAGTTTCAGGCGTCAGCCACAGCAATTTTTACGATTGCACCCGTAGGTCAAGATACGGACACATCTGAACGTTTCCCTACTCGTTATTGGTTATTTAACCCAACGCCGTTGTTTAAGGGTTCCGATCTAGAACCCTTAAAACATCCATTCCCCAAAAAATCCCTTCCCTGCCACTGTCCTATGTAAAGAAACCGATGTAACGGGCGTAACCAAGTGTTGAAAACATCAGGTTTCACACCCTGATGTCAGTGGGAGTGGTCCCGTATCCGTCAAAAATGTTTATTACTCATGGGAATCGTTTAAACCCCGTATGTCAATTTGCTCCAAAAGTCCGGGTATTGCACCCTGGTGTCAGTAAGAGTGGTCCCGTATCCATCAAAGATGTTCTATTACTCATTGGAATCGTTTAAACCCCGGATCTCAAATTCCCCCAAAAGCCCGGGTTTTGCACCCTGGTGTCAGTGGGAGTGGTCCTGTATACGTTGAAGTTCCTCAGAAGCCCGGGTTTTGCACCCTGGTGTCAGTGGGAATGGTCCCGTATGCGGAAAAGATGTTCTATTACTCATGGGAATCGTTTAAACCCCATATCTCAATTTCCCCAAAAAGCCGAGGTTTCTCACTCTGAAGTTTCAGGGTATTATCATGTATAAATGATAGACATAGAGTGTAATGTAAACTACCTAAGCGGCAGTTTTAAAATAAGCAAGAGCTTTGAACTGATTTAATCATTTTTTTGGGGGAGTTAATTTATGGGGGACAGGGGGTGTGACCCAAGTTCGAACTTAGCCTTACTCTTGACCCAAGGAACACGTGTACAAAATTTGGTGACCGTAGGTCAAGCCGTTCGTCAGTTATCGCACAGACAGACAGACGGACGGACGGTCGGACGGACGGACGGACGGACGGACAGCCTAGTCATTCGCATAAAGTGTTTTCAACACATAATAAATACTATCATTGAACCCTGCTCCAAACACCCTTTATCCCTATTAACATACAACACTAACCCCTTCTAATCACTATTTCCATTCAAAAGGAGATACGTCCTCACTCCGTAAATTTGGCAATGACCAAAATTAGACCTTTTGGCCGTCTGAAGGTCAGGGTGCCTAAATTTCGAAATTCCAGCAAAACCGAAAGATTTCTCGGTGAAAGAAGTTGTCAATCGATATGTCACACGATAATTTCAAAATTTCGACGACTTTGACCGTTTCAAGGTCAAGGGATCAAAATTTCAAAACTCCAACATAGCCAAAGTATTTTCCGAAGCTCAGCGGTGTGAATTGATATGTCACACGGCTACTTACAATATTACGCTAGGTCATGTAAGCATAGGTCACAGGTCACCGAATTTCAAAAGGTCATATAGCTTACGCCAAGTCAAAATTTCCTCCCAAAGGCAAACTTCCCTCTCAAAGTCAAAATTTCCTCCCAAAGACAAAATTCCAAAGGTAAAATATGAATCATATTTTTTAACTTACGAACAACTTGAGACTTGCATCTGACGATTCGAAGTAGAGGGTCTGGGTTCCATTGCAGGAGGTGGGAAAGGTCCCGTACTGGACGTCGTTGTCCTCTGGTATACCCATCGTTCCTCCACCTTTTCTACTAAAAATATTCCATGTTACAGATAAGGTTCTAAAATATTTGACAATATGATTCCCCTTCTAACTCACATACTCGCTTTAAATTCTGAAATATTCTGATTTCGAAACTTTGATTGGCTCGGGTACGGGGACTCTGGAAGAACCAAAGACAGCGGAGCAGTTGGGCTCTATGCTTGGGAACCTACAGGCCAGTATGGATAAACAAGGAGGGAGCGCGACACAGAAGGGGGTGTGTATAGTATGAGTGTTTTAAAAAATTGCAATTTAAAATATAAAATACCTCTGCGACTATCCATTTTTGGAACTTAACTATTCAGTTTCAGACGTATTGTAGAGTGACTCGAGAACTTAGCTGGTAACTCTTGTGGAGGTAGGTTCTTTCTAGATCTGGGAATGAACTCCCTTCTGATTATGAAGCAGTGATGTTGTAATCACTTTATACGAATGACCTGTCCGCTCGTCTGTCTGTTGTCCGTTCGTCGGTGCCTTAACTACAAATTAGGGACTATTCCAGTTATGTACACAGCTTGTCCCAACTATTTTTTTACGGAACCGGACCATAATATTTCAATTTTAGGGTGCTAAAGACTCGGGTTACAAAAAAAAATCGAAAAAGTTAAGCGCGGTCCCGCTAGCGCCGAAAGCGCTAAAAACACACATTGCACCCTGGACGCTTCATTTATAAATGAAATCGGCCAAACTTTTTACACAACACGTAGAACCCAAAACTCTCGGGTGCAAAACAAGGGTTTTCAAAAATTCCGAAAAATACCCGAATTATTTAAAAAAACCGATGTTTGGGATTTTAATTTTTTTAATTTTTTTGAATTAAAATACACCCTTTAGAATAAAGTTCTATGTGTTGTGTGAAAATTGTGGCCAATTTGGTTCATAAATGAAGCCTCCAGAGTGTCATAAAAGTTCAAAATGGCACTAAATGCAGCAATTTGGTCCAACATTGCCAATTTTATTTAATGTATAAAGACACCATATTTGTAAGTCAAAACTACATACTCTAAGTAAACGCAACTTATTTGAGCCAATAAAAATTACTTTTTAAAAATCGGTTAAAAATTGACCGAGAAAAAAAATGCCAAATTCGGGTTCAGATGCAGGCTGGACTTGTAAAATTTTAGATTTTTCGAAAGTACTTTTTTTCAAATTAAAATTTATTTTATCGATCGACATGCTTCCTAAAGCGTATAAACATAGACCCCGAGGACGGAATCGGTAAAAACTGATTTTGCGAAAAAATCAGAAAATATTCCGATTTTCAAATTTTTGTACAAATTTATACAGTAGTTACAAATTTATATTTGAAACAGTTTGCTATACGCGCTACGATAGTTTATTCCAGCAAAAGGAAACGTGGCAGTTGTCCAGACGCGACGCCTAGACTGTACAATTTGTCGTGTCCCGGCCACAATTTGCATAGATATTTAGAGGTTATCTGTAATGGTTTACATGTGTATGAATTCCATTCCATTCAGGTTGCCATTAGCTCGCTTTAATTTCATTTACTCGTCTCTTCTCTAGTCTCAATCTTGTAAAGGGATCCATAAACTGAAATCATCAAATCATGAATATCTTGATTCTCGCAGAGGGCTGAAAAATGCTTTCTTGGAATCGTGTAAATTTAAAAAAACGTGGAGCATATATGAGGGATACCTGCTCCCGCGGTCACTGACCTTCCCACCTACTTTTGACCCCCAAGGAGTAAAATCGCAGAGCTAAAATTATGATTTTCGTAATCAGCATGGTCCAATTAGTCTATTTGCATATATTACAACCCTTAACTCGTTCGTCACTTAAATAGTGTCCATTGTCAGTCCAGTTACCATAAATCAGGCTCACCTCCACTCGAACTTACAAGGGAACATTTACAACCGTACCGCCCCAACAGGCGCAGCGGTTTGAGGGCGGGAGGCTAAAAAACCTTTTCCCATTTTGCATTTTTGTCCTAAGATAAGTAAGAAGTTAACATAGGGAGAGTGAAAACATAGTTTTGTCCCAGAGCCTGACTTTTTGCATACATCAAACCGGAATTGCCCATAGATATTCTTGAAATACCACCGGCTTCTTGGCCTTTCGACCAAATAATTTTTGTCACCGATAGTCCCTATAATAAAGTTTCCAATTGAGTTCTTTCGACTGACAAGAGGAGGGGGGCTAAAAATATGGGGGTGGTTCACAATCAGTTGGAAATATTCCCTTGTCAGCTTTGATTCCTCGGAAGTTCGTGTAACCCCTCCCCCATTCAAGTCATCCCCAAAATAACTCTTTCAGAGGATGGTATTTCAAAGAATTGGTCATTATTGAAATGTATTGTAAAGTATTTCTATTTCTGTATAGATTTCAGATGTTGTATGCAGACACATACATGACGAAAGAAGAATTCCGGCAAATGTTTGATCATTCCATCTACGACGAAATGCGGAAAAAGTATTCCGGCACCGACGCTTTCCCCGAAGTTTATGACAAAGTAGCTCGACATGCGCGTCTGTGATCACGGCCCCATTTTAAACAACAATTACTTTTTAAACCCAATGATTCATTTATCTAAAGTTGAGCCCTTTTTAACATTTTATAGTCTTTCATATACACGAGTTAGGATTCAGGAATAATAAATACGAGCTGCCAATTTTACCATTTCTCTATGTGTATTTTTATTCACCTTATCATTTCTCCAGAACATTTTTATTCTTAAATATCTTCTATTTTTCTAGTTTTGACTTTATTCAGAATATATTGACTCTTGAACTAGTTTAATTGTTTTGATTAGAAGTTCTGAACATTTTACTCTCTATATGTCTAAATACCGTATTTCTCCAAATAGATCCTCTCACAATTGATCCATGTCAGCACCAGTAAGTGGCTCGAGATTTATAATTAGTTTTTATAGTTTTTAATGTATTTGGAAATCTCTAGTAAATTACCAGATTTCGAATTTTTGGCAAATATCTTGATTTTTTCATGATATTTTGTAGTAGATTCCTTTGAATTGTTCTTAAATAATTCATTTTAAGCCTACAAAAGAATAAGTATGTTTTTAGATGATGGAGATCTATTTAGAGAAGAGCGGTATTGCAATTATCTAGTAATTAAATTCAAATTTTGAAATTTTTTGAAAATTTTGAAAATTTTTGAAAATGTAATTTTTCGTAACTTTATCTAATTTACAGGCATTATCCCTGGGAAAATGCTCGTTTCAAAAACAGGAATTCCTCCGCTCCTAGTTCTAGCTCAACCGGATTGAAGCTTGCTCCAAGAATTTTAATTCTCAAGTTCAAGAATTGTTTTCTATAATGCTGCGCGGAGTATTCATTGTTCATAGGCAATCGTCCATGATATTTCGTCCAGAATTCGATTCCGGTACAAGCGCCCGGGTTTGCAGAATCCCACAAGTTAATAACTAGACGCAGCATCGCAACATTTGGATACTTCCTAAAAGTACAATCACATTTTTATTATACACTAGGCAGCCACAGGCCCAATATCGGGCCTTAAAATTGTAGATAAACGTTTAGTGGCAGCTAATTTCAAACAAAAGTTTCAGCCGTCAGCCACAGCAATTTTTACGATTGCACCCGTAGGTCAAGATACGGACACATCTGAACGTTTCCCTACTCGTTATTGGTTATTTAACCCAACGCCGTTGTTTAAGGGTTCCGATCTAGAACCCTTAAAACATCCATTCCCCAAAAAATCCCTTCCCTGCCACTGTCCTATGTAAAGAAACCGATGTAACGGGCGTAACCAAGTGTTGAAAACATCAGGTTTCACACCCTGATGTCAGTGGGAGTGGTCCCGTATCCGTCAAAAATGTTTATTACTCATGGGAATCGTTTAAACCCCGTATGTCAATTTGCTCCAAAAGTCCGGGTATTGCACCCTGGTGTCAGTAAGAGTGGTCCCGTATCCATCAAAGATGTTCTATTACTCATTGGAATCGTTTAAACCCCGGATCTCAAATTCCCCCAAAAGCCCGGGTTTTGCACCCTGGTGTCAGTGGGAGTGGTCCTGTATACGTTGAAGTTCCTCAGAAGCCCGGGTTTTGCACCCTGGTGTCAGTGGGAATGGTCCCGTATGCGGAAAAGATGTTCTATTACTCATGGGAATCGTTTAAACCCCATATCTCAATTTCCCCAAAAAGCCGAGGTTTCTCACTCTGAAGTTTCAGGGTATTATCATGTATAAATGATAGACATAGAGTGTAATGTAAACTACCTAAGCGGCAGTTTTAAAATAAGCAAGAGCTTTGAACTGATTTAATCATTTTTTTGGGGGAGTTAATTTATGGGGGACAGGGGGTGTGACCCAAGTTCGAACTTAGCCTTACTCTTGACCCAAGGAACACGTGTACAAAATTTGGTGACCGTAGGTCAAGCCGTTCGTCAGTTATCGCACAGACAGACAGACGGACGGACGGTCGGACGGACGGACGGACGGACGGACAGCCTAGTCATTCGCATAAAGTGTTTTCAACACATAATAAATACTATCATTGAACCCTGCTCCAAACACCCTTTATCCCTATTAACATACAACACCCCTTCTAATCACTATTTCCATTCAAAAGGAGATACGTCCTCACTCCGTAAATTTGGCAATGACCAAAATTAGACCTTTTGGCCGTCTGAAGGTCAGGGTGCCTAAATTTCGAAATTCCAGCAAAACCGAAAGATTTCTCGGTGAAAGAAGTTGTCAATCGATATGTCACACGATAATTTCAAAATTTCGACGACTTTGACCGTTTCAAGGTCAAGGGATCAAAATTTCAAAACTCCAACATAGCCAAAGTATTTTCCGAAGCTCAGCGGTGTGAATTGATATGTCACACGGCTACTTACAATATTACGCTAGGTCATGTAAGCATAGGTCACAGGTCACCGAATTTCAAAAGGTCATATAGCTTACGCCAAGTCAAAATTTCCTCCCAAAGGCAAACTTCCCTCTCAAAGTCAAAATTTCCTCCCAAAGACAAAATTCCAAAGGTAAAATATGAATCATATTTTTTAACTTACGAACAACTTGAGACTTGCATCTGACGATTCGAAGTAGAGGGTCTGGGTTCCATTGCAGGAGGTGGGAAAGGTCCCGTACTGGACGTCGTTGTCCTCTGGTATACCCATCGTTCCTCCACCTTTTCTACTAAAAATATTCCATGTTACAGATAAGGTTCTAAAATATTTGACAATATGATTCCCCTTCTAACTCACATACTCGCTTTAAATTCTGAAATATTCTGATTTCGAAACTTTGATTGGCTCGGGTACGGGGACTCTGGAAGAACCAAAGACAGCGGAGCAGTTGGGCTCTATGCTTGGGAACCTACAGGCCAGTATGGATAAACAAGGAGGGAGCGCGACACAGAAGGGGGTGTGTATAGTATGAGTGTTTTAAAAAATTGCAATTTAAAATATAAAATACCTCTGCGACTATCCATTTTTGGAACTTAACTATTCAGTTTCAGACGTATTGTAGAGTGACTCGAGAACTTAGCTGGTAACTCTTGTGGAGGTAGGTTCTTTCTAGATCTGGGAATGAACTCCCTTCTGATTATGAAGCAGTGATGTTGTAATCACTTTATACGAATGACCTGTCCGCTCGTCTGTCTGTTGTCCGTTCGTCGGTGCCTTAACTACAAATTAGGGACTATTCCAGTTATGTACACAGCTTGTCCCAACTATTTTTTTACGGAACCGGACCATAATATTTCAATTTTAGGGTGCTAAAGACTCGGGTTACAAAAAAAAATCGAAAAAGTTAAGCGCGGTCCCGCTAGCGCCGAAAGCGCTAAAAACACACATTGCACCCTGGACGCTTCATTTATAAATGAAATCGGCCAAACTTTTTACACAACACGTAGAACCCAAAACTCTCGGGTGCAAAACAAGGGTTTTCAAAAATTCCGAAAAATACCCGAATTATTTAAAAAAACCGATGTTTGGGATTTTAATTTTTTTAATTTTTTTGAATTAAAATACACCCTTTAGAATAAAGTTCTATGTGTTGTGTGAAAATTGTGGCCAATTTGGTTCATAAATGAAGCCTCCAGAGTGTCATAAAAGTTCAAAATGGCACTAAATGCAGCAATTTGGTCCAACATTGCCAATTTTATTTAATGTATAAAGACACCATATTTGTAAGTCAAAACTACATACTCTAAGTAAACGCAACTTATTTGAGCCAATAAAAATTACTTTTTAAAAATCGGTTAAAAATTGACCGAGAAAAAAAATGCCAAATTCGGGTTCAGATGCAGGCTGGACTTGTAAAATTTTAGATTTTTCGAAAGTACTTTTTTTCAAATTAAAATTTATTTTATCGATCGACATGCTTCCTAAAGCGTATAAACATAGACCCCGAGGACGGAATCGGTAAAAACTGATTTTGCGAAAAAATCAGAAAATATTCCGATTTTCAAATTTTTGTACAAATTTATACAGTAGTTACAAATTTATATTTGAAACAGTTTGCTATACGCGCTACGATAGTTTATTCCAGCAAAAGGAAACGTGGCAGTTGTCCAGACGCGACGCCTAGACTGTACAATTTGTCGTGTCCCGGCCACAATTTGCATAGATATTTAGAGGTTATCTGTAATGGTTTACATGTGTATGAATTCCATTCCATTCAGGTTGCCATTAGCTCGCTTTAATTTCATTTACTCGTCTCTTCTCTAGTCTCAATCTTGTAAAGGGATCCATAAACTGAAATCATCAAATCATGAATATCTTGATTCTCGCAGAGGGCTGAAAAATGCTTTCTTGGAATCGTGTAAATTTAAAAAAACGTGGAGCATATATGAGGGATACCTGCTCCCGCGGTCACTGACCTTCCCACCTACTTTTGACCCCCAAGGAGTAAAATCGCAGAGCTAAAATTATGATTTTCGTAATCAGCATGGTCCAATTAGTCTATTTGCATATATTACAACCCTTAACTCGTTCGTCACTTAAATAGTGTCCATTGTCAGTCCAGTTACCATAAATCAGGCTCACCTCCACTCGAACTTACAAGGGAACATTTACAACCGTACCGCCCCAACAGGCGCAGCGGTTTGAGGGCGGGAGGCTAAAAAACCTTTTCCCATTTTGCATTTTTGTCCTAAGATAAGTAAGAAGTTAACATAGGGAGAGTGAAAACATAGTTTTGTCCCAGAGCCTGACTTTTTGCATACATCAAACCGGAATTGCCCATAGATATTCTTGAAATACCACCGGCTTCTTGGCCTTTCGACCAAATAATTTTTGTCACCGATAGTCCCTATAATAAAGTTTCCAATTGAGTTCTTTCGACTGACAAGAGGAGGGGGGCTAAAAATATGGGGGTGGTTCACAATCAGTTGGAAATATTCCCTTGTCAGCTTTGATTCCTCGGAAGTTCGTGTAACCCCTCCCCCATTCAAGTCATCCCCAAAATAACTCTTTCAGAGGATGGTATTTCAAAGAATTGGTCATTATTGAAATGTATTGTAAAGTATTTCTATTTCTGTATAGATTTCAGATGTTGTATGCAGACACATACATGACGAAAGAAGAATTCCGGCAAATGTTTGATCATTCCATCTACGACGAAATGCGGAAAAAGTATTCCGGCACCGACGCTTTCCCCGAAGTTTATGACAAAGTAGCTCGACATGCGCGTCTGTGATCACGGCCCCATTTTAAACAACAATTACTTTTTAAACCCAATGATTCATTTATCTAAAGTTGAGCCCTTTTTAACATTTTATAGTCTTTCATATACACGAGTTAGGATTCAGGAATAATAAATACGAGCTGCCAATTTTACCATTTCTCTATGTGTATTTTTATTCACCTTATCATTTCTCCAGAACATTTTTATTCTTAAATATCTTCTATTTTTCTAGTTTTGACTTTATTCAGAATATATTGACTCTTGAACTAGTTTAATTGTTTTGATTAGAAGTTCTGAACATTTTACTCTCTATATGTCTAAATACCGTATTTCTCCAAATAGATCCTCTCACAATTGATCCATGTCAGCACCAGTAAGTGGCTCGAGATTTATAATTAGTTTTTATAGTTTTTAATGTATTTGGAAATCTCTAGTAAATTACCAGATTTCGAATTTTTGGCAAATATCTTGATTTTTTCATGATATTTTGTAGTAGATTCCTTTGAATTGTTCTTAGATAATTCATTTTAAGCCTCCAAAAGAATGAGTATGTTTTTAGATGATGGAGATCTATTTAGAGAAGAGCGGTATTGCAATTATCTAGTAATTAAATTCAAATTTTGAAATTTTTTGAAAATTTTGAAAATTTTTGAAAATGTAATTTTTCGTAACTTTATCTAATTTACAGGCATTATCCCTGGGAAAATGCTCGTTTCAAAAACAGGAATTCCTCCGCTCCTAGTTCTAGCTCAACCGGATTGAAGCTTGCTCCAAGAATTTTAATTCTCAAGTTCAAGAATTGTTTTCTATAATGCTGCGCGGAGTATTCATTGTTCATAGGCAATCGTCCATGATATTTCGTCCAGAATTCGATTCCGGTACAAGCGCCCGGGTTTGCAGAATCCCACAAGTTAATAACTAGACGCAGCATCGCAACATTTGGATACTTCCTAAAAGTACAATCACATTTTTATTATACACTAGGCAGCCACAGGCCCAATATCGGGCCTTAAAATTGTAGATAAACGTTTAGTGGCAGCTAATTTCAAACAAAAGTTTCAGGCGTCAGCCACAGCAATTTTTACGATTGCACCCGTAGGTCAAGATACGGACACATCTGAACGTTTCCCTACTCGTTATTGGTTATTTAACCCAACGCCGTTGTTTAAGGGTTCCGATCTAGAACCCTTAAAACATCCATTCCCCAAAAAATCCCTTCCCTGCCACTGTCCTATGTAAAGAAACCGATGTAACGGGCGTAACCAAGTGTTGAAAACATCAGGTTTCACACCCTGATGTCAGTGGGAGTGGTCCCGTATCCGTCAAAGATGTTTATTACTCATGGGAATCGTTTAAACCCCGTATGTCAATTTCCTCCAAAAGTCCGGGTATTGCACCCTGGTGTCAGTAAGAGTGGTCCCGTATCCATCAAAGATGTTCTATTACTCATTGGAATCGTTTAAACCCCGGATCTCAAATTCCCCCAAAAGCCCGGGTTTTGCACCCTGGTGTCAGTGGGAGTGGTCCTGTATACGTTGACGTTCCTCAGAAGCCCGGGTTTTGCACCCTGGTGTCAGTGGGAATGGTCCCGTATGCGGAAAAGATGTTCTATTACTCATGGGAATCGTTTAAACCCCATATCTCAATTTCCCCAAAAAGCCGAGGTTTCTCACTCTGAAGTTTCAGGGTATTATCATGTATAAATGATAGACATAGAGTGTAATGTAAACTACCTAAGCGGCAGTTTTAAAATAAGCAAGAGCTTTGAACTGATTTAATCATTTTTTGGGGGGAGTTAATTTATGGGGGACAGGGGGTGTGACCCAAGTTCGAACTTAGCCTCACTCTTGACCCAAGGAACACGTGTACAAAATTTGGTGACCGTAGATCAAGCCGTTCGTCAGTTATCGCACAGACAGACAGACGGACGGACGGTCGGACGGACGGACGGACGGACGGACGGACGGACAGCCTAGTCATTCGCATAAAGTGTTTTCAACACATAATAAATACTATCATTGAACCCTGCTCCAAACACCCTTTATCCCTATTAACATACAACACTAACCCCTTCTAATCACTATTTCCATTCAAAAGGAGATACGTCCTCACTCCGTAAATTTGGCAATGACCAAAATTAGACCTTTTGGCCGTCTGAAGTTCAGGGTGCCTAAATTTCGAAATTCCAGCACAACCGAAAGATTTCTCGGTGAAAGAAGTTGTCAATCGATATGTCACACGACTACTTACAATATTACGCTAGGTCATGTAAGCCTAGGTCACAGGTCACCGAATTTCAAAAGGTCATATAGCCTACGCCAAGTCAAAATTTCCTCCCAAAGGCAAACTTCCCTCTCAAAGTCAAAATTTCCTCCCAAAGGCAAAATTCCAAAGGTAAAATATGAATCATATTTTTTAACTTACGAACAACTTGAGACTTGCATCTGACGATTCGAAGTAGAGGGTCTGGGTTCCATTGCAGGAGGTGGGAAAGGTCCCGTACTGGACGTCGTTGTTCTCTCGTATACCCATCGTTCCTCCACCTTTTCTACTAAAAATATTCCATGTTACAGATAAGGTTTTAAAATATTTGACAATATGATTCCCCTTCTAACTCACATACTCGCTTTAAATTCTGAAATATTCTGATTTCGAAACTTTGATTGGCTCGGGTACGGGGACTCTGGAAGAACCAAAGACAGCGGAGCAGTTGGGCTCTATGCTTGGGAACCTACAGGCCAGTATGGATAAACAAGGAGGGAGCGCGACACAGAAGGGGGTGTATAGTATGAGTGTTTTAAAAAATTGCAATTTAAAATATAAAATACCTCTGCGACTATCCATTTTTGGAACTTAACTATTCAGTTTCAGACGTATTGTAGAGTGACTCTAGAACTTAGCTGGTAACTCTTGTGGAGGTAGGTTCCTTCTAGATCTGGGAATGAACTCCCTTCTGATTATGAAGCAGTGATGTTGTAATCACTTTATACGAATGACATGTCCGCTCGTCTGTCTGTTGTCCATTCGTCTTTGCGTTAACTACAAATTAGGGACTATTCCAGTTATGTACACAGCTTGTCCCAACTATTTTTTTTACGGAACCGGACCATAATATTTCAATTCTAGGGTGCTAAAGACTCGGGTTACAAAAAAAAATCGAAAAAGTTAAGCGCGGTTCCGCTAGCGCCGAAAGCGCTAAAAACACACATTGCACCCTGGACGCTTCATTTATAAATGAAATCGGCCAAATTTTTTACACAACACGTAGAACCCAAAACTCTCGGGTGCAAAACAAGGGTTTTCAAAAATTCCGAAAAATACCCGAATTATTTCAAAAAACCGATTTTTCGGATTTTAATTTTTTAAATTTTTTTGAATTAAAATACACCCTTTAGAATAAAGTTCTATGTGTTGTGTGAAAATTGTGGCCAATTTGGTTCATAAATGAAGCCTCCAGTGTCATAAAAGTTCAAAATGGCACTAAATGCAGCAATTTGGTCCAACATTGCCAATTTTTTTTAATGTATAAAGACACCATATTTGTAAATTAAAACTACATACTCTAAGTAAAAACAACTTATTTGAGCCAATAAAAATTAGTTTTTAAAAATCGGTTGAAAATTGACCGAGAAAAAAAATGCCAAAATCGAGTTCAGATGCAGGCTGGACTTGTAAAATTTTCGATTTTTCGAAAGTACTTTTTCTCAAATTAAAATTTATTTTCTCAATAAACATGCTTCTTAAAGCGTATAAACATAGACCCCGAGGACGAATTCGGTTAAAACCGATTTTTGAAAAAAATCCGAAAATTATCTGATTTTCAAATTTTTGTACAAATTTATACAGTAGTTACAAATTTATATTTGAAACAGTTTGCTATACGCGTTACGATAGTTTATTCCAGCAAAAGGAAACGTGGCAGTTGTCCAGACGCGACGCCTAGACTGTACAATTTGTCGTGTCACGGCCACAATTTGCATAGATATTTAGAGGTTATCTGTAATGGTTTGCATGTGTATGAATTCCATTCCATTCAGGTTGCCATAAGCTCGCTTTAATTTCATTTACTCGTCTCTTCTCTAGTCTCAATCTTGTAAAGGGATCCATAAACTGAAATCATCAAATCATGAATATCTTGATTCTCGTAGAGGGCTGAAAAATGCTTTCCTGGATACGAGATACGTCCTCACTCCGTAAATTTGGCAATGACCAAAATTAGACCTTTTGGCCGTCTGAAGGTCAGGGTGCCTAAATTTCAAAATTCCAGCACAACCGAAAGATTTCTTGGTGAAAGAAGTTGTCAATCGATATGTCACACGATAATTTCGAAATTTCGACGACTTTGACCGTTTCAAGGTCAAGGGATCAAAATTTCAAAACTCCAACATAGCCAAATTATTTTCCGAAGCTCAGCGGTGTGAATTGATATGTCACACGACTACTTACAATATTACGCTAGGTCATGTAAGCCTAGGTCACAGGTCACCGAATTTCAAAAGGTCATATAGCCTACACCAAGTCAAAATTTCCTCCCAAAGGCAAACTTCCCTCTCAAAGTCAAAATTTCCTCCCAAAGGCAAAATTCCAAAGGTAAAATATGAATCATATTTTTTAACTTACGAACAACTTGAGACTTGCATCTGACGATTCGAAGTAGAGGGTCTGGGTTCCATTGCAGGAGGTGGGAAAGGTCCCGTACTGGACGTCGTTGTCCTCTCGTATACCCATCGTTCCTCCACCTTTTCTACTAAAAATATTCCATGTTACAGATAAGGTTTTAAAATATTTGACAATATGATTCCCCTTCTAACTCACATACTCGCTTTAAATTCTGAAATATTCTGATTTCGAAACTTTGATTGGCTCGGGTACGGGGACTCTGGAAGAACCAAAGACAGCGGAGCAGTTGGGCTCTATGCTTGGGAACCTACAGGCCAGTATGGATAAACAAGGAGGGAGCGCGACACAGAAGGGGGTGTATAGTATGAGTGTTTTAAAAAATTGCAATTTAAAATATAAAATACCTCTGCGACTATCCATTTTTGGAACTTAACTATTCAGTTTCAGACGTATTGTAGAGTGACTCTAGAACTTAGCTGGTAACTCTTGTGGAGGTAGGTTCCTTCTAGATCTGGGAATGAACTCCCTTCTGATTATGAAGCAGTGATGTTGTAATCACTTTATACGAATGACCTGTCCGCTCGTCTGTCTGTTGTCCGTTCGTCTTTGCGTTAACTACAAATTAGGGACTATTCCAGTTATGTACACAGCTTGTCCCAACTATTTTTTTTACGGAACCGGACCATAATATTTCAATTCTAGGGTGCTAAAGACTCGGGTTACAAAAAAAAATCGAAAAAGTTAAGCGCGGTTCCGCTAGCGCCGAAAGCGCTAAAAACACACATTGCACCCTGGACGCTTCATTTATAAATGAAATCGGCCAAATTTTTTACACAACACGTAGAAACCAAAACTCTCGGGTGCAAAACAAGGGTTTTTAAAAATTCCGAAAAATACCCGAATTATTTCAAAAAACCGATTTTTCGGATTTTAATTTTTTAAATTTTTTTGAATTAAAATACACCCTTTAGAATAAAGTTCTATGTGTTGTGTGAAAATTGTGGCCAATTTGGTTCATAAATGAAGCCTCCAGTGTCATAAAAGTTCAAAATGGCACTAAATGCAGCAATTTGGTCCAACATTGCCAATTTTTTTTAATGTATAAAGACACCATATTTGTAAATTAAAACTACATACTCTAAGTAAAAGCAACTTATTTGAGCCAATAAAAATTAGTTTTTAAAAATCGGTTGAAAATTGACCGAGAAAAAAAATGCCAAAATCGAGTTCAGATGCAGGCTGGACTTGTAAAATTTTCGATTTTTCGAAAGTACTTTTTCTCAAATTAAAATTTATTTTCTCAATAAACATGCTTCTTAAAGCGTATAAACATAGACCCCGAGGACGAATTCGGTTAAAACCGATTTTTGAAAAAAATCCGAAAATTATCTGATTTTCAAATTTTTGTACAAATTTATACAGTAGTTACAAATTTATATTTGAAACAGTTTGCTATACGCGTTACGATAGTTTATTCCAGCAAAAGGAAACGTGGCAGTTGTCCAGACGCGACGCCTAGACTGTACAATTTGTCGTGTCACGGCCACAATTTGCATAGATATTTAGAGGTTATCTGTAATGGTTTGCATGTGTATGAATTCCATTCCATTCAGGTTGCCATAAGCTCGCTTTAATTTCATTTACTCGTCTCTTCTCTAGTCTCAATCTTGTAAAGGGATCCATAAACTGAAATCATCAAATCATGAATATCTTGATTCTCGTAGAGGGCTGAAAAATGCTTTCCTGGATACGAGATACGTCCTCACTCCGTAAATTTGGCAATGACCAAAATTAGACCTTTTGGCCGTCTGAAGGTCAGGGTGCCTAAATTTCAAAATTCGAGCACAACCGAAAGATTTCTTGGTGAAAGAAGTTGTCAATCGATATGTCACACGATAATTTCGAAATTTCGACGACTTTGACCGTTTCAAGGTCAAGGGATCAAAATTTCAAAACTCCAACATAGCCAAATTATTTTCCGAAGCTCAGCGGTGTGAATTGATATGTCACACGACTACTTACAATATTACGCTAGGTCATGTAAGCCTAGGTCACAGGTCACCGAATTTCAAAAGGTCATATAGCCTACACCAAGTCAAAATTTCCTCCCAAAGGCAAACTTCCCTCTCAAAGTCAAAATTTCCTCCCAAAGGCAAAATTCCAAAGGTAAAATATGAATCATATTTTTTAACTTACGAACAACTTGAGACTTGCATCTGACGATTCGAAGTAGAGGGTCTGGGTTCCATTGCAGGAGGTGGGAAAGGTCCCGTACTGGACGTCGTTGTCCTCTCGTATACCCATCGTTCCTCCACCTTTTCTACTAAAAATATTCCATGTTACAGATAAGGTTTTAAAATATTTGACAATATGATTCCCCTTCTAACTCACATACTCGCTTTAAATTCTGAAATATTCTGATTTCGAAACTTTGATTGGCTCGGGTACGGGGACTCTGGAAGAACCAAAGACAGCGGAGCAGTTGGGCTCTATGCTTGGGAACCTACAGGCCAGTATGGATAAACAAGGAGGGAGCGCGACACAGAAGGGGGTGTGTATAGTATGAGTGTTTTAAAAAATTGCAATTTAAAATATAAAATACCTCTGCGACTATCCATTTTTGGAACTTAACTATTCAGTTTCAGACGTATTGTAGAGTGACTCGAGAACTTAGCTGGTAACTCTTGTGGAGGTAGGTTCTTTCTAGATCTGGGAATGAACTCCCTTCTGATTATGAAGCAGTGATGTTGTAATCACTTTATACGAATGACCTGTCCGCTCGTCTGTCTGTTGTCCGTTCGTCGGTGCCTTAACTACAAATTAGGGACTATTCCAGTTATGTACACAGCTTGTCCCAACTATTTTTTTACGGAACCGGACCATAATATTTCAATTTTAGGGTGCTAAAGACTCGGGTTACAAAAAAAAATCGAAAAAGTTAAGCGCGGTCCCGCTAGCGCCGAAAGCGCTAAAAACACACATTGCACCCTGGACGCTTCATTTATAAATGAAATCGGCCAAACTTTTTACACAACACGTAGAACCCAAAACTCTCGGGTGCAAAACAAGGGTTTTCAAAAATTCCGAAAAATACCCGAATTATTTAAAAAAACCGATGTTTGGGATTTTAATTTTTTTAATTTTTTTGAATTAAAATACACCCTTTAGAATAAAGTTCTATGTGTTGTGTGAAAATTGTGGCCAATTTGGTTCATAAATGAAGCCTCCAGAGTGTCATAAAAGTTCAAAATGGCACTAAATGCAGCAATTTGGTCCAACATTGCCAATTTTATTTAATGTATAAAGACACCATATTTGTAAGTCAAAACTACATACTCTAAGTAAACGCAACTTATTTGAGCCAATAAAAATTACTTTTTAAAAATCGGTTGAAAATTGACCGAGAAAAAAAATGCCAAATTCGGGTTCAGATGCAGGCTGGACTTGTAAAATTTTCGATTTTTCGAAAGTACTTTTTTTCAAATTAAAATTTATTTTATCGATCGACATGCTTCCTAAAGCGTATAAACATAGACCCCGAGGACGGAATCGGTAAAAACTGATTTTGCGAAAAAATCAGAAAATATTCTGATTTTCAAATTTTTGTACAAATTTATACAGTAGTTACAAATTTATATTTGAAACAGTTTGCTATACGCGCTACGATAGTTTATTCCAGCAAAAGGAAACGTGGCAGTTGTCCAGACGCGACGCCTAGACTGTACAATTTGTCGTGTCCCGGCCACAATTTGCATAGATATTTAGAGGTTATCTGTAATGGTTTACATGTGTATGAATTCCATTCCATTCAGGTTGCCATACGCTCGCTTTAATTTCATTTACTCGTCTCTTCTCTAGTCTCAATCTTGTAAAGGGATCCATAAACTGAAATCATCAAATCATGAATATCTTGATTCTCGTAGAGGGCTGAAAAATGCTTTCCTGGATACGAGATACGTCCTCACTCCGTAAATTTGGCAATGACCAAAATTAGACCTTTTGGCCGTCTGAAGGTCAGGGTGCCTAAATTTCAAAATTCCAGCACAACCGAAAGATTTCTTGGTGAAAGAAGTTGTCAATCGATATGTCACACGATAATTTCGAAATTTCGACGACTTTGACCGTTTCAAGGTCAAGGGATCAAAATTTCAAAACTCCAACATAGCCAAATTATTTTCCGAAGCTCAGCGGTGTGAATTGATATGTCACACGACTACTTACAATATTACGCTAGGTCATGTAAGCCTAGGTCACAGGTCACCGAATTTCAAAAGGTCATATAGCCTACACCAAGTCAAAATTTCCTCCCAAAGGCAAACTTCCCTCTCAAAGTCAAAATTTCCTCCCAAAGGCAAAATTCCAAAGGTAAAATATGAATCATATTTTTTAACTTACGAACAACTTGAGACTTGCATCTGACGATTCGAAGTAGAGGGTCTGGGTTCCATTGCAGGAGGTGGGAAAGGTCCCGTACTGGACGTCGTTGTCCTCTCGTATACCCATCGTTCCTCCACCTTTTCTACTAAAAATATTCCATGTTACAGATAAGGTTTTAAAATATTTGACAATATGATTCCCCTTCTAACTCACATACTCGCTTTAAATTCTGAAATATTCTGATTTCGAAACTTTGATTGGCTCGGGTACGGGGACTCTGGAAGAACCAAAGACAGCGGAGCAGTTGGGCTCTATGCTTGGGAACCTACAGGCCAGTATGGATAAACAAGGAGGGAGCGCGACACAGAAGGGGGTGTATAGTATGAGTGTTTTAAAAAATTGCAATTTAAAATATAAAATACCTCTGCGACTATCCATTTTTGGAACTTAACTATTCAGTTTCAGACGTATTGTAGAGTGACTCTAGAACTTAGCTGGTAACTCTTGTGGAGGTAGGTTCCTTCTAGATCTGGGAATGAACTCCCTTCTGATTATGAAGCAGTGATGTTGTAATCACTTTATACGAATGACCTGTCCGCTCGTCTGTCTGTTGTCCGTTCGTCTTTGCGTTAACTACAAATTAGGGACTATTCCAGTTATGTACACAGCTTGTCCCAACTATTTTTTTTACGGAACCGGATCATAATATTTCAATTCTAGGGTGCTAAAGACTCGGGTTACAAAAAAAATCGAAAAAGTTAAGCGCGGTTCCGCTAGCGCCGAAAGCGCTAGAAACACACATTGCACCCTGGACGCTTCATTTATATATGAAATCGGCCAAATTTTTTACACAACACGTAGAACCCAAAACTCTCGGGTGCCAAACAAGGGTTTTCAAAAATTCCGAAAAATACCCGAATTATTTCAAAAAACCGATTTTTCGGATTTTAATTTTTTTAATTTTTTTGAATTAAAATACACCCTTTAGAATAAAGTTCTATGTGTTGTGTGAAAATTGTGGCCAATTTGGTTCATAAATGAAGCCTCCAGTGTCATAAAAGTTCAAAATGGCACTAAATGCAGCAATTTGGTCCAACATTGCCAATTTTTTTTAATGTATAAAGACACCATATTTGTAAATTAAAACTACATACTCTAAGTAAAAGCAACTTATTTGAGCCAATAAAAATTAGTTTTTAAAAATCGGTTGAAAATTGACCGAGAAAAAAAATGCCAAAATCGAGTTCAGATGCAGGCTGGACTTGTAAAATTTTCGATTTTTCGAAAGTACTTTTTCTCAAATTAAAATTTATTTTCTCAATAAACATGCTTCTTAAAGCGTATAAACATAGACCCCGAGGACGAATTCGGTTAAAACCGATTTTTGAAAAAAATCCGAAAATTATCTGATTTTCAAATTTTTGTACCAATTTATACAGTAGTTACAAATTTATATTTGAAACAGTTTGCTATACGCGTTACGATAGTTTATTCCAGCAAAAGGAAACGTGGCAGTTGTCCAGACGCGACGCCTATACTGTACAATTTGTCGTGCCACGGCCACAATTTGCATAGATATTTAGAGGTTATCTGTAATGGTTTGCATGTGTATGAATTCCATTCCATTCAGGTTGCCATACGCTCGCTTTAATTTCATTTACTCGTCTCTTCTCTAGTCTCAATCTTGTAAAGGGATCCATAAACTGAAATCATCAAATCATGAATATCTTGATTCTCGTAGAGGGCTGAAAAATGCTTTCCTGGATACGAGATACGTCCTCACTCCGTAAATTTGGCAATGACCAAAATTAGACCTTTTGGCCGTCTGAAGGTCAGGGTGCCTAAATTTCAAAATTCCAGCACAACCGAAAGATTTCTTGGTGAAAGAAGTTGTCAATCGATATGTCACACGATAATTTCGAAATTTCGACGACTTTGACCGTTTCAAGGTCAAGGGATCAAAATTTCAAAACTCCAACATAGCCAAATTATTTTCCGAAGCTCAGCGGTGTGAATTGATATGTCACACGACTACTTACAATATTACGCTAGGTCATGTAAGCCTAGGTCACAGGTCACCGAATTTCAAAAGGTCATATAGCCTACACCAAGTCAAAATTTCCTCCCAAAGGCAAACTTCCCTCTCAAAGTCAAAATTTCCTCCCAAAGGCAAAATTCCAAAGGTAAAATATGAATCATATTTTTTAACTTACGAACAACTTGAGACTTGCATCTGACGATTCGAAGTAGAGGGTCTGGGTTCCATTGCAGGAGGTGGGAAAGGTCCCGTACTGGACGTCGTTGTCCTCTCGTATACCCATCGTTCCTCCACCTTTTCTACTAAAAATATTCCATGTTACAGATAAGGTTTTAAAATATTTGACAATATGATTCCCCTTCTAACTCACATACTCGCTTTAAATTCTGAAATATTCTGATTTCGAAACTTTGATTGGCTCGGGTACGGGGACTCTGGAAGAACCAAAGACAGCGGAGCAGTTGGGCTCTATGCTTGGGAACCTACAGGCCAGTATGGATAAACAAGGAGGGAGCGCGACACAGAAGGGGGTGTATAGTATGAGTGTTTTAAAAAATTGCAATTTAAAATATAAAATACCTCTGCGACTATCCATTTTTGGAACTTAACTATTCAGTTTCAGACGTATTGTAGAGTGACTCTAGAACTTAGCTGGTAACTCTTGTGGAGGTAGGTTCCTTCTAGATCTGGGAATGAACTCCCTTCTGATTATGAAGCAGTGATGTTGTAATCACTTTATACGAATGACCTGTCCGCTCGTCTGTCTGTTGTCCGTTCGTCTTTGCGTTAACTACAAATTAGGGACTATTCCAGTTATGTACACAGCTTGTCCCAACTATTTTTTTTACGGAACCGGATCATAATATTTCAATTCTAGGGTGCTAAAGACTCGGGTTACAAAAAAAATCGAAAAAGTTAAGCGCGGTTCCGCTAGCGCCGAAAGCGCTAGAAACACACATTGCACCCTGGACGCTTCATTTATATATGAAATCGGCCAAATTTTTTACACAACACGTAGAACCCAAAACTCTCGGGTGCCAAACAAGGGTTTTCAAAAATTCCGAAAAATACCCGAATTATTTCAAAAAACCGATTTTTCGGATTTTAATTTTTTAAATTTTTTTGAATTAAAATACACCCTTTAGAATAAAGTTCTATGTGTTGTGTGAAAATTGTGGCCAATTTGGTTCATAAATGAAGCCTCCAGTGTCATAAAAGTTCAAAATGGCACTAAATGCAGCAATTTGGTCCAACATTGCCAATTTTTTTTAATGTATAAAGACACCATATTTGTAAATTAAAACTACATACTCTAAGTAAAAGCAACTTATTTGAGCCAATAAAAATTAGTTTTTAAAAATCGGTTGAAAATTGACCGAGAAAAAAAATGCCAAAATCGAGTTCAGATGCAGGCTGGACTTGTAAAATTTTCGATTTTTCGAAAGTACTTTTTCTCAAATTAAAATTTATTTTCTCAATAAACATGCTTCTTAAAGCGTATAAACATAGACCCCGAGGACGAATTCGGTTAAAACCGATTTTTGAAAAAAATCCGAAAATTATCTGATTTTCAAATTTTTGTACCAATTTATACAGTAGTTACAAATTTATATTTGAAACAGTTTGCTATACGCGTTACGATAGTTTATTCCAGCAAAAGGAAACGTGGCAGTTGTCCAGACGCGACGCCTATACTGTACAATTTGTCGTGCCACGGCCACAATTTGCATAGATATTTAGAGGTTATCTGTAATGGTTTGCATGTGTATGAATTCCATTCCATTCAGGTTGCCATACGCTCGCTTTAATTTCATTTACTCGTCTCTTCTCTAGTCTCAATCTTGTAAAGGGATCCATAAACTGAAATCATCAAATCATGAATATCTTGATTCTCGTAGAGGGCTGAAAAATGCTTTCCTGGATACGAGATACGTCCTCACTCCGTAAATTTGGCAATGACCAAAATTAGACCTTTTGGCCGTCTGAAGGTCAGGGTGCCTAAATTTCAAAATTCCAGCACAACCGAAAGATTTCTTGGTGAAAGAAGTTGTCAATCGATATGTCACACGATAATTTCGAAATTTCGACGACTTTGACCGTTTCAAGGTCAAGGGATCAAAATTTCAAAACTCCAACATAGCCAAATTATTTTCCGAAGCTCAGCGGTGTGAATTGATATGTCACACGACTACTTACAATATTACGCTAGGTCATGTAAGCCTAGGTCACAGGTCACCGAATTTCAAAAGGTCATATAGCCTACACCAAGTCAAAATTTCCTCCCAAAGGCAAACTTCCCTCTCAAAGTCAAAATTTCCTCCCAAAGGCAAAATTCCAAAGGTAAAATATGAATCATATTTTTTAACTTACGAACAACTTGAGACTTGCATCTGACGATTCGAAGTAGAGGGTCTGGGTTCCATTGCAGGAGGTGGGAAAGGTCCCGTACTGGACGTCGTTGTCCTCTCGTATACCCATCGTTCCTCCACCTTTTCTACTAAAAATATTCCATGTTACAGATAAGGTTTTAAAATATTTGACAATATGATTCCCCTTCTAACTCACATACTCGCTTTAAATTCTGAAATATTCTGATTTCGAAACTTTGATTGGCTCGGGTACGGGGACTCTGGAAGAACCAAAGACAGCGGAGCAGTTGGGCTCTATGCTTGGGAACCTACAGGCCAGTATGGATAAACAAGGAGGGAGCGCGACACAGAAGGGGGTGTATAGTATGAGTGTTTTAAAAAATTGCAATTTAAAATATAAAATACCTCTGCGACTATCCATTTTTGGAACTTAACTATTCAGTTTCAGACGTATTGTAGAGTGACTCTAGAACTTAGCTGGTAACTCTTGTGGAGGTAGGTTCCTTCTAGATCTGGGAATGAACTCCCTTCTGATTATGAAGCAGTGATGTTGTAATCACTTTATACGAATGACCTGTCCGCTCGTCTGTCTGTTGTCCGTTCGTCTTTGCGTTAACTACAAATTAGGGACTATTCCAGTTATGTACACAGCTTGTCCCAACTATTTTTTTTACGGAACCGGATCATAATATTTCAATTCTAGGGTGCTAAAGACTCGGGTTACAAAAAAAATCGAAAAAGTTAAGCGCGGTTCCGCTAGCGCCGAAAGCGCTAGAAACACACATTGCACCCTGGACGCTTCATTTATATATGAAATCGGCCAAATTTTTTACACAACACGTAGAACCCAAAACTCTCGGGTGCCAAACAAGGGTTTTCAAAAATTCCGAAAAATACCCGAATTATTTCAAAAAACCGATTTTTCGGATTTTAATTTTTTAAATTTTTTTGAATTAAAATACACCCTTTAGAATAAAGTTCTATGTGTTGTGTGAAAATTGTGGCCAATTTGGTTCATAAATGAAGCCTCCAGTGTCATAAAAGTTCAAAATGGCACTAAATGCAGCAATTTGGTCCAACATTGCCAATTTTTTTTAATGTATAAAGACACCATATTTGTAAATTAAAACTACATACTCTAAGTAAAAGCAACTTATTTGAGCCAATAAAAATTAGTTTTTAAAAATCGGTTGAAAATTGACCGAGAAAAAAAATGCCAAAATCGAGTTCAGATGCAGGCTGGACTTGTAAAATTTTCGATTTTTCGAAAGTACTTTTTCTCAAATTAAAATTTATTTTCTCAATAAACATGCTTCTTAAAGCGTATAAACATAGACCCCGAGGACGAATTCGGTTAAAACCGATTTTTGAAAAAAATCCGAAAATTATCTGATTTTCAAATTTTTGTACAAATTTATACAGTAGTTACAAATTTATATTTGAAACAGTTTGCTATACGCGTTACGATAGTTTATTCCAGCAAAAGGAAACGTGGCAGTTGTCCAGACGCGACGCCTAGACTGTACAATTTGTCGTGCCACGGCCACAATTTGCATAGATATTTAAAGGTTATCTGTAATGGTTTGCATGTGTATGAATTCCATTCCATTCAGGTTGCCATAAGCTCGCTTTAATTTCATTTACTCGTCTCTTCTCTAGTCTCAATCTTGTAAAGGGATCCATAAACTGAAATCATCAAATCATGAATATCTTGATTCTCGTAGAGGGCTGAAAAATGCTTTCCTGGATACGAGATACGTCCTCACTCCGTAAATTTGGCAATGACCAAAATTAGACCTTTTGGCCGTCTGAAGGTCAGGGTGCCTAAATTTCAAAATTCGAGCACAACCGAAAGATTTCTTGGTGAAAGAAGTTGTCAATCGATATGTCACACGATAATTTCGAAATTTCGACGACTTTGACCGTTTCAAGGTCAAGGGATCAAAATTTCAAAACTCCAACATAGCCAAATTATTTTCCGAAGCTCAGCGGTGTGAATTGATATGTCACACGGCTACTTACAATATTACGCTAGGTCATGTAAGCATAGGTCACAGGTCACCGAATTTCAAAAGGTCATATAGCCTACACCAAGTCAAAATTTCCTCCCAAAGGCAAACTTCCCTCTCAAAGTCAAAATTTCCTCCCAAAGGCAAAATTCCAAAGGTAAAATATGAATCATATTTTTTAACTTACGAACAACTTGAGACTTGCATCTGACGATTCGAAGTAGAGGGTCTGGGTTCCATTGCAGGAGGTGGGAAAGGTCCCGTACTGGACGTCGTTGTCCTCTCGTATACCCATCGTTCCTCCACCTTTTCTACTAAAAATATTCCATGTTACAGATAAGGTTTTAAAATATTTGACAATATGATTCCCCTTCTAACTCACATACTCGCTTTAAATTCTGAAATATTCTGATTTCGAAACTTTGATTGGCTCGGGTACGGGGACTCTGGAAGAACCAAAGACAGCGGAGCAGTTGGGCTCTATGCTTGGGAACCTACAGGCCAGTATGGATAAACAAGGAGGGAGCGCGACACAGAAGGGGGTGTGTATAGTATGAGTGTTTTAAAAAATTGCAATTTAAAATATAAAATACCTCTGCGACTATCCATTTTTGGAACTTAACTATTCAGTTTCAGACGTATTGTAGAGTGACTCGAGAACTTAGCTGGTAACTCCTGTGGAGGTAGGTTCTTTCTAGATCTGGGAATGAACTCCCTTCTGATTATGAAGCAGTGATGTTGTAATCACTTTATACGAATGACCTGTCCGCTCGTCTGTCTGTTGTCCGTTCGTCGGTGCCTTAACTACAAATTAGGGACTATTCCAGTTATGTACACAGCTTGTCCCAACTATTTTTTTACGGAACCGGACCATAATATTTCAATTCTAGGGTGCTAAAGACTCGGGTTACAAAAAAAAATCGAAAAAGTTAAGCGCGGTCCCGCTAGCGCCGAAAGCGCTAAAAACACACATTGCACCCTGGACGCTTCATTTATAAATGAAATCGGCCAAACTTTTTACACAACACGTAGAACCCAAAACTCTCGGGTGCAAAACAAGGGTTTTCAAAAATTCCGAAAAATACCCGAATTATTTAAAAAAACCGATGTTTGGGATTTTAATTTTTTTAATTTTTTTGAATTAAAATACACCCTTTAGAATAAAGTTCTATGTGTTGTGTGAAAATTGTGGCCAATTTGGTTCATAAATGAAGCCTCCAGAGTGTCATAAAAGTTCAAAATGGCACTAAATGCAGCAATTTGGTCCAACATTGCCAATTTTATTTAATGTATAAAGACACCATATTTGTAAGTCAAAACTACATACTCTAAGTAAACGCAACTTATTTGAGCCAATAAAAATTACTTTTTAAAAATCGGTTGAAAATTGACCGAGAAAAAAAATGCCAAATTCGGGTTCAGATGCAGGCTGGACTTGTAAAATTTTCGATTTTTCGAAAGTACTTTTTTTCAAATTAAAATTTATTTTATCGATCGACATGCTTCCTAAAGCGTATAAACATAGACCCCGAGGACGGAATCGGTAAAAACTGATTTTGCGAAAAAATCAGAAAATATTCTGATTTTCAAATTTTTGTACAAATTTATACAGTAGTTACAAATTTATATTTGAAACAGTTTGCTATACGCGCTACGATAGTTTATTCCAGCAAAAGGAAACGTGGCAGTTGTCCAGACGCGACGCCTAGACTGTACAATTTGTCGTGTCCCGGCCACAATTTGCATAGATATTTAGAGGTTATCTGTAATGGTTTACATGTGTATGAATTCCATTCCATTCAGGTTGCCATTAGCTCGCTTTAATTTCATTTACTCGTCTCTTCTCTAGTCTCAATCTTGTAAAGGGATCCATAAACTGAAATCATCAAATCATGAATATCTTGATTCTCGCAGAGGGCTGAAAAATGCTTTCCTGGAATCGTGTAAATTTAAAAAAACGTGGAGCATATATGAGGGATACCTGCTCCCGCGGTCACTGACCTTCCCACCTACTTTTGACCCCCAAGGAGTAAAATCGCAGAGCTAAAATTATGATTTTCGTAATCAGCATGGTCCAATTAGTCTATTTGCATATATTACAACCCTTAACTCGTTCGTCACTTAAATAGTGTCCATTGTCAGTCCAGTTACCATAAATCAGGCTCACCTCCACTCGAACTTACAAGGGAACATTTACAACCGTACCGCCCCAACAGGCGCAGCGGTTTGAGGGCGGGAGGCTAAAAAACCTTTTCCCATTTTGCATTTTTGTCCTAAGATAAGTAAGAAGTTAACATAGGGAGAGTGAAAACATAGTTTTGTCCCAGAGCCTGACTTTTTGCATACATCAAACCGGAATTGCCCATAGATATTCTTGAAATACCACCGGCTTCTTGGCCTTTCGACCAAATAATTTTTGTCACCGATAGTCCCTATAATAAAGTTTCCAATTGAGTTCTTTCGACTGACAAGAGGAGGGGGGCTAAAAATATGGGGGTGGTTCACAATCAGTTGGAAATATTCCCTTGTCAGCTTTGATTCCTCGGAAGTTCGTGTAACCCCTCCCCCATTCAAGTCATCCCCAAAATAACTCTTTCAGAGGATGGTATTTCAAAGAATTGGTCATTATTGAAATGTATTGTAAAGTATTTCTATTTCTGTATAGATTTCAGATGTTGTATGCAGACACATACATGACGAAAGAAGAATTCCGGCAAATGTTTGATCATTCCATCTACGACGAAATGCGGAAAAAGTATTCCGGCACCGACGCTTTCCCCGAAGTTTATGACAAAGTAGCTCGACATGCGCGTCTGTGATCACGGCCCCATTTTAAACAACAATTACTTTTTAAACCCAATGATTCATTTATCTAAAGTTGAGCCCTTTTTAACATTTTATAGTCTTTCATATACACGAGTTAGGATTCAGGAATAATAAATACGAGCTGCCAATTTTACCATTTCTCTATGTGTATTTTTATTCACCTTATCATTTCTCCAGAACATTTTTATTCTTAAATATCTTCTATTTTTCTAGTTTTGACTTTATTCAGAATATATTGACTCTTGAACTAGTTTAATTGTTTTGATTAGAAGTTCTGAACATTTTACTCTCTATATGTCTAAATACCGTATTTCTCCAAATAGATCCTCTCACAATTGATCCATGTCAGCACCAGTAAGTGGCTCGAGATTTATAATTAGTTTTTATAGTTTTTAATGTATTTGGAAATCTCTAGTAAATTACCAGATTTCGAATTTTTGGCAAATATCTTGATTTTTTCATGATATTTTGTAGTAGATTCCTTTGAATTGTTCTTAGATAATTCATTTTAAGCCTCCAAAAGAATGAGTATGTTTTTAGATGATGGAGATCTATTTAGAGAAGAGCGGTATTGCAATTATCTAGTAATTAAATTCGAATTTTGAAATTTTTTGAAAATTTTGAAAATTTTTGAAAATGTAATTTTTCGTAACTTTATCGAATTTACAGGCATTATCCCTGGGAAAATGCTCGTTTCAAAAACAGGAATTCCTCCGCTCCTAGTTCTAGCTCAACCGGATTGAAGCTTGCTCCAAGAATTTTAATTCTCAAGTTCAAGAATTGTTTTCTATAATGCTGCGCGGAGTATTCATTGTTCATAGGCAATCGTCCATGATATTTCGTCCAGATTTCGATTCCGGTACAAGCGCCCGGGTTTGCAGAATCTCACAAGTTAAGAACTAGACGCAGCATCGCAACATTTGGATACTTCCTAAAAGTACAATCACATTTTTATTATACACTAGGCAGCCACAGGCCCAATATCGGGCCTTAAAATTGTAGATAAACGTTTAGTGGCAGCTAATTTCAAACAAAAGTTTCAGGCGTCAGCCACAGCAATTTTTACGATTGCACCCGTAGGTCAAGATACGGACACATCTGAACGTTTCCCTACTCGTTATTGGTTATTTAACCCAACGCCGTTGTTTAAGGGTTCCCATCTAGAACCCTTAAAACATCCATTCCCCAAAAAATCCCTTCCCTGCCACTGTCCTATGTAAAGAAACCGATGTAACGGGCGTAACCAAGTGTTGAAAACATCAGGTTTCACACCCTGATGTCAGTGGGAGTGGTCCCGTATCCGTCAAAGATGTTTATTACTCATGGGAATCGTTTAAACCCCGTATGTCAATTTCCTCCAAAAGTCCGGGTATTGCACCCTGGTGTCAGTAAGAGTGGTCCCGTATCCATCAAAGATGTTCTATTACTCATTGGAATCGTTTAAACCCCGGATCTCAAATTCCCCCAAAAGCCCGGGTTTTGCACCCTGGTGTCAGTGGGAGTGGTCCTGTATACGTTGACGTTCCTCAGAAGCCCGGGTTTTGCACCCTGGTGTCAGTGGGAATGGTCCCGTATGCGGAAAAGATGTTCTATTACTCATGGGAATCGTTTAAACCCCATATCTCAATTTCCCCAAAAAGCCGAGGTTTCTCACTCTGAAGTTTCAGGGTATTATCATGTATAAATGATAGACATAGAGTGTAATGTAAACTACCTAAGCGGCAGTTTTAAAATAAGCAAGAGCTTTGAACTGATTTAATCATTTTTTGGGGGGAGTTAATTTGACTTGCATCTGACGATTCGAAGTAGAGGGTCTGGGTTCCATTGCAGGAGGTGGGAAAGGTCCCGTACTGGACGTCGTTGTCCTCTCGTATACCCATCGTTCCTCCACCTTTTCTACTAAAAATATTCCATGTTACAGATAAGGTTTTAAAATATTTGACAATATGATTCCCCTTCAAACTCACATACTCGCTTTAAATTCTGAAATATTCTGATTTCGAAACTTTGATTGGCTCGGGTACGGGGACTCTGGAAGAACCAAAGACAGCGGAGCAGTTGGGCTCTATGCTTGGGAACCTACAGGCCAGTATGGATAAACAAGGAGGGAGCGCGACACAGAAGGGGGTGTGTATAGTATGAGTGTTTTAAAAAATTGCAATTTAAAATATAAAATACCTCTGCGACTATCCATTTTTGGAACTTAACTATTCAGTTTCAGACGTATTGTAGAGTGACTCGAGAACTTAGCTGGTAACTCCTGTGGAGGTAGGTTCTTTCTAGATCTGGGAATGAACTCCCTTCTGATTATGAAGCAGTGATGTTGTAATCACTTTATACGAATGACCTGTCCGCTCGTCTGTCTGTTGTCCGTTCGTCGGTGCCTTAACTACAAATTAGGGACTATTCCAGTTATGTACACAGCTTGTCCCAACTATTTTTTTACGGAACCGGACCATAATATTTCAATTTTAGGGTGCTAAAGACTCGGGTTACAAAAAAAAATCGAAAAAGTTAAGCGCGGTCCCGCTAGCGCCGAAAGCGCTAAAAACACACATTGCACCCTGGACGCTTCATTTATAAATGAAATCGGCCAAACTTTTTACACAACACGTAGAACCCAAAACTCTCGGGTGCAAAACAAGGGTTTTCAAAAATTCCGAAAAATACCCGAATTATTTAAAAAAACCGATGTTTGGGATTTTAATTTTTTTAATTTTTTTGAATTAAAATACACCCTTTAGAATAAAGTTCTATGTGTTGTGTGAAAATTGTGGCCAATTTGGTTCATAAATGAAGCCTCCAGAGTGTCATAAAAGTTCAAAATGGCACTAAATGCAGCAATTTGGTCCAACATTGCCAATTTTATTTAATGTATAAAGACACCATATTTGTAAGTCAAAACTACATACTCTAAGTAAACGCAACTTATTTGAGCCAATAAAAATTACTTTTTAAAAATCGGTTGAAAATTGACCGAGAAAAAAAATGCCAAATTCGGGTTCAGATGCAGGCTGGACTTGTAAAATTTTCGATTTTTCGAAAGTACTTTTTTTCAAATTAAAATTTATTTTATCGATCGACATGCTTCCTAAAGCGTATAAACATAGACCCCGAGGACGGAATCGGTAAAAACTGATTTTGCGAAAAAATCAGAAAATATTCTGATTTTCAAATTTTTGTACAAATTTATACAGTAGTTACAAATTTATATTTGAAACAGTTTGCTATACGCGCTACGATAGTTTATTCCAGCAAAAGGAAACGTGGCAGTTGTCCAGACGCGACGCCTAGACTGTACAATTTGTCGTGTCCCGGCCACAATTTGCATAGATATTTAGAGGTTATCTGTAATGGTTTACATGTGTATGAATTCCATTCCATTCAGGTTGCCATTAGCTCGCTTTAATTTCATTTACTCGTCTCTTCTCTAGTCTCAATCTTGTAAAGGGATCCATAAACTGAAATCATCAAATCATGAATATCTTGATTCTCGCAGAGGGCTGAAAAATGCTTTCCTGGAATCGTGTAAATTTAAAAAAACGTGGAGCATATATGAGGGATACCTGCTCCCGCGGTCACTGACCTTCCCACCTACTTTTGACCCCCAAGGAGTAAAATCGCAGAGCTAAAATTATGATTTTCGTAATCAGCATGGTCCAATTAGTCTATTTGCATATATTACAACCCTTAACTCGTTCGTCACTCAAATAGTGTCCATTGTCAGTCCAGTTACCATAAATCAGGCTCACCTCCACTCGAACTTACAAGGGAACATTTACAACCGTACCGCCCCAACAGGCGCAGCGGTTTGAGGGCGGGAGGCTAAAAAACCTTTTCCCATTTTGCATTTTTGTCCTAAGATAAGTAAGAAGTTAACATAGGGAGAGTGAAAACATAGTTTTGTCCCAGAGCCTGACTTTTTGCATACATCAAACCGGAATTGCCCATAGATATTCTTGAAATACCACCGGCTTCTTGGCCTTTCGACCAAATAATTTTTGTCACCGATAGTCCCTATAATAAAGTTTCCAATTGAGTTCTTTCGACTGACAAGAGGAGGGGGGCTAAAAATATGGGGGTGGTTCACAATCAGTTGGAAATATTCCCTTGTCAGCTTTGATTCCTCGGAAGTTCGTGTAACCCCTCCCCCATTCAAGTCATCCCCAAAATAACTCTTTCAGAGGATGGTATTTCAAAGAATTGGTCATTATTGAAATGTATTGTAAAGTATTTCTATTTCTGTATAGATTTCAGATGTTGTATGCAGACACATACATGACGAAAGAAGAATTCCGGCAAATGTTTGATCATTCCATCTACGACGAAATGCGGAAAAAGTATTCCGGCACCGACGCTTTCCCCGAAGTTTATGACAAAGTAGCTCGACATGCGCGTCTGTGATCACGGCCCCATTTTAAACAACAATTACTTTTTAAACCCAATGATTCATTTATCTAAAGTTGAGCCCTTTTTAACATTTTATAGTCTTTCATATACACGAGTTAGGATTCAGGAATAATAAATACGAGCTGCCAATTTTACCATTTCTCTATGTGTATTTTTATTCACCTTATCATTTCTCCAGAACATTTTTATTCTTAAATATCTTCTATTTTTCTAGTTTTGACTTTATTCAGAATATATTGACTCTTGAACTAGTTTAATTGTTTTGATTAGAAGTTCTGAACATTTTACTCTCTATATGTCTAAATACCGTATTTCTCCAAATAGATCCTCTCACAATTGATCCATGTCAGCACCAGTAAGTGGCTCGAGATTTATAATTAGTTTTTATAGTTTTTAATGTATTTGGAAATCTCTAGTAAATTACCAGATTTCGAATTTTTGGCAAATATCTTGATTTTTTCATGATATTTTGTAGTAGATTCCTTTGAATTGTTCTTAGATAATTCATTTTAAGCCTCCAAAAGAATGAGTATGTTTTTAGATGATGGAGATCTATTTAGAGAAGAGCGGTATTGCAATTATCTAGTAATTAAATTCGAATTTTGAAATTTTTTGAAAATTTTGAAAATTTTTGAAAATGTAATTTTTCGTAACTTTATCGAATTTACAGGCATTATCCCTGGGAAAATGCTCGTTTCAAAAACATGAATTCCTCCGCTCCTAGTTCTAGCTCAACCGGATTGAAGCTTGCTCCAAGAATTTTAATTCTCAAGTTCAAGAATTGTTTTCTATAATGCTGCGCGGAGTATTCATTGTTCATAGGCAATCGTCCATGATATTTCGTCCAGATTTCGATTCCGGTACAAGCGCCCGGGTTTGCAGAATCTCACAAGTTAAGAACTAGACGCAGCATCGCAACATTTGGATACTTCCTAAAAGTACAATCACATTTTTATTATACACTAGGCAGCCACAGGCCCAATATCGGGCCTTAAAATTGTAGATAAACGTTTAGTGGCAGCTAATTTCAAACAAAAGTTTCAGGCGTCAGCCACAGCAATTTTTACGATTGCACCCGTAGGTCAAGATACGGACACATCTGAACGTTTCCCTACTCGTTATTGGTTATTTAACCCAACGCCGTTGTTTAAGGGTTCCCATCTAGAACCCTTAAAACATCCATTCCCCAAAAAATCCCTTCCCTGCCACTGTCCTATGTAAAGAAACCGATGTAACGGGCGTAACCAAGTGTTGAAAACATCAGGTTTCACACCCTGATGTCAGTGGGAGTGGTCCCGTATCCGTCAAAGATGTTTATTACTCATGGGAATCGTTTAAACCCCGTATGTCAATTTCCTCCAAAAGTCCGGGTATTGCACCCTGGTGTCAGTAAGAGTGGTCCCGTATCCATCAAAGATGTTCTATTACTCATTGGAATCGTTTAAACCCCGGATCTCAAATTCCCCCAAAAGCCCGGGTTTTGCACCCTGGTGTCAGTGGGAGTGGTCCTGTATACGTTGACGTTCCTCAGAAGCCCGGGTTTTGCACCCTGGTGTCAGTGGGAATGGTCCCGTATGCGGAAAAGATGTTCTATTACTCATGGGAATCGTTTAAACCCCATATCTCAATTTCCCCAAAAAGCCGAGGTTTCTCACTCTGAAGTTTCAGGGTATTATCATGTATAAATGATAGACATAGAGTGTAATGTAAACTACCTAAGCGGCAGTTTTAAAATAAGCAAGAGCTTTGAACTGATTTAATCATTTTTTGGGGGGAGTTAATTTATGGGGGACAGGGGGTGTGACCCAAGTTCGAACTTAGCCTCACTCTTGACCCAAGGAACACGTGTACAAAATTTGGTGACCGTAGATCAAGCCGTTCGTCAGTTATCGCACAGACAGACAGACGGACGGACGGTCGGACGGACGGACGGACGAACGGACAGCCTAGTCATTCGCATAAAGTGTTTTCAACACATAATAAATACTATCATTGAACCCTGCTCCAAACACCCTTTATCCCTATTAACATACAACACTAACCCCTTCTAATCACTATTTCCATTCAAAAGGAGATACGTCCTCACTCCGTAAATTTGGCAATGACCAAAATTAGACCTTTTGGCCGTCTGAAGGTCAGGGTGCCTAAATTTCGAAATTCCAGCACAACCGAAAGATTTCTCGGTGAAAGAAGTTGTCAATCGATATGTCACACGATAATTTCGAAATTTCGACGACTTTGACCGTTTCAAGGTCAAGGGATCAAAATTTCAAAACTCCAACATAGCCAAAGTATTTTCCGAAGCTCAGCGGTGTGAATTGATATGTCACACGACTACTTACAATATTACACTAGGTCATGTAAGCCTAGGTCACAGGTCACCGAATTTCAAAAGGTCATATAGCCTACGCCAAGTCAAAATTTCCTCCCAAAGGCAAACTTCCCTCTCAAAGTCAAAATTTCCTCCCAAAGGCAAAATTCCAAAGGTAAAATATGAATCATATTTTTTAACTTACGAACAACTTGAGACTTGCATCTGACGATTCGAAGTAGAGGGTCTGGGTTCCATTGCAGGAGGTGGGAAAGGTCCCGTACTGGACGTCGTTGTCCTCTCGTATACCCATCGTTCCTCCACCTTTTCTACTAAAAATATTCCATGTTACAGATAAGGTTTTAAAATATTTGACAATATGATTCCCCTTCTAACTCACATACTCGCTTTAAATTCTGAAATATTCTGATTTCGAAACTTTGATTGGCTCGGGTACGGGGACTCTGGAAGAACCAAAGACAGCGGAGCAGTTGGGCTCTATGCTTGGGAACCTACAGGCCAGTATGGATAAACAAGGAGGGAGCGCGACACAGAAGGGGGTGTATAGTATGAGTGTTTTAAAAAATTGCAATTTAAAATATAAAATACCTCTGCGACTATCCATTTTTGGAACTTAACTATTCAGTTTCAGACGTATTGTAGAGTGACTCTAGAACTTAGCTGGTAACTCTTGTGGAGGTAGGTTCCTTCTAGATCTGGGAATGAACTCCCTTCTGATTATGAAGCAGTGATGTTGTAATCACTTTATACGAATGACCTGTCCGCTCGTCTGTCTGTTGTCCGTTCGTCTTTGCGTTAACTACAAATTAGGGACTATTCCAGTTATGTACACAGCTTGTCCCAACTATTTTTTTTACGGAACCGGATCATAATATTTCAATTCTAGGGTGCTAAAGACTCGGGTTACAAAAAAAATCGAAAAAGTTAAGCGCGGTTCCGCTAGCGCCGAAAGCGCTAAAAACACACATTGCACCCTGGACGCTTCATTTATATATGAAATCGGCCAAATTTTTTACACAACACGTAGAACCCAAAACTCTCGGGTGCCAAACAAGGGTTTTCAAAAATTCCGAAAAATACCCGAATTATTTCAAAAAACCGATTTTTCGGATTTTAATTTTTTTAATTTTTTTGAATTAAAATACACCCTTTAGAATAAAGTTCTATGTGTTGTGTGAAAATTGTGGCCAATTTGGTTCATAAATGAAGCCTCCAGTGTCATAAAAGTTCAAAATGGCACTAAATGCAGCAATTTGGTCCAACATTGCCAATTTTTTTTAATGTATAAAGACACCATATTTGTAAATTAAAACTACATACTCTAAGTAAAAGCAACTTATTTGAGCCAATAAAAATTAGTTTTTAAAAATCGGTTGAAAATTGACCGAGAAAAAAAATGCCAAAATCGAGTTCAGATGCAGGCTGGACTTGTAAAATTTTCGATTTTTCGAAAGTACTTTTTCTCAAATTAAAATTTATTTTCTCAATAAACATGCTTCTTAAAGCGTATAAACATAGACCCCGAGGACGAATTCGGTTAAAACCGATTTTTGAAAAAAATCCGAAAATTATCTGATTTTCAAATTTTTGTACCAATTTATACAGTAGTTACAAATTTATATTTGAAACAGTTTGCTATACGCGTTACGATAGTTTATTCCAGCAAAAGGAAACGTGGCAGTTGTCCAGACGCGACGCCTAGACTGTACAATTTGTCGTGCCACGGCCACAATTTGCATAGATATTTAGAGGTTATCTGTAATGGTTTGCATGTGTATGAATTCCATTCCATTCAGGTTGCCATACGCTCGCTTTAATTTCATTTACTCGTCTCTTCTCTAGTCTCAATCTTGTAAAGGGATCCATAAACTGAAATCATCAAATCATGAATATCTTGATTCTCGTAGAGGGCTGAAAAATGCTTTCCTGGATACGAGATACGTCCTCACTCCGTAAATTTGGCAATGACCAAAATTAGACCTTTTGGCCGTCTGAAGGTCAGGGTGCCTAAATTTCGAAATTCCAGCACAACCGAAAAATTTCTTGGTGAAAGAAGTTGTCAATCGATATGTCACACGATAATTTCGAAATTTCGACGACTTTGACCGTTTCAAGGTCAAGGGATCAAAATTTCAAAACTCCAACATAGCCAAATTATTTTCCGAAGCTCAGCGGTGTGAATTGATATGTCACACGGCTACTTACAATATTACGCTAGGTCATGTAAGCATAGGTCACAGGTCACCGAATTTCAAAAGGTCATATAGCCTACACCAAGTCAAAATTTCCTCCCAAAGGCAAACTTCCCTCTCAAAGTCAAAATTTCCTCCCAAAGGCAAAATTCCAAAGGTAAAATATGAATCATATTTTTTAACTTACGAACAACTTGAGACTTGCATCTGACGATTCGAAGTAGAGGGTCTGGGTTCCATTGCAGGAGGTGGGAAAGGTCCCGTACTGGACGTCGTTGTCCTCTCGTATACCCATCGTTCCTCCACCTTTTCTACTAAAAATATTCCATGTTACAGATAAGGTTTTAAAATATTTGACAATATGATTCCCCTTCTAACTCACATACTCGCTTTAAATTCTGAAATATTCTGATTTCGAAACTTTGATTGGCTCGGGTACGGGGACTCTGGAAGAACCAAAGACAGCGGAGCAGTTGGGCTCTATGCTTGGGAACCTACAGGCCAGTATGGATAAACAAGGAGGGAGCGCGACACAGAAGGGGGTGTGTATAGTATGAGTGTTTTAAAAAATTGCAATTTAAAATATAAAATACCTCTGCGACTATCCATTTTTGGAACTTAACTATTCAGTTTCAGACGTATTGTAGAGTGACTCGAGAACTTAGCTGGTAACTCCTGTGGAGGTAGGTTCTTTCTAGATCTGGGAATGAACTCCCTTCTGATTATGAAGCAGTGATGTTGTAATCACTTTATACGAATGACCTGTCCGCTCGTCTGTCTGTTGTCCGTTCGTCGGTGCCTTAACTACAAATTAGGGACTATTCCAGTTATGTACACAGCTTGTCCCAACTATTTTTTTACGGAACCGGACCATAATATTTCAATTTTAGGGTGCTAAAGACTCGGGTTACAAAAAAAAATCGAAAAAGTTAAGCGCGGTCCCGCTAGCGCCGAAAGCGCTAAAAACACACATTGCACCCTGGACGCTTCATTTATAAATGAAATCGGCCAAACTTTTTACACAACACGTAGAACCCAAAACTCTCGGGTGCAAAACAAGGGTTTTCAAAAATTCCGAAAAATACCCGAATTATTTAAAAAAACCGATGTTTGGGATTTTAATTTTTTTAATTTTTTTGAATTAAAATACACCCTTTAGAATAAAGTTCTATGTGTTGTGTGAAAATTGTGGCCAATTTGGTTCATAAATGAAGCCTCCAGAGTGTCATAAAAGTTCAAAATGGCACTAAATGCAGCAATTTGGTCCAACATTGCCAATTTTATTTAATGTATAAAGACACCATATTTGTAAGTCAAAACTACATACTCTAAGTAAACGCAACTTATTTGAGCCAATAAAAATTACTTTTTAAAAATCGGTTGAAAATTGACCGAGAAAAAAAATGCCAAATTCGGGTTCAGATGCAGGCTGGACTTGTAAAATTTTCGATTTTTCGAAAGTACTTTTTTTCAAATTAAAATTTATTTTATCGATCGACATGCTTCCTAAAGCGTATAAACATAGACCCCGAGGACGGAATCGGTAAAAACTGATTTTGCGAAAAAATCAGAAAATATTCTGATTTTCAAATTTTTGTACAAATTTATACAGTAGTTACAAATTTATATTTGAAACAGTTTGCTATACGCGCTACGATAGTTTATTCCAGCAAAAGGAAACGTGGCAGTTGTCCAGACGCGACGCCTAGACTGTACAATTTGTCGTGTCCCGGCCACAATTGGCATAGATATTTAGAGGTTATCTGTAATGGTTTACATGTGTATGAATTCCATTCCATTCAGGTTGCCATTAGCTCGCTTTAATTTCATTTACTCGTCTCTTCTCTAGTCTCAATCTTGTAAAGGGATCCATAAACTGAAATCATCAAATCATGAATATCTTGATTCTCGCAGAGGGCTGAAAAATGCTTTCCTGGAATCGTGTAAATTTAAAAAAACGTGGAGCATATATGAGGGATACCTGCTCCCGCGGTCACTGACCTTCCCACCTACTTTTGACCCCCAAGGAGTAAAATCGCAGAGCTAAAATTATGATTTTCGTAATCAGCATGGTCCAATTAGTCTATTTGCATATATTACAACCCTTAACTCGTTCGTCACTTAAATAGTGTCCATTGTCAGTCCAGTTACCATAAATCAGGCTCACCTCCACTCGAACTTACAAGGGAACATTTACAACCGTACCGCCCCAACAGGCGCAGCGGTTTGAGGGCGGGAGGCTAAAAAACCTTTTCCCATTTTGCATTTTTGTCCTAAGATAAGTAAGAAGTTAACATAGGGAGAGTGAAAACATAGTTTTGTCCCAGAGCCTGACTTTTTGCATACATCAAACCGGAATTGCCCATAGATATTCTTGAAATACCACCGGCTTCTTGGCCTTTCGACCAAATAATTTTTGTCACCGATAGTCCCTATAATAAAGTTTCCAATTGAGTTCTTTCGACTGACAAGAGGAGGGGGGCTAAAAATATGGGGGTGGTTCACAATCAGTTGGAAATATTCCCTTGTCAGCTTTGATTCCTCGGAAGTTCGTGTAACCCCTCCCCCATTCAAGTCATCCCCAAAATAACTCTTTCAGAGGATGGTATTTCAAAGAATTGGTCATTATTGAAATGTATTGTAAAGTATTTCTATTTCTGTATAGATTTCAGATGTTGTATGCAGACACATACATGACGAAAGAAGAATTCCGGCAAATGTTTGATCATTCCATCTACGACGAAATGCGGAAAAAGTATTCCGGCACCGACGCTTTCCCCGAAGTTTATGACAAAGTAGCTCGACATGCGCGTCTGTGATCACGGCCCCATTTTAAACAACAATTACTTTTTAAACCCAATGATTCATTTATCTAAAGTTGAGCCCTTTTTAACATTTTATAGTCTTTCATATACACGAGTTAGGATTCAGGAATAATAAATACGAGCTGCCAATTTTACCATTTCTCTATGTGTATTTTTATTCACCTTATCATTTCTCCAGAACATTTTTATTCTTAAATATCTTCTATTTTTCTAGTTTTGACTTTATTCAGAATATATTGACTCTTGAACTAGTTTAATTGTTTTGATTAGAAGTTCTGAACATTTTACTCTCTATATGTCTAAATACCGTATTTCTCCAAATAGATCCTCTCACAATTGATCCATGTCAGCACCAGTAAGTGGCTCGAGATTTATAATTAGTTTTTATAGTTTTTAATGTATTTGGAAATCTCTAGTAAATTACCAGATTTCGAATTTTTGGCAAATATCTTGATTTTTTCATGATATTTTGTAGTAGATTCCTTTGAATTGTTCTTAGATAATTCATTTTAAGCCTCCAAAAGAATGAGTATGTTTTTAGATGATGGAGATCTATTTAGAGAAGAGCGGTATTGCAATTATCTAGTAATTAAATTCGAATTTTGAAATTTTTTGAAAATTTTGAAAATTTTTGAAAATGTAATTTTTCGTAACTTTATCGAATTTACAGGCATTATCCCTGGGAAAATGCTCGTTTCAAAAACAGGAATTCCTCCGCTCCTAGTTCTAGCTCAACCGGATTGAAGCTTGCTCCAAGAATTTTAATTCTCAAGTTCAAGAATTGTTTTCTATAATGCTGCGCGGAGTATTCATTGTTCATAGGCAATCGTCCATGATATTTCGTCCAGATTTCGATTCCGGTACAAGCGCCCGGGTTTGCAGAATCTCACAAGTTAAGAACTAGACGCAGCATCGCAACATTTGGATACTTCCTAAAAGTACAATCACATTTTTATTATACACTAGGCAGCCACAGGCCCAATATCGGGCCTTAAAATTGTAGATAAACGTTTAGTGGCAGCTAATTTCAAACAAAAGTTTCAGGCGTCAGCCACAGCAATTTTTACGATTGCACCCGTAGGTCAAGATACGGACACATCTGAACGTTTCCCTACTCGTTATTGGTTATTTAACCCAACGCCGTTGTTTAAGGGTTCCCATCTAGAACCCTTAAAACATCCATTCCCCAAAAAATCCCTTCCCTGCCACTGTCCTATGTAAAGAAACCGATGTAACGGGCGTAACCAAGTGTTGAAAACATCAGGTTTCACACCCTGATGTCAGTGGGAGTGGTCCCGTATCCGTCAAAGATGTTTATTACTCATGGGAATCGTTTAAACCCCGTATGTCAATTTCCTCCAAAAGTCCGGGTATTGCACCCTGGTGTCAGTAAGAGTGGTCCCGTATCCATCAAAGATGTTCTATTACTCATTGGAATCGTTTAAACCCCGGATCTCAAATTCCCCCAAAAGCCCGGGTTTTGCACCCTGGTGTCAGTGGGAGTGGTCCTGTATACGTTGACGTTCCTCAGAAGCCCGGGTTTTGCACCCTGGTGTCAGTGGGAATGGTCCCGTATGCGGAAAAGATGTTCTATTACTCATGGGAATCGTTTAAACCCCATATCTCAATTTCCCCAAAAAGCCGAGGTTTCTCACTCTGAAGTTTCAGGGTATTATCATGTATAAATGATAGACATAGAGTGTAATGTAAACTACCTAAGCGGCAGTTTTAAAATAAGCAAGAGCTTTGAACTGATTTAATCATTTTTTGGGGGGAGTTAATTTATGGGGGACAGGGGGTGTGACCCAAGTTCGAACTTAGCCTCACTCTTGACCCAAGGAACACGTGTACAAAATTTGGTGACCGTAGATCAAGCCGTTCGTCAGTTATCGCACAGACAGACAGACGGACGGACGGTCGGACGGACGGACGGACGAACGGACAGCCTAGTCATTCGCATAAAGTGTTTTCAACACATAATAAATACTATCATTGAACCCTGCTCCAAACACCCTTTATCCCTATTAACATACAACACTAACCCCTTCTAATCACTATTTCCATTCAAAAGGAGATACGTCCTCACTCCGTAAATTTGGCAATGACCAAAATTAGACCTTTTGGCCGTCTGAAGGTCAGGGTGCCTAAATTTCGAAATTCCAGCACAACCGAAAGATTTCTCGGTGAAAGAAGTTGTCAATCGATATGTCACACGATAATTTCGAAATTTCGACGACTTTGACCGTTTCAAGGTCAAGGGATCAAAATTTCAAAACTCCAACATAGCCAAAGTATTTTCCGAAGCTCAGCGGTGTGAATTGATATGTCACACGACTACTTACAATATTACACTAGGTCATGTAAGCCTAGGTCACAGGTCACCGAATTTCAAAAGGTCATATAGCCTACACCAAGTCAAAATTTCCTCCCAAAGGCAAACTTCCCTCTCAAAGTCAAAATTTCCTCCCAAAGGCAAAATTCCAAAGGTAAAATATGAATCATATTTTTTAACTTACGAACAACTTGAGACTTGCATCTGACGATTCGAAGTAGAGGGTCTGGGTTCCATTGCAGGAGGTGGGAAAGGTCCCGTACTGGACGTCGTTGTCCTCTCGTATACCCATCGTTCCTCCACCTTTTCTACTAAAAATATTCCATGTTACAGATAAGGTTTTAAAATATTTGACAATATGATTCCCCTTCTAACTCACATACTCGCTTTAAATTCTGAAATATTCTGATTTCGAAACTTTGATTGGCTCGGGTACGGGGACTCTGGAAGAACCAAAGACAGCGGAGCAGTTGGGCTCTATGCTTGGGAACCTACAGGCCAGTATGGATAAACAAGGAGGGAGCGCGACACAGAAGGGGGTGTATAGTATGAGTGTTTTAAAAAATTGCAATTTAAAATATAAAATACCTCTGCGACTATCCATTTTTGGAACTTAACTATTCAGTTTCAGACGTATTGTAGAGTGACTCTAGAACTTAGCTGGTAACTCTTGTGGAGGTAGGTTCCTTCTAGATCTGGGAATGAACTCCCTTCTGATTATGAAGCAGTGATGTTGTAATCACTTTATACGAATGACCTGTCCGCTCGTCTGTCTGTTGTCCGTTCGTCTTTGCGTTAACTACAAATTAGGGACTATTCCAGTTATGTACACAGCTTGTCCCAACTATTTTTTTTACGGAACCGGATCATAATATTTCAATTCTAGGGTGCTAAAGACTCGGGTTACAAAAAAAATCGAAAACGTTAAGCGCGGTTCCGCTAGCGCCGAAAGCGCTAAAAACACACATTGCACCCTGGACGCTTCATTTATATATGAAATCGGCCAAATTTTTTACACAACACGTAGAACCCAAAACTCTCGGGTGCCAAACAAGGGTTTTCAAAAATTCCGAAAAATACCCGAATTATTTCAAAAAACCGATTTTTCGGATTTTAATTTTTTAAATTTTTTTGAATTAAAATACACCCTTTAGAATAAAGTTCTATGTGTTGTGTGAAAATTGTGGCCAATTTGGTTCATAAATGAAGCCTCCAGTGTCATAAAAGTTCAAAATGGCACTAAATGCAGCAATTTGGTCCAACATTGCCAATTTTTTTTAATGTATAAAGACACCATATTTGTAAATTAAAACTACATACTCTAAGTAAAAGCAACTTATTTGAGCCAATAAAAATTAGTTTTTAAAAATCGGTTGAAAATTGACCGAGAAAAAAAATGCCAAAATCGAGTTCAGATGCAGGCTGGACTTGTAAAATTTTCGATTTTTCGAAAGTACTTTTTCTCAAATTAAAATTTATTTTCTCAATAAACATGCTTCTTAAAGCGTATAAACATAGACCCCGAGGACGAATTCGGTTAAAACCGATTTTTGAAAAAAATCCGAAAATTATCTGATTTTCAAATTTTTGTACCAATTTATACAGTAGTTACAAATTTATATTTGAAACAGTTTGCTATACGCGTTACGATAGTTTATTCCAGCAAAAGGAAACGTGGCAGTTGTCCAGACGCGACGCCTAGACTGTACAATTTGTCGTGCCACGGCCACAATTTGCATAGATATTTAGAGGTTATCTGTAATGGTTTGCATGTGTATGAATTCCATTCCATTCAGGTTGCCATAAGCTCGCTTTAATTTAATTTACTCGTCTCTTCTCTAGTCTCAATCTTGTAAAGGGATCCATAAACTGAAATCATCAAATCATGAATATCTTGATTCTCGTAGAGGGCTGAAAAATGCTTTCCTGGATACGAGATACGTCCTCACTCCGTAAATTTGGCAATGACCAAAATTAGACCTTTTGGCCGTCTGAAGGTCAGGGTGCCTAAATTTCAAAATTCCAGCACAACCGAAAGATTTCTTGGTGAAAGAAGTTGTCAATCGATATGTCACACGATAATTTCGAAATTTCGACGACTTTGACCGTTTCAAGGTCAAGGGATCAAAATTTCAAAACTCCAACATAGCCAAATTATTTTCCGAAGCTCAGCGGTGTGAATTGATATGTCACACGACTACTTACAATATTACGCTAGGTCATGTAAGCCTAGGTCACAGGTCACCGAATTTCAAAAGGTCATATAGCCTACACCAAGTCAAAATTTCCTCCCAAAGGCAAACTTCCCTCTCAAAGTCAAAATTTCCTCCCAAAGGCAAAATTCCAAAGGTAAAATATGAATCATATTTTTTAACTTACGAACAACTTGAGACTTGCATCTGACGATTCGAAGTAGAGGGTCTGGGTTCCATTGCAGGAGGTGGGAAAGGTCCCGTACTGGACGTCGTTGTCCTCTCGTATACCCATCGTTCCTCCACCTTTTCTACTAAAAATATTCCATGTTACAGATAAGGTTTTAAAATATTTGACAATATGATTCCCCTTCTAACTCACATACTCGCTTTAAATTCTGAAATATTCTGATTTCGAAACTTTGATTGGCTCGAGTACGGGGACTCTGGAAGAACCAAAGACAGCGGAGCAGTTGGGCTCTATGCTTGGGAACCTACAGGCCAGTATGGATAAACAAGGAGGGAGCGCGACACAGAAGGGGGTGTATAGTATGAGTGTTTTAAAAAATTGCAATTTAAAATATAAAATACCTCTGCGACTATCCATTTTTGGAACTTAACTATTCAGTTTCAGACGTATTGTAGAGTGACTCTAGAACTTAGCTGGTAACTCTTGTGGAGGTAGGTTCCTTCTAGATCTGGGAATGAACTCCCTTCTGATTATGAAGCAGTGATGTTGTAATCACTTTATACGAATGACCTGTCCGCTCGTCTGTCTGTTGTCCGTTCGTCTTTGCGTTAACTACAAATTAGGGACTATTCCAGTTATGTACACAGCTTGTCCCAACTATTTTTTTTACGGAACCGGACCATAATATTTCAATTCTAGGGTGCTAAAGACTCGGGTTACAAAAAAAATCGAAAAAGTTAAGCGCGGTTCCGCTAGCGCCGAAAGCGCTAAAAACACACATTGCACCCTGGACGTTTCATTTATAAATGAAATCGGCCAAATTTTTTACACAACACGTAGAACCCAAAACTCTCGGGTGCAAAACAAGGGTTTTCAAAAATTCCGAAAAATACCCGAATTATTTCAAAAAACCGATTTTTCGGATTTTAATTTTTTAAATTTTTTTGAATTAAAATACACCCTTTAGAATAAAGTTCTATGTGTTGTGTGAAAATTGTGGCCAATTTGGTTCATAAATGAAGCCTCCAGTGTCATAAAAGTTCAAAATGGCACTAAATGCAGCAATTTGGTCCAACATTGCCAATTTTTTTAATGTATAAAGACACCATATTTGTAAATTAAAACTACATACTCTAAGTAAAAGCAACTTATTTGAGCCAATAAAAATTAGTTTTAAAAAATCGGTTGAAAATTGACCGAGAAAAAAAATGCCAAAATCGAGTTCAGATGCAGGCTGGACTTGTAAAATTTTCGATTTTTCGAAAGTACTTTTTCTCAAATTAAAATTTATTTTCTCAATAAACATGCTTCTTAAAGCGTATAAACATAGACCCCGAGGACGAATTCGGTTAAAACCGATTTTTGAAAAAAATCCGAAAATTATCTGATTTTCAAATTTTTGTACCAATTTATACAGTAGTTACAAATTTATATTTGAAACAGTTTGCTATACGCGTTACGATAGTTTATTCCAGCAAAAGGAAACGTGGCAGTTGTCCAGACGCGACGCCTAGACTGTACAATTTGTCGTGCCACGGCCACAATTTGCATAGATATTTAGAGGTTATCTGTAATGGTTTGCATGTGTATGAATTCCATTCCATTCAGGTTGCCATAAGCTCGCTTTAATTTAATTTACTCGTCTCTTCTCTAGTCTCAATCTTGTAAAGGGATCCATAAACTGAAATCATCAAATCATGAATATCTTGATTCTCGTAGAGGGCTGAAAAATGCTTTCCTGGATACGAGATACGTCCTCACTCCGTAAATTTGGCAATGACCAAAATTAGACCTTTTGGCCGTCTGAAGGTCAGGGTGCCTAAATTTCAAAATTCCAGCACAACCGAAAGATTTCTTGGTGAAAGAAGTTGTCAATCGATATGTCACACGATAATTTCGAAATTTCGACGACTTTGACCGTTTCAAGGTCAAGGGATCAAAATTTCAAAACTCCAACATAGCCAAATTATTTTCCGAAGCTCAGCGGTGTGAATTGATATGTCACACGACTACTTACAATATTACGCTAGGTCATGTAAGCCTAGGTCACAGGTCACCGAATTTCAAAAGGTCATATAGCCTACACCAAGTCAAAATTTCCTCCCAAAGGCAAACTTCCCTCTCAAAGTCAAAATTTCCTCCCAAAGGCAAAATTCCAAAGGTAAAATATGAATCATATTTTTTAACTTACGAACAACTTGAGACTTGCATCTGACGATTCGAAGTAGAGGGTCTGGGTTCCATTGCAGGAGGTGGGAAAGGTCCCGTACTGGACGTCGTTGTCCTCTCGTATACCCATCGTTCCTCCACCTTTTCTACTAAAAATATTCCATGTTACAGATAAGGTTTTAAAATATTTGACAATATGATTCCCCTTCTAACTCACATACTCGCTTTAAATTCTGAAATATTCTGATTTCGAAACTTTGATTGGCTCGAGTACGGGGACTCTGGAAGAACCAAAGACAGCGGAGCAGTTGGGCTCTATGCTTGGGAACCTACAGGCCAGTATGGATAAACAAGGAGGGAGCGCGACACAGAAGGGGGTGTATAGTATGAGTGTTTTAAAAAATTGCAATTTAAAATATAAAATACCTCTGCGACTATCCATTTTTGGAACTTAACTATTCAGTTTCAGACGTATTGTAGAGTGACTCTAGAACTTAGCTGGTAACTCTTGTGGAGGTAGGTTCCTTCTAGATCTGGGAATGAACTCCCTTCTGATTATGAAGCAGTGATGTTGTAATCACTTTATACGAATGACCTGTCCGCTCGTCTGTCTGTTGTCCGTTCGTCTTTGCGTTAACTACAAATTAGGGACTATTCCAGTTATGTACACAGCTTGTCCCAACTATTTTTTTTACGGAACCGGACCATAATATTTCAATTCTAGGGTGCTAAAGACTCGGGTTACAAAAAAAATCGAAAAAGTTAAGCGCGGTTCCGCTAGCGCCGAAAGCGCTAAAAACACACATTGCACCCTGGACGTTTCATTTATAAATGAAATCGGCCAAATTTTTTACACAACACGTAGAACCCAAAACTCTCGGGTGCAAAACAAGGGTTTTCAAAAATTCCGAAAAATACCCGAATTATTTCAAAAAACCGATTTTTCGGATTTTAATTTTTTAAATTTTTTTGAATTAAAATACACCCTTTAGAATAAAGTTCTATGTGTTGTGTGAAAATTGTGGCCAATTTGGTTCATAAATGAAGCCTCCAGTGTCATAAAAGTTCAAAATGGCACTAAATGCAGCAATTTGGTCCAACATTGCCAATTTTTTTAATGTATAAAGACACCATATTTGTAAATTAAAACTACATACTCTAAGTAAAAGCAACTTATTTGAGCCAATAAAAATTAGTTTTAAAAAATCGGTTGAAAATTGACCGAGAAAAAAAATGCCAAAATCGAGTTCAGATGCAGGCTGGACTTGTAAAATTTTCGATTTTTCGAAAGTACTTTTTCTCAAATTAAAATTTATTTTCTCAATAAACATGCTTCTTAAAGCGTATAAACATAGACCCCGAGGACGAATTCGGTTAAAACCGATTTTTGAAAAAAATCCGAAAATTATCTGATTTTCAAATTTTTGTACCAATTTATACAGTAGTTACAAATTTATATTTGAAACAGTTTGCTATACGCGTTACGATAGTTTATTCCAGCAAAAGGAAACGTGGCAGTTGTCCAGACGCGACGCCTAGACTGTACAATTTGTCGTGTCACGGCCACAATTTGCATAGATATTTAGAGGTTATCTGTAATGGTTTGCATGTGTATGAATTCCATTCCATTCAGGTTGCCATTAGCTCGCTTTAATTTCATTTACTCGTCTCTTCTCTAGTCTCAATCTTGTAAAGGGATCCATAAACTGAAATGATCAAATCATGAATATCTTGATTCTCGTAGAGGGCTGAAAAATGCTTTCCTGGATACGAGATACGTCCTCACTCCGTAAATTTGGCAATGACCAAAATTAGACCTTTTGGCCGTCTGAAGGTCAGGGTGCCTAAATTTCAAAATTCCAGCACAACCGAAAGATTTCTTGGTGAAAGAAGTTGTCAATCGATATGTCACACGATAATTTCGAAATTTCGACGACTTTGACCGTTTCAAGGTCAAGGGATCAAAATTTCAAAACTCCAACATAGCCAAATTATTTTCCGAAGCTCAGCGGTGTGAATTGATATGTCACACGACTACTTACAATATTACGCTAGGTCATGTAAGCCTAGGTCACAGGTCACCGAATTTCAAAAGGTCATATAGCCTACACCAAGTCAAAATTTCCTCCCAAAGGCAAACTTCCCTCTCAAAGTCAAAATTTCCTCCCAAAGGCAAAATTCCAAAGGTAAAATATGAATCATATTTTTTAACTTACGAACAACTTGAGACTTGCATCTGACGATTCGAAGTAGAGGGTCTGGGTTCCATTGCAGGAGGTGGGAAAGGTCCCGTACTGGACGTCGTTGTCCTCTCGTATACCCATCGTTCCTCCACCTTTTCTACTAAAAATATTCCATGTTACAGATAAGGTTTTAAAATATTTGACAATATGATTCCCCTTCTAACTCACTCGCTTTAAATTCTGAAATATTCTGATTTCGAAACTTTGATTGGCTCGAGTACGGGGACTCTGGAAGAACCAAAGACAGCGGAGCAGTTGGGCTCTATGCTTGGGAACCTACAGGCCAGTATGGATAAACAAGGAGGGAGCGCGACACAGAAGGGGGTGTATAGTATGAGTGTTTTAAAAAATTGCAATTTAAAATATAAAATACCTCTGCGACTATCCATTTTTGGAACTTAACTATTCAGTTTCAGACGTATTGTAGAGTGACTCTAGAACTTAGCTGGTAACTCTTGTGGAGGTAGGTTCCTTCTAGATCTGGGAATGAACTCCCTTCTGATTATGAAGCAGTGATGTTGTAATCACTTTATACGAATGACCTGTCCGCTCGTCTGTCTGTTGTCCGTTCGTCTTTGCGTTAACTACAAATTAGGGACTATTCCAGTTATGTACACAGCTTGTCCCAACTATTTTTTTTACGGAACCGGACCATAATATTTCAATTCTAGGGTGCTAAAGACTCGGGTTACAAAAAAAAATCGAAGAAGTTAAGCGCGGTTCCGCTAGCGCCGAAAGCGCTAAAAACACACATTGCACCCTGGACGTTTCATTTATAAATGAAATCGGCCAAATTTTTTACACAACACGTAGAACCCAAAACTCTCGGGTGCAAAACAAGGGTTTTTAAAAATTCCGAAAAATACCCGAATTATTTCAAAAAACCGATTTTTCGGATTTTAATTTTTTAAATTTTTTTGAATTAAAATACACCCTTTAGAATAAAGTTCTATGTGTTGTGTGAAAATTGTGGCCAATTTGGTTCATAAATGAAGCCTCCAGTGTCATAAAAGTTCAAAATGGCACTAAATGCAGCAATTTGGTCCAACATTGCCAATTTTTTTTAATGTATAAAGACACCATATTTGTAAATTAAAACTACATACTCTAAGTAAAAGCAACTTATTTGAGCCAATAAAAATTAGTTTTTAAAAATCGGTTGAAAATTGACCGAGAAAAAAAATGCCAAAATCGAGTTCAGATGCAGGCTGGACTTGTAAAATTTTCGATTTTTCGAAAGTACTTTTTCTCAAATTAAAATTTATTTTCTCAATAAACATGCTTCTTAAAGCGTATAAACATAGACCCCGAGGACGAATTCGGTTAAAACCGATTTTTGAAAAAAATCCGAAAATTATCTGATTTTCAAATTTTTGTACCAATTTATACAGTAGTTACAAATTTATATTTGAAACAGTTTGCTATACGCGTTACGATAGTTTATTCCAGCAAAAGGAAACGTGGCAGTTGTCCAGACGCGACGCCTAGACTGTACAATTTGTCGTGCCACGGCCACAATTTGCATAGATATTTAGAGGTTATCTGTAATGGTTTGCATGTGTATGAATTCCATTCCATTCAGGTTGCCATTAGCTCGCTTTAATTTCATTTACTCGTCTCTTCTCTAGTCTCAATCTTGTAAAGGGATCCATAAACTGAAATGATCAAATCATGAATATCTTGATTCTCGTAGAGGGCTGAAAAATGCTTTCCTGGATACGAGATACGTCCTCACTCCGTAAATTTGGCAATGACCAAAATTAGACCTTTTGGCCGTCTGAAGGTCAGGGTGCCTAAATTTCGAAATTCCAGCACAACCGAAAGATTTCTCGGTGAAAGAAGTTGTCAATCGATATGTCACACGATAATTTCGAAATTTCGACGACTTTGACTGTTTCAAGGTCAAGGAATCAAAATTTCAAAACTCCAACATAGCCAAAGTATTTTCCGAAGCTCAGCGGTGTGAATTGATATGTCACACGACTACTTACAATATTACGCTAGGTCATGTAAGCCTAGGTCACAGGTCACCGAATTTCAAAAGGTCATATAGCCTACACCAAGTCAAAATTTCCTCCCAAAGGCAAACTTCCCTCTCAAAGTCAAAATTTCCTCCCAAAGGCAAAATTCCAAAGGTAAAATATGAATCATATTTTTTAACTTACGAACAACTTGAGACTTGCATCTGACGATTCGAAGTAGAGGGTCTGGGTTCCATTGCAGGAGGTGGGAAAGGTCCCGTACTGGACGTCGTTGTCCTCTCGTATACCCATCGTTCCTCCACCTTTTCTACTAAAAATATTCCATGTTACAGATAAGGTTTTAAAATATTTGACAATATGATTCCCCTTCAAACTCACATACTCGCTTTAAATTCTGAAATATTCTGATTTCGAAACTTTGATTGGCTCGGGTACGGGGACTCTGGAAGAACCAAAGACAGCGGAGCAGTTGGGCTCTATGCTTGGGAACCTACAGGCCAGTATGGATAAACAAGGAGGGAGCGCGACACAGAAGGGGGTGTATAGTATGAGTGTTTTAAAAAATTGCAATTTAAAATATAAAATACCTCTGCGACTATCCATTTTTGGAACTTAACTATTCAGTTTCAGACGTATTGTAGAGTGACTCTAGAACTTAGCTGGTAACTCTTGTGGAGGTAGGTTCCTTCTAGATCTGGGAATGAACTCCCTTCTGATTATGAAGCAGTGATGTTGTAATCACTTTATACGAATGACCTGTCCGCTCGTCTGTCTGTTGTCCGTTCGTCGGTGCGTTAACTACAAATTAGGGACTATTCCAGTTATGTACACAGCTTGTCCCAACTATTTTTTTTACGGAACCAGACCATAATATTTCAATTCTAGGGTGCTAAAGACTCGGGTTACAAAAAAAAATCGTAAAAGTTAAGCGCGGTTCCGCTAGCGCCGAAAGCGCTAAAAACACACATTACACCCTGGACGCTTCATTTATAAATGAAATCGGCCAAATTTTTTACACAACACGTAGAACCCAAAACTCTCGGGTGCAAAACAAGGGTTTTCAAAAATTCCGAAAAATACCCGAATTATTTCAAAAAACCGATTTTTCGGATTTTAATTTTTTAAATTTTTTTGAATTAAAATACACCCTTTAGAATAAAGTTCTATGTGTTGTGTGAAAATTGTGGCCAATTTGGTTCATAAATGAAGCCTCCAGTGTCATAAAAGTTCAAAATGGCACTAAATGCAGCAATTTGGTCCAACATTGCCAATTTTTTTTAATGTATAAAGACACCATATTTGTAAATTAAAACTACATACTCTAAGTAAAAGCAACTTATTTGAGCCAATAAAAATTAGTTTTTAAAAATCGGTTGAAAATTGACCGAGAAAAAAAATGCCAAAATCGAGTTCAGATGCAGGCTGGACTTGTAAAATTTTCGATTTTTCGAAAGTACTTTTTCTCAAATTAAAATTTATTTTCTCAATAAACATGCTTCTTAAAGCGTATAAACATAGACCCCGAGGACGAATTCGGTTAAAACCGATTTTTGAAAAAAATCCGAAAATTATCTGATTTTCAAATTTTTGTACAAATTTATACAGTAGTTACAAATTTATATTTGAAACAGTTTGCTATACGCGTTACGATAGTTTATTCCAGCAAAAGGAAACGTGGCAGTTGTCCAGACGCGACGCCTAGACTGTACAATTTGTCGTGTCACGGCCACAATTTGCATAGATATTTAGAGGTTATCTGTAATGGTTTGCATGTGTATGAATTCCATTCCATTCAGGTTGCCATTAGCTCGCTTTAATTTCATTTACTCGTCTCTTCTCTAGTCTCAATCTTGTAAAGGGATCCATAAACTGAAATGATCAAATCATGAATATCTTGATTCTCGTAGAGGGCTGAAAAATGCTTTCCTGGATACGAGATACGTCCTCACTCCGTAAATTTGGCAATGACCAAAATTAGACCTTTTGGCCGTCTGAAGGTCAGGGTGCCTAAATTTCGAAATTCCAGCACAACCGAAAGATTTCTTGGTGAAAGAAGTTGTCAATCGATATGTCACACGATAATTTCGAAATTTCGACGACTTGGACCGTTTCAAGGTCAAGGGATCAAAATTTCAAAACTCCAACATAGCCAAAGTATTTTCCGAAGCTCAGCGGTGTGAATTGATATGTCACACGACTACTTACAATATTACGCTAGGTCATGTAAGCCTAGGTCACAGGTCACCGAATTTCAAAAGGTCATATAACCTACACCAAGTCAAAATTTCCTCCCAAAGGCAAACTTCCCTCTCAAAGTCAAAATTTCCTCCCAAAGGTAAAATTCCAAAGGTAAAATATGAATCATATTTTTTAACTTACGAACAACTTGAGACTTGCATCTGACGATTCGAAGTAGAGGGTCTGGGTTCCATTGCAGGAGGTGGGAAAGGTCCCGTACTGGACGTCGTTGTCCTCTCGTATACCCATCGTTCCTCCACCTTTTCTACTAAAAATATTCCATGTTACAGATAAGGTTTTAAAATATTTGACAATATGATTCCCCTTCAAACTCACATACTCGCTTTAAATTCTGAAATATTCTGATTTCGAAACTTTGATTGGCTCGGGTACGGGGACTCTGGAAGAACCAAAGACAGCGGAGCAGTTGGGCTCTATGCTTGGGAACCTACAGGCCAGTATGGATAAACAAGGAGGGAGCGCGACACAGAAGGGGGTGTATAGTATGAGTGTTTTAAAAAATTGCAATTTAAAATATAAAATACCTCTGCGACTATCCATTTTTGGAACTTAACTATTCAGTTTCAGACGTATTGTAGAGTGACTCTAGAACTTAGCTGGTAACTCTTGTGGAGGTAGGTTCCTTCTAGATCTGGGAATGAACTCCCTTCTGATTATGAAGCAGTGATGTTGTAATCACTTTATACGAATGACCTGTCCGCTCGTCTGTCTGTTGTCCGTTCGTCTTTGCGTTAACTACAAATTAGGGACTATTCCAGTTATGTACACAGCTTGTCCCAACTATTTTTTTACGGAACCGGATCATAATATTTCAATTCTAGGGTGCTAAAGACTCGGGTTACAAAAAAAATCGAAAAAGTTAAGCGCGGTTCCGCTAGCGCCGAAAGCGCTAAAAACACACATTGCACCCTGGACGCTTCATTTATATATGAAATCGGCCAAATTTTTTACACAACACGTAGAACCCAAAACTCTCGGGTGCAAAACAAGGGTTTTCAAAAATTCCGAAAAATACTCGAATTATTTCAAAAAACCGATTTTTCGGATTTTAATTTTTTAAATTTTTTTGAATTAAAATACACCCTTAAGAATAAAGTTCTATGTGTTGTGTGAAAATTGTGGCCAATTTGGTTCATAAATGAAGCCTCCAGTGTCATAAAAGTTCAAAATGGCACTAAATGCAGCAATTTGGTCCAACATTGCCAATTTTTTTTAATGTATAAAGACACCATATTTGTAAATTAAAACTACATACTCTAAGTAAAAGCAACTTATTTGAGCCAATAAAAATTAGTTTTTAAAAATCGGTTGAAAATTGACCGAGAAAAAAAATGCCAAAATCGAGTTCAGATGCAGGCTGGACTTGTAAAATTTTCGATTTTTCGAAAGTACTTTTTCTCAAATTAAAATTTATTTTCTCAATAAACATGCTTCTTAAAGCGTATAAACATAGACCCCGAGGACGAATTCGGTTAAAACCGATTTTTGAAAAAAATCCGAAAATTATCTGATTTTCAAATTTTTGTACAAATTTATACAGTAGTTACAAATTTATATTTGAAACAGTTTGCTATACGCGTTACGATAGTTTATTCCAGCAAAAGGAAACGTGGCAGTTGTCCAGACGCGACGCCTAGACTGTACAATTTGTCGTGTCACGGCCACAATTTGCATAGATATTTAGAGGTTATCTGTAATGGTTTGCATGTGTATGAATTCCATTCCATTCAGGTTGCCATTAGCTCGCTTTAATTTCATTTACTCGTCTCTTCTCTAGTCTCAATCTTGTAAAGGGATCCATAAACTGAAATGATCAAATCATGAATATCTTGATTCTCGTAGAGGGCTGAAAAATGCTTTCCTGGATACGAGATACGTCCTCACTCCGTAAATTTGGCAATGACCAAAATTAGACCTTTTGGCCGTCTGAAGGTCAGGGTGCCTAAATTTCGAAATTCCAGCACAACCGAAAGATTTCTTGGTGAAAGAAGTTGTCAATCGATATGTCACACGATAATTTCGAAATTTCGACGACTTGGACCGTTTCAAGGTCAAGGGATCAAAATTTCAAAACTCCAACATAGCCAAAGTATTTTCCGAAGCTCAGCGGTGTGAATTGATATGTCACACGACTACTTACAATATTACGCTAGGTCATGTAAGCCTAGGTCACAGGTCACCGAATTTCAAAAGGTCATATAACCTACACCAAGTCAAAATTTCCTCCCAAAGGCAAACTTCCCTCTCAAAGTCAAAATTTCCTCCCAAAGGTAAAATTCCAAAGGTAAAATATGAATCATATTTTTTAACTTACGAACAACTTGAGACTTGCATCTGACGATTCGAAGTAGAGGGTCTGGGTTCCATTGCAGGAGGTGGGAAAGGTCCCGTACTGGACGTCGTTGTCCTCTCGTATACCCATCGTTCCTCCACCTTTTCTACTAAAAATATTCCATGTTACAGATAAGGTTTTAAAATATTTGACAATATGATTCCCCTTCAAACTCACATACTCGCTTTAAATTCTGAAATATTCTGATTTCGAAACTTTGATTGGCTCGGGTACGGGGACTCTGGAAGAACCAAAGACAGCGGAGCAGTTGGGCTCTATGCTTGGGAACCTACAGGCCAGTATGGATAAACAAGGAGGGAGCGCGACACAGAAGGGGGTGTATAGTATGAGTGTTTTAAAAAATTGCAATTTAAAATATAAAATACCTCTGCGACTATCCATTTTTGGAACTTAACTATTCAGTTTCAGACGTATTGTAGAGTGACTCTAGAACTTAGCTGGTAACTCTTGTGGAGGTAGGTTCCTTCTAGATCTGGGAATGAACTCCCTTCTGATTATGAAGCAGTGATGTTGTAATCACTTTATACGAATGACCTGTCCGCTCGTCTGTCTGTTGTCCGTTCGTCGGTGCGTTAACTACAAATTAGGGACTATTCCAGTTATGTACACAGCTTGTCCCAACTATTTTTTTTACGGAACCAGACCATAATATTTCAATTCTAGGGTGCTAAAGACTCGGGTTACAAAAAAAAATCGTAAAAGTTAAGCGCGGTTCCGCTAGCGCCGAAAGCGCTAAAAACACACATTACACCCTGGACGCTTCATTTATAAATGAAATCGGCCAAATTTTTTACACAACACGTAGAACCCAAAACTCTCGGGTGCAAAACAAGGGTTTTCAAAAATTCCGAAAAATACCCGAATTATTTCAAAAAACCGATTTTTCGGATTTTAATTTTTTAAATTTTTTTGAATTAAAATACACCCTTTAGAATAAAGTTCTATGTGTTGTGTGAAAATTGTGGCCAATTTGGTTCATAAATGAAGCCTCCAGTGTCATAAAAGTTCAAAATGGCACTAAATGCAGCAATTTGGTCCAACATTGCCAATTTTTTTTAATGTATAAAGACACCATATTTGTAAATTAAAACTACATACTCTAAGTAAAAGCAACTTATTTGAGCCAATAAAAATTAGTTTTTAAAAATCGGTTGAAAATTGACCGAGAAAAAAAATGCCAAAATCGAGTTCAGATGCAGGCTGGACTTGTAAAATTTTCGATTTTTCGAAAGTACTTTTTCTCAAATTAAAATTTATTTTCTCAATAAACATGCTTCTTAAAGCGTATAAACATAGACCCCGAGGACGAATTCGGTTAAAACCGATTTTTGAAAAAAATCCGAAAATTATCTGATTTTCAAATTTTTGTACAAATTTATACAGTAGTTACAAATTTATATTTGAAACAGTTTGCTATACGCGTTACGATAGTTTATTCCAGCAAAAGGAAACGTGGCAGTTGTCCAGACGCGACGCCTAGACTGTACAATTTGTCGTGTCACGGCCACAATTTGCATAGATATTTAGAGGTTATCTGTAATGGTTTGCATGTGTATGAATTCCATTCCATTCAGGTTGCCATTAGCTCGCTTTAATTTCATTTACTCGTCTCTTCTCTAGTCTCAATCTTGTAAAGGGATCCATAAACTGAAATCATCAAATCATGAATATCTTGATTCTCGTAGAGGGCTGAAAAATGCTTTCCTGGATACGAGATACGTCCTCACTCCGTAAATTTGGCAATGACCAAAATTAGACCTTTTGGCCGTCTGAAGGTCAGGGTGCCTAAATTTCGAAATTCCAGCACAACCGAAAGATTTCTTGGTGAAAGAAGTTGTCAATCGATATGTCACACGATAATTTCGAAATTTCGACGACTTTGACCGTTTCAAGGTCAAGGGATCAAAATTTCAAAACTCCAACATAGCCAAAGTATTTTCCGAAGCTCAGCGGTGTGAATTGATATGTCACACGACTACTTACAATATTACGCTAGGTCATGTAAGCCTAGGTCACAGGTCACCGAATTTCAAAAGGTCATATAGCCTACACCAAGTCAAAATTTCCTCCCAAAGGCAAACTTCCCTCTCAAAGTCAAAATTTCCTCCCAAAGGCAAAATTCCAAAGGTAAAATATGAATCATATTTTTTAACTTACGAACAACTTGAGACTTGCATCTGACGATTCGAAGTAGAGGGTCTGGGTTCCATTGCAGGAGGTGGGAAAGGTCCCGTACTGGACGTCGTTGTCCTCTCGTATACCCATCGTTCCTCCACCTTTTCTACTAAAAATATTCCATGTTACAGATAAGGTTTTAAAATATTTGACAATATGATTCCCCTTCTAACTCACATACTCGCTTTAAATTCTGAAATATTCTGATTTCGAAACTTTGATTGGCTCGAGTACGGGGACTCTGGAAGAACCAAAGACAGCGGAGCAGTTGGGCTCTATGCTTGGGAACCTACAGGCCAGTATGGATAAACAAGGAGGGAGCGCGACACAGAAGGGGGTGTATAGTATGAGTGTTTTAAAAAATTGCAATTTAAAATATAAAATACCTCTGCGACTATCCATTTTTGGAACTTAACTATTCAGTTTCAGACGTATTGTAGAGTGACTCTAGAACTTAGCTGGTAACTCTTGTGGAGGTAGGTTCCTTCTAGATCTGGGAATGAACTCCCTTCTGATTATGAAGCAGTGATGTTGTAATCACTTTATACGAATGACCTGTCCGCTCGTCTGTCTGTTGTCCGTTCGTCGGTGCGTTAACTACAAATTAGGGACTATTCCAGTTATGTACACAGCTTGTCCCAACTATTTTTTTACGGAACCAGACCATAATATTTCAATTCTAGGGTGCTAAAGACTCGGGTTACAAAAAAAAATCGTAAAAGTTAAGCGCGGTTCCGCTAGCGCCGAAAGCGCTAAAAACACACATTACACCCTGGACGCTTCATTTATAAATGAAATCGGCCAAATTTTTTACACAACACGTAGAACCCAAAACTCTCGGGTGCAAAACAAGGGTTTTCAAAAATTCCGAAAAATACTCGAATTATTTCAAAAAACCGATTTTTCGGATTTTAATTTTTTAAATTTTTTTGAATTAAAATACACCCTTTAGAATAAAGTTCTATGTGTTGTGTGAAAATTGTGGCCAATTTGGTTCATAAATGAAGCCTCCAGTGTCATAAAAGTTCAAAATGGCACTAAATGCAGCAATTTGGTCCAACATTGCCAATTTTTTTTAATGTATAAAGACACCATATTTGTAAATTAAAACTACATACTCTAAGTAAAAGCAACTTATTTGAGCCAATAAAAATTAGTTTTTAAAAATCGGTTGAAAATTGACCGAGAAAAAAAATGCCAAAATCGAGTTCAGATGCAGGCTGGACTTGTAAAATTTTCGATTTTTCGAAAGTACTTTTTCTCAAATTAAAATTTATTTTCTCAATAAACATGCTTCTTAAAGCGTATAAACATAGACCCCGAGGACGAATTCGGTTAAAACCGATTTTTGAAAAAAATCCGAAAATTATCTGATTTTCAAATTTTCGTACAAATTTATACAGTAGTTACAAATTTATATTTGAAACAGTTTGCTATACGCGTTACGATAGTTTATTCCAGCAAAAGGAAACGTGGCAGTTGTCCAGACGCGACGCCTAGACTGTACAATTTGTCGTGTCACGGCCACAATTTGCATAGATATTTAGAGGTTATCTGTAATGGTTTGCATGTGTATGAATTCCATTCCATTCAGGTTGCCATTAGCTCGCTTTAATTTCATTTACTCGTCTCTTCTCTAGTCTCAATCTTGTAAAGGGATCCATAAACTGAAATCATCAAATCATGAATATCTTGATTCTCGTAGAGGGCTGAAAAATGCTTTCCTGGATACGAGATACGTCCTCACTCCGTAAATTTGGCAATGACCAAAATTAGACCTTTTGGCCGTCTGAAGGTCAGGGTGCCTAAATTTCGAAATTCCAGCACAACCGAAAGATTTCTTGGTGAAAGAAGTTGTCAATCGATATGTCACACGATAATTTCGAAATTTCGACGACTTTGACCGTTTCAAGGTCAAGGGATCAAAATTTCAAAACTCCAACATAGCCAAAGTATTTTCCGAAGCTCAGCGGTGTGAATTGATATGTCACACGACTACTTACAATATTACGCTAGGTCATGTAAGCCTAGGTCACAGGTCACCGAATTTCAAAAGGTCATATAGCCTACACCAAGTCAAAATTTCCTCCCAGAGGCAAACTTCCCTCTCAAAGTCAAAATTTCCTCCCAAAGGTAAAATTCCAAAGGTAAAATATGAATCATATTTTTTAACTTACGAACAACTTGAGACTTGCATCTGACGATTCGAAGTAGAGGGTCTGGGTTCCATTGCAGGAGGTGGGAAAGGTCCCGTACTGGACGTCGTTGTCCTCTCGTATACCCATCGTTCCTCCACCTTTTCTACTAAAAATATTCCATGTTACAGATAAGGTTTTAAAATATTTGACAATATGATTCCCCTTCAAACTCACATACTCGCTTTAAATTCTGAAATATTCTGATTTCGAAACTTTGATTGGCTCGGGTACGGGGACTCTGGAAGAACCAAAGACAGCGGAGCAGTTGGGCTCTATGCTTGGGAACCTACAGGCCAGTATGGATAAACAAGGAGGGAGCGCGACACAGAAGGGGGTGTATAGTATGAGTGCTTTAAAAAATTGCAATTTAAAATATAAAATACCTCTGCGACTATCCATTTTTGGAACTTAACTATTCAGTTTCAGACGTATTGTAGAGTGACTCTAGAACTTAGCTGGTAACTCTTGTGGAGGTAGGTTCCTTCTAGATCTGGGAATGAACTCCCTTCTGATTATGAAGCAGTGATGTTGTAATCACTTTATACGAATGACCTGTCCGCTCGTCTGTCTGTTGTCCGTTCGTCGGTGCGTTAACTACAAATTAGGGACTATTCCAGTTATGTACACAGCTTGCCCCAACTATTTTTTTTCCGGAACCGGACCATAATATTTCAATTCTAGGGTGCTAAAGACTCGGGTTACAAAAAAAAAATCGAAAAAGTTAAGCGCGGTTCCGCTAGCGCCGAAAGCGCTAAAAACACACATTGCACCCTGGACGCTTCATTTATAAATGAAATCGGCCAAATTTTTTACACAACACGTAGAACCCAAAACTCTCGGGTGCAAAACAAGGGTTTTCAAAAATTCCGAAAAATACCCGAATTATTTCAAAAAACCGATTTTTCGGATTTTAATTTTTTAAATTTTTTTGAATTAAAATACACCCTTTAGAATAAAGTTCTATGTGTTGTGTGAAAATTGTGGCCAATTTGGTTCATAAATGAAGCCTCCAGTGTCATAAAAGTTCAAAATGGCACTAAATGCAGCAATTTGGTCCAACATTGCCAATTTTTTTTAATGTATAAAGACACCATATTTGTAAATTAAAACTACATACTCTAAGTAAAAGCAACTTATTTGAGCCAATAAAAATTAGTTTTTAAAAATCGGTTGAAAATTGACCGAGAAAAAAAATGCCAAAATCGAGTTCAGATGCAGGCTGGACTTGTAAAATTTTCGATTTTTCGAAAGTACTTTTTCTCAAATTAAAATTTATTTTCTCAATAAACATGCTTCTTAAAGCGTATAAACATAGACCCCGAGGACGAATTCGGTTAAAACCGATTTTTGAAAAAAATCCGAAAATTATCTGATTTTCAAATTTTTGTACAAATTTATACAGTAGTTACAAATTTATATTTGAAACAGTTTGCTATACGCGTTACGATAGTTTATTCCAGCAAAAGGAAACGTGGCAGTTGTCCAGACGCGACGCCTAGACTGTACAATTTGTCGTGTCACGGCCACAATTTGCATAGATATTTAGAGGTTATCTGTAATGGTTTGCATGTGTATGAATTCCATTCCATTCAGGTTGCCATTAGCTCGCTTTAATTTCATTTACTCGTCTCTTCTCTAGTCTCAATCTTGTAAAGGGATCCATAAACTGAAATGATCAAATCATGAATATCTTGATTCTCGTAGAGGGCTGAAAAATGCTTTCCTGGATACGAGATACGTCCTCACTCCGTAAATTTGGCAATGACCAAAATTAGACCTTTTGGCCGTCTGAAGGTCAGGGTGCCTAAATTTCGAAATTCCAGCACAACCGAAAGATTTCTTGGTGAAAGAAGTTGTCAATCGATATGTCACACGATAATTTCGAAATTTCGACGACTTGGACCGTTTCAAGGTCAAGGGATCAAAATTTCAAAACTCCAACATAGCCAAAGTATTTTCCGAAGCTCAGCGGTGTGAATTGATATGTCACACGACTACTTACAATATTACGCTAGGTCATGTAAGCCTAGGTCACAGGTCACCGAATTTCAAAAGGTCATATAACCTACACCAAGTCAAAATTTCCTCCCAAAGGCAAACTTCCCTCTCAAAGTCAAAATTTCCTCCCAAAGGTAAAATTCCAAAGGTAAAATATGAATCATATTTTTTAACTTACGAACAACTTGAGACTTGCATCTGACGATTCGAAGTAGAGGGTCTGGGTTCCATTGCAGGAGGTGGGAAAGGTCCCGTACTGGACGTCGTTGTCCTCTCGTATACCCATCGTTCCTCCACCTTTTCTACTAAAAATATTCCATGTTACAGATAAGGTTTTAAAATATTTGACAATATGATTCCCCTTCAAACTCACATACTCGCTTTAAATTCTGAAATATTCTGATTTCGAAACTTTGATTGGCTCGGGTACGGGGACTCTGGAAGAACCAAAGACAGCGGAGCAGTTGGGCTCTATGCTTGGGAACCTACAGGCCAGTATGGATAAACAAGGAGGGAGCGCGACACAGAAGGGGGTGTATAGTATGAGTGTTTTAAAAAATTGCAATTTAAAATATAAAATACCTCTGCGACTATCCATTTTTGGAACTTAACTATTCAGTTTCAGACGTATTGTAGAGTGACTCTAGAACTTAGCTGGTAACTCTTGTGGAGGTAGGTTCCTTCTAGATCTGGGAATGAACTCCCTTCTGATTATGAAGCAGTGATGTTGTAATCACTTTATACGAATGACCTGTCCGCTCGTCTGTCTGTTGTCCGTTCGTCTTTGCGTTAACTACAAATTAGGGACTATTCCAGTTATGTACACAGCTTGTCCCAACTATTTTTTTACGGAACCGGATCATAATATTTCAATTCTAGGGTGCTAAAGACTCGGGTTACAAAAAAAATCGAAAAAGTTAAGCGCGGTTCCGCTAGCGCCGAAAGCGCTAAAAACACACATTGCACCCTGGACGCTTCATTTATATATGAAATCGGCCAAATTTTTTACACAACACGTAGAACCCAAAACTCTCGGGTGCAAAACAAGGGTTTTCAAAAATTCCGAAAAATACTCGAATTATTTCAAAAAACCGATTTTTCGGATTTTAATTTTTTAAATTTTTTTGAATTAAAATACACCCTTAAGAATAAAGTTCTATGTGTTGTGTGAAAATTGTGGCCAATTTGGTTCATAAATGAAGCCTCCAGTGTCATAAAAGTTCAAAATGGCACTAAATGCAGCAATTTGGTCCAACATTGCCAATTTTTTTTAATGTATAAAGACACCATATTTGTAAATTAAAACTACATACTCTAAGTAAAAGCAACTTATTTGAGCCAATAAAAATTAGTTTTTAAAAATCGGTTGAAAATTGACCGAGAAAAAAAATGCCAAAATCGAGTTCAGATGCAGGCTGGACTTGTAAAATTTTCGATTTTTCGAAAGTACTTTTTCTCAAATTAAAATTTATTTTCTCAATAAACATGCTTCTTAAAGCGTATAAACATAGACCCCGAGGACGAATTCGGTTAAAACCGATTTTTGAAAAAAATCCGAAAATTATCTGATTTTCAAATTTTCGTACAAATTTATACAGTAGTTACAAATTTATATTTGAAACAGTTTGCTATACGCGTTACGATAGTTTATTCCAGCAAAAGGAAACGTGGCAGTTGTCCAGACGCGACGCCTAGACTGTACAATTTGTCGTGTCACGGCCACAATTTGCATAGATATTTAGAGGTTATCTGTAATGGTTTGCATGTGTATGAATTCCATTCCATTCAGGTTGCCATTAGCTCGCTTTAATTTCATTTACTCGTCTCTTCTCTAGTCTCAATCTTGTAAAGGGATCCATAAACTGAAATCATCAAATCATGAATATCTTGATTCTCGTAGAGGGCTGAAAAATGCTTTCCTGGATACGAGATACGTCCTCACTCCGTAAATTTGGCAATGACCAAAATTAGACCTTTTGGCCGTCTGAAGGTCAGGGTGCCTAAATTTCGAAATTCCAGCACAACCGAAAGATTTCTTGGTGAAAGAAGTTGTCAATCGATATGTCACACGATAATTTCGAAATTTCGACGACTTTGACCGTTTCAAGGTCAAGGGATCAAAATTTCAAAACTCCAACATAGCCAAAGTATTTTCCGAAGCTCAGCGGTGTGAATTGATATGTCACACGACTACTTACAATATTACGCTAGGTCATGTAAGCCTAGGTCACAGGTCACCGAATTTCAAAAGGTCATATAGCCTACACCAAGTCAAAATTTCCTCCCAGAGGCAAACTTCCCTCTCAAAGTCAAAATTTCCTCCCAAAGGTAAAATTCCAAAGGTAAAATATGAATCATATTTTTTAACTTACGAACAACTTGAGACTTGCATCTGACGATTCGAAGTAGAGGGTCTGGGTTCCATTGCAGGAGGTGGGAAAGGTCCCGTACTGGACGTCGTTGTCCTCTCGTATACCCATCGTTCCTCCACCTTTTCTACTAAAAATATTCCATGTTACAGATAAGGTTTTAAAATATTTGACAATATGATTCCCCTTCAAACTCACATACTCGCTTTAAATTCTGAAATATTCTGATTTCGAAACTTTGATTGGCTCGGGTACGGGGACTCTGGAAGAACCAAAGACAGCGGAGCAGTTGGGCTCTATGCTTGGGAACCTACAGGCCAGTATGGATAAACAAGGAGGGAGCGCGACACAGAAGGGGGTGTATAGTATGAGTGCTTTAAAAAATTGCAATTTAAAATATAAAATACCTCTGCGACTATCCATTTTTGGAACTTAACTATTCAGTTTCAGACGTATTGTAGAGTGACTCTAGAACTTAGCTGGTAACTCTTGTGGAGGTAGGTTCCTTCTAGATCTGGGAATGAACTCCCTTCTGATTATGAAGCAGTGATGTTGTAATCACTTTATACGAATGACCTGTCCGCTCGTCTGTCTGTTGTCCGTTCGTCGGTGCGTTAACTACAAATTAGGGACTATTCCAGTTATGTACACAGCTTGCCCCAACTATTTTTTTTCCGGAACCGGACCATAATATTTCAATTCTAGGGTGCTAAAGACTCGGGTTACAAAAAAAAAATCGAAAAAGTTAAGCGCGGTTCCGCTAGCGCCGAAAGCGCTAAAAACACACATTGCACCCTGGACGCTTCATTTATAAATGAAATCGGCCAAATTTTTTACACAACACGTAGAACCCAAAACTCTCGGGTGCAAAACAAGGGTTTTCAAAAATTCCGAAAAATACCCGAATTATTTCAAAAAACCGATTTTTCGGATTTTAATTTTTTAAATTTTTTTGAATTAAAATACACCCTTTAGAATAAAGTTCTATGTGTTGTGTGAAAATTGTGGCCAATTTGGTTCATAAATGAAGCCTCCAGTGTCATAAAAGTTCAAAATGGCACTAAATGCAGCAATTTGGTCCAACATTGCCAATTTTTTTTAATGTATAAAGACACCATATTTGTAAATTAAAACTACATACTCTAAGTAAAAGCAACTTATTTGAGCCAATAAAAATTAGTTTTTAAAAATCGGTTGAAAATTGACCGAGAAAAAAAATGCCAAAATCGAGTTCAGATGCAGGCTGGACTTGTAAAATTTTCGATTTTTCGAAAGTACTTTTTCTCAAATTAAAATTTATTTTCTCAATAAACATGCTTCTTAAAGCGTATAAACATAGACCCCGAGGACGAATTCGGTTAAAACCGATTTTTGAAAAAAATCCGAAAATTATCTGATTTTCAAATTTTTGTACAAATTTATACAGTAGTTACAAATTTATATTTGAAACAGTTTGCTATACGCGTTACGATAGTTTATTCCAGCAAAAGGAAACGTGGCAGTTGTCCAGACGCGACGCCTAGACTGTACAATTTGTCGTGTCACGGCCACAATTTGCATAGATATTTAGAGGTTATCTGTAATGGTTTGCATGTGTATGAATTCCATTCCATTCAGGTTGCCATTAGCTCGCTTTAATTTCATTTACTCGTCTCTTCTCTAGTCTCAATCTTGTAAAGGGATCCATAAACTGAAATCATCAAATCATGAATATCTTGATTCTCGTAGAGGGCTGAAAAATGCTTTCCTGGATACGAGATACGTCCTCACTCCGTAAATTTGGCAATGACCAAAATTAGACATTTTGGCCGTCTGAAGGTCAGGGTGCCTAAATTTCAAAATTCCAGCACAACCGAAAGATTTCTTGGTGAAAGAAGTTGTCAATCGATATGTCACACGATAATTTCGAAATTTCGACGACTTTGACCGTTTCAAGGTCAAGGGATCAAAATTTCAAAACTCCAACATAGCCAAAGTATTTTCCGAAGCTCAGCGGTGTGAATTGATATGTCACGCGACTACTTACAATATTACGCTAGGTCATGTAAGCCTGGGTCACAGGTCACCGAATTTCAAAAGGTCATATAGCCTACACCAAGTCAAAATTTCCTCCCAAAGGCAAACTTCCCTCTCAAAGTCAAAATTTCCTCCCAAAGGCAAAATTCCAAAGGTAAAATATGAATCATATTTTTTAACTTACGAACAACTTGAGACTTGCATCTGACGATTCGAAGTAGAGGGTCTGGGTTCCATTGCAGGAGGTGGGAAAGGTCCCGTACTGGACGTCGTTGTCCTCTCGTATACCCATCGTTCCTCCACCTTTTCTACTAAAAATATTCCATGTTACAGATAAGGTTTTAAAATATTTGACAATATGATTCCCCTTCAAACTAACATACTCGCTTTAAATTCTGAAATATTCTGATTTCTAAACTTTGATTGGCTCGGGTACGGGGACTCTGGAAGAACCAAAGACAGCGGAGCAGTTGGGCTCTATGCTTGGGAACCTACAGGCCAGTATGGATAAACAAGGAGGGAGCGCGACACAGAAGGGGGTGTATAGTATGAGTGTTTTAAAAAATTGCAATTTAAAATATAAAATACCTCTGCGACTATCCATTTTTGGAACTTAACTATTCAGTTTCAGACGTATTGTAGAGTGACTCTAGAACTTAGCTGGTAACTCTTGTGGAGGTAGGTTCCTTCTAGATCTGGGAATGAACTCCCTTCTGATTATGAAGCAGTGATGTTGTAATCACTTTATACGAATGACCTGTCCGCTCGTCTGTCTGTTGTCCGTTCGTCGGTGCGTTAACTACAAATTAGGGACTATTCCAGTTATGTACACAGCTTGCCCCAACTATTTTTTTTACGGAACCGGACCATAATATTTCAATTCTAGGGTGCTAAAGACTCGGGTTACAAAAAAAAATCGAAAAAGTTAAGCGCGGTTCCGCTAGCGCCGAAAGCGCTAAAAACACACATTGCACCCTGGACGCTTCATTTATAAATGAAATCGGCCAAATTTTTTACACAACACGTAGAACCCAAAACTCTCGGGTGCAAAACAAGGGTTTTCAAGAATTCCGAAAAATACCCGAATTATTTCAAAAAACCGATTTTTCGGATTTTAATTTTTTAAATTTTTTTGAATTAAAATACACCCTTTAGAATAAAGTTCTATGTGTTGTGTGAAAATTGTGGCCAATTTGGTTCATAAATGAAGCCTCCAGTGTCATAAAAGTTCAAAATGGCACTAAATGCAGCAATTTGGTCCAACATTGCAAATTTTTTTTAATGTATAAAGACACCATATTTGTAAATTAAAACTACATACTCTAAGTAAAAGCAACTTATTTGAGCCAATAAAAATTAGTTTTTAAAAATCGGTTGAAAATTGACCGAGAAAAAAAATGCCAAAATCGAGTTCAGATGCAGGCTGGACTTGTAAAATTTTCGATTTTTCGAAAGTACTTTTTCTCAAATTAAAATTTATTTTCTCAATAAACATGCTTCTTAAAGCGTATAAACATAGACCCCGAGGACGAATTCGGTTAAAACCGATTTTTGAAAAAAATCCGAAAATTATCTGATTTTCAAATTTTTGTACAAATTTATACAGTAGTTACAAATTTATATTTGAAACAGTTTGCTATACGCGTTACGATAGTTTATTCCAGCAAAAGGAAACGTGGCAGTTGTCCAGACGCGACGCCTAGACTGTACAATTTGTCGTGTCACGGCCACAATTTGCATAGATATTTAGAGGTTATCTGTAATGGTTTGCATGTGTATGAATTCCATTCCATTCAGGTTGCCATTAGCTCGCTTTAATTTCATTTACTCGTCTCTTCTCTAGTCTCAATCTTGTAAAGGGATCCATAAACTGAAATCATCAAATCATGAATATCTTGATTCTCGTAGAGGGCTGAAAAATGCTTTCCTGGATACGAGATACGTCCTCACTCCGTAAATTTGGCAATGACCAAAATTAGACCTTTTGGCCGTCTGAAGGTCAGGGTGCCTAAATTTCGAAATTCCAGCACAACCGAAAGATTTCTTGGTGAAAGAAGTTGTCAATCGATATGTCACACGATAATTTCGAAATTTCGACGACTTTGACCGTTTCAAGGTCAAGGGATCAAAATTTCAAAACTCCAACATAGCCAAAGTATTTTCCGAAGCTCAGCGGTGTGAATTGATATGTCACACGACTACTTACAATATTACGCTAGGTCATGTAAGCCTGGGTCACAGGTCACCGAATTTCAAAAGGTCATATAGCCTACACCAAGTCAAAATTTCCTCCCAAAGGCAAACTTCCCTCTCAAAGTCAAAATTTCCTCCCAAAGGCAAAATTCCAAAGGTAAAATATGAATCATATTTTTTAACTTACGAACAACTTGAGACTTGCATCTGACGATTCGAAGTAGAGGGTCTGGGTTCCATTGCAGGAGGTGGGAAAGGTCCCGTACTGGACGTCGTTGTCCTCTCGTATACCCATCGTTCCTCCACCTTTTCTACTAAAAATATTCCATGTTACAGATAAGGTTTTAAAATATTTGACAATATGATTCCCCTTCAAACTCACATACTCGCTTTAAATTCTGAAATATTCTGATTTCTAAACTTTGATTGGCTCGGGTACGGGGACTCTGGAAGAACCAAAGACAGCGGAGCAGTTGGGCTCTATGCTTGGGAACCTACAGGCCAGTATGGATAAACAATGAGGGAGCGCGACACAGAAGGGGGTGTATAGTATGAGTGTTTTAAAAAATTGCAATTTAAAATATAAAATACCTCTGCGACTATCCATTTTTGGAACTTAACTATTCAGTTTCAGACGTATTGTAGAGTGACTCTAGAACTTAGCTGGTAACTCTTGTGGAGGTAGGTTCCTTCTAGATCTGGGAATGAACTCCCTTCTGATTATGAAGCAGTGATGTTGTAATCACTTTATACGAATGACCTGTCCGCTCGTCTGTCTGTTGTCCGTTCGTCGGTGCGTTAACTACAAATTAGGGACTATTCCAGTTATGTACACAGCTTGCCCCAACTATTTTTTTTACGGAACCGGACCATAATATTTCAATTCTAGGGTGCTAAAGACTCGGGTTACAAAAAAAAATCGAAAAAGTTAAGCGCGGTTCCGCTAGCGCCGAAAGCGCTAAAAACACACATTGCACCCTGGACGCTTCATTTATAAATGAAATCGGCCAAATTTTTTACACAACACGTAGAACCCAAAACTCTCGGGTGCAAAACAAGGGTTTTCAAGAATTCCGAAAAATACCCGAATTATTTCAAAAAACCGATTTTTCGGATTTTAATTTTTTAAATTTTTTTGAATTAAAATACACCCTTTAGAATAAAGTTCTATGTGTTGTGTGAAAATTGTGGCCAATTTGGTTCATAAATGAAGCCTCCAGTGTCATAAAAGTTCAAAATGGCACTAAATGCAGCAATTTGGTCCAACATTGCAAATTTTTTTTAATGTATAAAGACACCATATTTGTAAATTAAAACTACATACTCTAAGTAAAAGCAACTTATTTGAGCCAATAAAAATTAGTTTTTAAAAATCGGTTGAAAATTGACCGAGAAAAAAAATGCCAAAATCGAGTTCAGATGCAGGCTGGACTTGTAAAATTTTCGATTTTTCGAAAGTACTTTTTCTCAAATTAAAATTTATTTTCTCAATAAACATGCTTCTTAAAGCGTATAAACATAGACCCCGAGGACGAATTCGGTTAAAACCGATTTTTGAAAAAAATCCGAAAATTATCTGATTTTCAAATTTTTGTACAAATTTATACAGTAGTTACAAATTTATATTTGAAACAGTTTGCTATACGCGTTACGATAGTTTATTCCAGCAAAAGGAAACGTGGCAGTTGTCCAGACGCGACGCCTAGACTGTACTATTTGTCGTGTCACGGCCACAATTTGCATAGATATTTAGAGGTTATCTGTAATGGTTTGCATGTGTATGAATTCCATTCCATTCAGGTTGCCATTAGCTCGCTTTAATTTCATTTACTCGTCTCTTCTCTAGTCTCAATCTTGTAAAGGGATCCATAAACTGAAATCATCAAATCATGAATATCTTGATTCTCGTAGAGGGCTGAAAAATGCTTTCCTGGATACGAGATACGTCCTCACTCCGTAAATTTGGCAATGACCAAAATTAGACCTTTTGGCCGTCTGAAGGTCAGGGTGCCTAAATTTCGAAATTCCAGCACAACCGAAAGATTTCTTGGTGAAAGAAGTTGCCAATCGATATGTCACACGATAATTTCGAAATTTCGACGACTTTGACCGTTTCAAGGTCAAGGGATCAAAATTTCAAAACTCCAACATAGCCAAAGTATTTTCCGAAGCTCAGCGGTGTGAATTGATATGTCACACGACTACTTACAATATTACGCTAGGTCATGTAAGCCTAGGTCACAGGTCACCGAATTTCAAAAGGTCATATAGCCTACACCAAGTCAAAATTTCCTCCCAAAGGCAAACTTCCCTCTCAAAGTCAAAATTTCCTCCCAAAGGCAAAATTCCAAAGGTAAAATATGAATCATATTTTTTAACTTACGAACAACTTGAGACTTGCATCTGACGATTCGAAGTAGAGGGTCTGGGTTCCATTGCAGGAGGTGGGAAAGGTCCCGTACTGGACGTCGTTGTCCTCTCGTATACCCATCGTTCCTCCACCTTTTCTACTAAAAATATTCCATGTTACAGATAAGGTTTTAAAATATTTGACAATATGATTCCCCTTCAAACTCACATACTCGCTTTAAATTCTGAAATATTCTGATTTCGAAACTTTGATTGGCTCGGGTACGGGGACTCTGGAAGAACCAAAGACAGCGGAGCAGTTGGGCTCTATGCTTGGGAACCTACAGGCCAGTATGGATAAACAAGGAGGGAGCGCGACACAGAAGGGGGTGTATAGTATGAGTGTTTTAAAAAATTGCAATTTAAAATATAAAATACCTCTGCGACTATCCATTTTTGGAACTTAACTATTCAGTTTCAGACGTATTGTAGAGTGACTCTAGAACTTAGCTGGTAACTCTTGTGGAGGTAGGTTCCTTCTAGATCTGGGAATGAACTCCCTTCTGATTATGAAGCAGTGATGTTGTAATCACTTTATACGAATGACCTGTCCGCTCGTCTGTCTGTTGTCCGTTCGTCGGTGCGTTAACTACAAATTAGGGACTATTCCAGTTATGTACACAGCTTGTCCCAACTATTTTTTTACGGAACCGGACCATAATATTTCAATTCTAGGGTGCTAAAGACTCGGGTTACAAAAAAAAATCGAAAAAGTTAAGCGCGGTTCCGCTAGCGCCGAAAGCGCTAAAAACACACATTGCACCCTGGACGTTTCATTTATAAATGAAATCGGCCAAATTTTTTACACAACACGTAGAACCCAAAACTCTCGGGTGCAAAACAAGGGTTTTCAAAAATTCCGAAAAATACCCGAATTATTTCAAAAAACCGATTTTTCGGATTTTAATTTTTTAAATTTTTTTGAATTAAAATACACCCTTTAGAATAAAGTTCTATGTGTTGTGTGAAAATTGTGGCCAATTTGGTTCATAAATGAAGCCTCCAGTGTCATAAAAGTTCAAAATGGCACTAAATGCAGCAATTTGGTGCAACATTGCCAATTTTTTTAATGTATAAAGACACCATATTTGTAAATTAAAACTACATACTCTAAGTAAAAGCAACTTATTTGAGCCAATAAAAATTAGTTTTTAAAAATCGGTTGAAAATTGACCGAGAAAAAAAATGCCAAAATCGAGTTCAGATGCAGGCTGGACTTGTAAAATTTTCGATTTTTCGAAAGTACTTTTTCTCAAATTAAAATTTATTTTCTCAATAAACATGCTTCTTAAAGCGTATAAACATAGACCCCGAGGACGAATTCGGTTAAAACCAATTTTTGAAAAAAATTCGAAAATTATCTGATTTTCAAATTTTTGTACAAATTTATACAGTAGTTACAAATTTATATTTGAAACAGTTTGCTATACGCGTTACGATAGTTTATTCCAGCAAAAGGAAACGTGGCAGTTGTCCAGACGCGACGCCTAGATTGTACAATTTGTCGTGTCACGGCCACAATTTGCATAGATATTTAGAGGTTATCTGTAATGGTTTGCATGTGCATGAATTCCATTCCATTCAGGTTGCCATTAGCTCGCTTTAATTTCATTTACTCGTCTCTTCTCTAGTCTCAATCTTGTAAAGGGATCCATAAACTGAAATCATCAAATCATGAATATCTTGATTCTCGTAGAGGGCTGAAAAATGCTTTCCTGGATACGAGATACGTCCTCACTCCGTAAATTTGGCAATGACCAAAATTAGACCTTTTGGCCGTCTGAAGGTCAGGGTGCCTAAATTTCGAAATTCCAGCACAACCGAAAGATTTCTTGGTGAAAGAAGTTGTCAATCGATATGTCACTCGATAATTTCGAAATTTCGACGACTTTGACCGTTTCAAGGTCAAGGGATCAAAATTTCAAAACTCCAACATAGCCAAAGTATTTTCCGAAGCTCAGCGGTGTGAATTGATATGTCACACGACTACTTACAATATTACGCTAGGTCATGTAAGCCTAGGTCACAGGTCACCGAATTTCAAAAGGTCATATAGCCTACACCAAGTCAAAATTTCCTCCCAAAGGCAAACTTCCCTCTCAAAGTCAAAATTTCCTCCCAAAGGCAAAATTCCAAAGGTAAAATATGAATCATATTTTTTAACTTACGAACAACTTGAGACTTGCATCTGACGATTCGAAGTAGAGGGTCTGGGTTCCATTGCAGGAGGTGGGAAAGGTCCCGTACTGGACGTCGTTGTCCTCTCGTATACCCATCGTTCCTCCACCTTTTCTACTAAAAATATTCCATGTTACAGATAAGGTTTTAAAATATTTGACAATATGATTCCCCTTCAAACTCACATACTCGCTTTAAATTCTGAAATATTCTGATTTCGAAACTTTGATTGGCTCGGGTACGGGGACTCTGGAAGAACCAAAGACAGCGGAGCAGTTGGGCTCTATGCTTGGGAACCTACAGGCCAGTATGGATAAACAAGGAGGGAGCGCGACACAGAAGGGGGTGTATAGTATGAGTGTTTTAAAAAATTGCAATTTAAAATATAAAATACCTCTGCGACTATCCATTTTTGGAACTTAACTATTCAGTTTCAGACGTATTGTAGAGTGACTCTAGAACTTAGCTGGTAACTCTTGTGGAGGTAGGTTCCTTCTAGATCTGGGAATGAACTCCCTTCTGATTATGAAGCAGTGATGTTGTAATCACTTTATACGAATGACCTGTCCGCTCGTCTGTCTGTTGTCCGTTCGTCTTTGCGTTAACTATTCCAGTTATGTACACAGCTTGTCCCAACTATTTTTTTACGGAACCGGACCATAATATTTCAATTCTAGGGTGCTAAAGACTCGGGTTACAAAAAAAAATCGAAAAAGTTAAGCGCGGTTCCGCTAGCGCCGAAAGCGCTAAAAACACACATTGCACCCTGGACGTTTCATTTATAAATGAAATCGGCCAAATTTTTTACACAACACGTAGAACCCAAAACCCTCGGGTGCAAAACAAGGGTTTTCAAAAATTTCGAAAAATACCCGAATTATTTCAAAAAACCGATTTTTCGGATTTTAATTTTTTAAATTTTTTTGAATTAAAATACACCCTTTAGAATAAAGTTCTATGTGTTGTGTGAAAATTGTGGCCAATTTGGTTCATAAATGAAGCCTCCAGTGTCATAAAAGTTCAAAATGGCACTAAATGCAGCAATTTGGTCCAACATTGCCAATTTTTTTTAATGTATAAAGACACCATATTTGTAAATTAAAACTACATACTCTAAGTAAAAGCAACTTATTTGAGCCAATAAAAATTTGTTTTTAAAAATCGGTTGAAAATTGACCGAGAAAAAAAATGCCAAAATCGAGTTCAGATGCAGGCTGGACTTGTAAAATTTTCGATTTTTCGAAAGTACTTTTTCTCAAATTAAAATTTATTTTCTCAATAAACATGCTTCTTAAAGCGTATAAACATAGACCCCGAGGACGAATTCGGTTAAAACCGATTTTTGAAAAAAAATCCTAAAATTATCTGATTTTCAAATTTTTGTACAAATTTATACAGTAGTTACAAATTTATATTTGAAACAGTTTGCTATACGCGTTACGATAGTTTATTCCAGCAAAAGGAAACGTGGCAGTTGTCCAGACGCGACGCCTAGACTGTACAATTTGTCGTGTCACGGCCACAATTTGCATAGATATTTAGAGGTTATCTGTAATGGTTTGCATGTGTATGAATTCCATTCCATTCAGGTTGCCATTAGCTCGCTTTAATTTCATTTACTCGTCTCTTCTCTAGTCTCAATCTTGTAAAGGGATCCATAAACTGAAATCATCAAATCATGAATATCTTGATTCTCGTAGAGGGCTGAAAAATGCTTTCCTAGATACGAGATACGTCCTCACTCCGTAAATTTGGCAATGACCAAAATTAGACCTTTTGGCCGTCTGAAGGTCAGGGTGCCTAAATTTCAAAATTCGAGCACAACCGAAAGATTTCTTGGTGAAAGAAGTTGTCAATCGATATGTCACACGATAATTTCGAAATTTCGACGACTTTGACCGTTTCAAGGTCAAGGGATCAAAATTTCAAAACTCCAACATAGCCAAATTATTTTCCGAAGCTCAGCGGTGTGAATTGATATGTCACACGACTACTTACAATATTACGCTAGGTCATGTAAGCCTAGGTCACAGGTCACCGAATTTCAAAAGGTCATATAGCCTACACCAAGTCAAAATTTCCTCCCAAAGGCAAACTTCCCTCTCAAAGTCAAAATTTCCTCCCAAAGGCAAAATTCCAAAGGTAAAATATGAATCATATTTTTTAACTTACGAACAACTTGAGACTTGCATCTGACGATTCGAAGTAGAGGGTCTGGGTTCCATTGCAGGAGGTGGGAAAGGTCCCGTACTGGACGTCGTTGTCCTCTCGTATACCCATCGTTCCTCCACCTTTTCTACTAAAAATATTCCATGTTACAGATAAGGTTTTAAAATATTTGACAATATGATTCCCCTTCAAACTCACATACTCGCTTTAAATTCTGAAATATTCTGATTTCGAAACTTTGATTGGCTCGGGTACGGGGACTCTGGAAGAACCAAAGACAGCGGAGCAGTTGGGCTCTATGCTTGGGAACCTACAGGCCAGTATGGATAAACAAGGAGGGAGCGCGACACAGAAGGGGGTGTATAGTATGAGTGTTTTAAAAAATTGCAATTTAAAATATAAAATACCTCTGCGACTATCCATTTTTGGAACTTAACTATTCAGTTTCAGACGTATTGTAGAGTGACTCTAGAACTTAGCTGGTAACTCTTGTGGAGGTAGGTTCCTTCTAGATCTGGGAATGAACTCCCTTCTGATTATGAAGCAGTGATGTTGTAATCACTTTATACGAATGACCTGTCCGCTCGTCTGTCTGTTGTCCGTTCGTCTTTGCGTTAACTATTCCAGTTATGTACACAGCTTGTCCCAACTATTTTTTTTACGGAACCGGACCATAATATTTCAATTCTAGGGTGCTAAAGACTCGGGTTACAAAAAAAAATCGAAAAAGTTAAGCGCGGTTCCGCTAGCGCCGAAAGCGCTAAAAACACACATTGCACCCTGGACGTTTCATTTATAAATGAAATCGGCCAAATTTTTTACACAACACGTAGAACCCAAAACCCTCGGGTGCAAAACAAGGGTTTTCAAAAATTCCGAAAAATACCCGAATTATTTCAAAAAACCGATTTTTCGGATTTTAATTTTTTAAATTTTTTTGAATTAAAATACACCCTTTAGAATAAAGTTCTATGTGTTGTGTGAAAATTGTGGCCAATTTGGTTCATAAATGAAGCCTCCAGTGTCATAAAAGTTCAAAATGGCACTAAATGCAGCAATTTGGTCCAACATTGCCAATTTTTTTTAATGTATAAAGACACCATATTTGTAAATTAAAACTACATACTCTAAGTAAAAGCAACTTATTTGAGCCAATAAAAATTAGTTTTTAAAAATCGGTTGAAAATTGACCGAGAAAAAAAATGCCAAAATCGAGTTCAGATGCAGGCTGGACTTGTAAAATTTTCGATTTTTCGAAAGTACTTTTTCTCAAATTAAAATTTATTTTCTCAATAAACATGCTTCTTAAAGCGTATAAACATAGACCCCGAGGACGAATTCGGTTAAAACCGATTTTTGAAAAAAAATCCGAAAATTATCTGATTTTCAAATTTTTGTACAAATTTATACAGTAGTTACAAATTTATATTTGAAACAGTTTGCTATACGCGTTACGATAGTTTATTCCAGCAAAAGGAAACGTGGCAGTTGTCCAGACGCGACGCCTAGACTGTACAATTTGTCGTGTCACGGCCACAATTTGCATAGATATTTAGAGGTTATCTGTAATGGTTTGCATGTGTATGAATTCCATTCCATTCAGGTTGCCATTAGCTCGCTTTAATTTCATTTACTCGTCTCTTCTCTAGTCTCAATCTTGTAAAGGGATCCATAAACTGAAATCATCAAATCATGAATATCTTGATTCTCGTAGAGGGCTGAAAAATGCTTTCCTGGATACGAGATACGTCCTCCGTAAATTTGGCAATGACCAAAATTAGACCTTTTGGCCGTCTGAAGGTCAGGGTGCCTACATTTCGAAATTCCAGCACAACCGAAAGATTTCTTGGTGAAAGAAGTTGTCAATCGATATGTCACACGATAATTTCGAAATTTCGACGACTTGGACCGTTTCAAGGTCAAGGGATCAAAATTTCAAAACTCCAACATAGCCAAAGTATTTTCCGAAGCTCAGCGGTGTGAATTGATATGTCACACGACTACTTACAATATTACGCTAGGTCATGTAAGCCTAGGTCACAGGTCACCGAATTTCAAAAGGTCATATAGCCTACGCCAAGTCAAAATTTCCTCCCAAAGGCAAACTTCCCTCTCAAAGTCAAAATTTCCTCCCAAAGGCAAAATTCCAAAGGTAAAATATGAATCATATTTTTTAACTTACGAACAACTTGAGACTTGCATCTGACGATTCGAAGTAGAGGGTCTGGGTTCCATTGCAGGAGGTGGGAAAGGTCCCGTACTGGACGTCGTTGTCCTCTCGTATACCCATCGTTCCTCCACCTTTTCTACTAAAAATATTCCATGTTACAGATAAGGTTTTAAAATATTTGACAATATGATTCCCCTTCAAACTCACATACTCGCTTTAAATTCTGAAATATTCTGATTTCGAAACTTTGATTGGCTCGGGTACGGGGACTCTGGAAGAACCAAAGACAGCGGAGCAGTTGGGCTCTATGCTTGGGAACCTACAGGCCAGTATGGATAAACAAGGAGGGAGCGCGACACAGAAGGGGGTGTATAGTATGAGTGTTTTAAAAAATTGCAATTTAAAATATAAAATACCTCTGCGACTATCCATTTTTGGAACTTAACTATTCAGTTTCAGACGTATTGTAGAGTGACTCTAGAACTTAGCTGGTAACTCTTGTGGAGGTAGGTTCCTTCTAGATCTGGGAATGAACTCCCTTCTGATTATGAAGCAGTGATGTTGTAATCACTTTATACGAATGACCTGTCCGCTCGTCTGTCTGTTGTCCGTTCGTCTTTGCGTTAACTATTCCAGTTATGTACACAGCTTGTCCCAACTATTTTTTTACGGAACCGGACCATAATATTTCAATTCTAGGGTGCTAAAGACTCGGGTTACAAAAAAAATCGAAAAAGTTAAGCGCGGTTCCGCTAGCGCCGAAAGCGCTAAAAACACACATTGCACCCTGGACGCTTCATTTATAAATGAAATCGGCCAAATTTTTTACACAACACGTAGAACCCAAAACTCTCGGGTGCAAAACAAGGGTTTTCAAAAATTCCGAAAAATACCCGAATTATTTCAAAAAACCGATTTTTCGGATTTTAATTTTTTAAATTTTTTTGAATTAAAATACACCCTTTAGAATAAAGTTCTATGTGTTGTGTGAAAATTGTGGCCAATTTGGTTCATAAATGAAGCCTCCAGTGTCATAAAAGTTCAAAATGGCACTAAATGCAGGAATTTGGTCCAACATTGCCAATTTTTTTTAATGTATAAAGACACCATATTTGTAAATTAAAACTACATACTCTAAGTAAAAGCAACTTATTTGAGCCAATAAAAATTAGTTTTTAAAAATCGGTTGAAAATTGACCGAGAAAAAAAATGCCAAAATCGAGTTCAGATGCAGGCTGGACTTGTAAAATTTTCGATTTTTCGAAAGTACTTTTTCTCAAATTAAAATTTATTTTCTCAATAAACATGCTTCTTAAAGCGTATAAACATAGACCCCGAGGACGAATTCGGTTAAAACCGATTTTTGAAAAAAAATCCGAAAATTATCTGATTTTCAAATTTTTGTACAAATTTATACAGTAGTTACAAATTTATATTTGAAACAGTTTGCTATACGCGTTACGATAGTTTATTCCAGCAAAAGGAAACGTGGCAGTTGTCCAGACGCGACGCCTAGACTGTACAATTTGTCGTGTCACGGCCACAATTTGCATAGATATTTAGAGGTTATCTGTAATGGTTTGCATGTGTATGAATTCCATTCCATTCAGGTTGCCATTAGCTCGCTTTAATTTCATTTACTCGTCTCTTCTCTAGTCTCAATCTTGTAAAGGGATCCATAAACTGAAATGATCAAATCATGAATATCTTGATTCTCGTAGAGGGCTGAAAAATGCTTTCCTGGATACGAGATACGTCCTCACTCCGTAAATTTGGCAATGACCAAAATTAGACCTTTTGGCCGTCTGAAGGTCAGGGTGCCTAAATTTCGAAATTCCAGCACAACCGAAAGATTTCTCGGTGAAAGAAGTTGTCAATCGATATGTCACACGATAATTTCGAAATTTCGACGACTTTGACTGTTTCAAGGTCAAGGAATCAAAATTTCAAAACTCCAACATAGCCAAAGTATTTTCCGAAGCTCAGCGGTGTGAATTGATATGTCACACGACTACTTACAATATTACGCTAGGTCATGTAAGCCTAGGTCACAGGTCACCGAATTTCAAAAGGTCATATAGCCTACACCAAGTCAAAATTTCCTCCCAAAGGCAAACTTCCCTCTCAAAGTCAAAATTTCCTCCCAAAGGCAAAATTCCAAAGGTAAAATATGAATCATATTTTTTAACTTACGAAAAACTTGAGACTTGCATCTGACGATTCGAAGTAGAGGGTCTGGGTTCCATTGCAGGAGGTGGGAAAGGTCCCGTACTGGACGTCGTTGTCCTCTCGTATACCCATCGTTCCTCCACCTTTTCTACTAAAAATATTCCATGTTACAGATAAGGTTTTAAAATATTTGACAATATGATTCCCCTTCAAACTCACATACTCGCTTTAAATTCTGAAATATTCTGATTTCGAAACTTTGATTGGCTCGGGTACGGGGACTCTGGAAGAACCAAAGACAGCGGAGCAGTTGGGCTCTATGCTTGGGAACCTACAGGCCAGTATGGATAAACAAGGAGGGAGCGCGACACAGAAGGGGGTGTATAGTATGAGTGTTTTAAAAAATTGCAATTTAAAATATAAAATACCTCTGCGACTATCCATTTTTGGAACTTAACTATTCAGTTTCAGACGTATTGTAGAGTGACTCTAGAACTTAGCTGGTAACTCTTGTGGAGGTAGGTTCCTTCTAGATCTGGGAATGAACTCCCTTCTGATTATGAAGCAGTGATGTTGTAATCACTTTATACGAATGACCTGTCCGCTCGTCTGTCTGTTGTCCGTTCGTCTTTGCGTTAACTATTCCAGTTATGTACACAGCTTGTCCCAACTATTTTTTTACGGAACCGGACCATAATATTTCAATTCTAGGGTGCTAAAGACTCGGGTTACAAAAAAAAATCGAAAAAGTTAAGCGCGGTTCCGCTAGCGCCGAAAGCGCTAAAGACACACATTGCACCCTGGACGCTTCATTTATAAATGAAATCGGCCAAATTTTTTACACAACACGTAGAACCCAAAACTCTCGGGTGCAAAACAAGGGTTTTCAAAAATTCCGAAAAATACCCGAATTATTTCAAAAAACCGATTTTTCGGATTTTAATTTTTTAAATTTTTTTGAATTAAAATACACCCTTTAGAATAAAGTTCTATGTGTTGTGTGAAAATTGTGGCCAATTTGGTTCATAAATGAAGCCTCCAGTGTCATAAAAGTTCAAAATGGCACTAAATGCAGGAATTTGGTCCAACATTGCCAATTTTTTTTAATGTATAAAGACACCATATTTGTAAATTAAAACTACATACTCTAAGTAAAAGCAACTTATTTGAGCCAATAAAAATTAGTTTTTAAAAATCGGTTGAAAATTGACCGAGAAAAAAAATGCCAAAATCGAGTTCAGATGCAGGCTGGACTTGTAAAATTTTCGATTTTTCGAAAGTACTTTTTCTCAAATTAAAATTTATTTTCTCAATAAACATGCTTCTTAAAGCGTATAAACATAGACCCCGAGGACGAATTCGGTTAAAACCGATTTTTGAAAAAAATCCGAAAATTATCTGATTTTCAAATTTTTGTAACAATTTATACAGTAGTTACAAATTTATATTTGAAACAGTTTGCTATACGCGTTACGATAGTTTATTCCAGCAAAAGGAAACGTGGCAGTTGTCCAGACGCGACGCCTAGATTGTACAATTTGTCGTGTCACGGCCACAATTTGCATAGATATTTAGAGGTTATCTGTAATGGTTTGCATGTGCATGAATTCCATTCCATTCAGGTTGCCATTAGCTCGCTTTAATTTCATTTACTCGTCTCTTCTCTAGTCTCAATCTTGTAAAGGGATCCATAAACTGAAATCATCAAATCATGAATATCTTGATTCTCGTAGAGGGCTGAAAAATGCTTTCCTGGATACGAGATACGTCCTCACTCCGTAAATTTGGCAATGACCAAAATTAGACCTTTTGGCCGTCTGAAGGTCAGGGTGCCTAAATTTCGAAATTCCAGCACAACCGAAAGATTTCTCGGTGAAAGAAGTTGTCAATCGATATGTCACACGATAATTTCGAAATTTCGACGACTTTGACTGTTTCAAGGTCAAGGAATCAAAATTTCAAAACTCCAACATAGCCAAAGTATTTTCCGAAGCTCAGCGGTGTGAATTGATATGTCACACGACTACTTACAATATTACGCTAGGTCATGTAAGCCTAGGTCACAGGTCACCGAATTTCAAAAGGTCATATAGCCTACACCAAGTCAAAATTTCCTCCCAAAGGCAAACTTCCCTCTCAAAGTCAAAATTTCCTCCCAAAGGCAAAATTCCAAAGGTAAAATATGAATCATATTTTTTAACTTACGAAAAACTTGAGACTTGCATCTGACGATTCGAAGTAGAGGGTCTGGGTTCCATTGCAGGAGGTGGGAAAGGTCCCGTACTGGACGTCGTTGTCCTCTCGTATACCCATCGTTCCTCCACCTTTTCTACTAAAAATATTCCATGTTACAGATAAGGTTTTAAAATATTTGACAATATGATTCCCCTTCAAACTCACATACTCGCTTTAAATTCTGAAATATTCTGATTTCGAAACTTTGATTGGCTCGGGTACGGGGACTCTGGAAGAACCAAAGACAGCGGAGCAGTTGGGCTCTATGCTTGGGAACCTACAGGCCAGTATGGATAAACAAGGAGGGAGCGCGACACAGAAGGGGGTGTATAGTATGAGTGTTTTAAAAAATTGCAATTTAAAATATAAAATACCTCTGCGACTATCCATTTTTTGAACTTAACTATTCAGTTTCAGACGTATTGTAGAGTGACTCTAGAACTTAGCTGGTAACTCTTGTGGAGGTAGGTTCCTTCTAGATCTGGGAATGAACTCCCTTCTGATTATGAAGCAGTGATGTTGTAATCACTTTATACGAATGACCTGTCCGCTCGTCTGTCTGTTGTCCGTTCGTCTTTGCGTTAACTATTCCAGTTATGTACACAGCTTGTCCCAACTATTTTTTTACGGAACCGGACCATAATATTTCAATTCTAGGGTGCTAAAGACTCGGGTTACAAAAAAAAATCGAAAAAGTTAAGCGCGGTTCCGCTAGCGCCGAAAGCGCTAAAAACACACATTGCACCCTGGACGTTTCATTTATAAATGAAATCGGCCAAATTTTTTACACAACACGTAGAACCCAAAACTCTCGGGTGCAAAACAAGGGTTTTCAAAAATTCCGAAAAATACCCGAATTATTTCAAAAAACCGATTTTTCGGATTTTAATTTTTTAAATTTTTTTGAATTAAAATACACCCTTTAGAATAAAGTTCTATGTGTTGTGTGAAAATTGTGGCCAATTTGGTTCATAAATGAAGCCTCCAGTGTCATAAAAGTTCAAAATGGCACTAAATGCAGCAATTTGGTCCAACATTGCCAATTTTTTTTAATGTATAAAGACACCATATTTGTAAATTAAAACTACATACTCTAAGTAAAAGCAACTTATTTGAGCCAATAAAAATTAGTTTTTAAAAATCGGTTGAAAATTGACCGAGAAAAAAAATGCCAAAATCGAGTTCAGATGCAGGCTGGACTTGTAAAATTTTCGATTTTTCGAAAGTACTTTTTCTCAAATTAAAATTTATTTTCTCAATAAACATGCTTCTTAAAGCGTATAAACATAGACCCCGAGGACGAATTCGGTTAAAACCGATTTTTGAAAAAAATCCGAAAATTATCTGATTTTCAAATTTTTGTACAAATTTATACAGTAGTTACAAATTTATATTTGAAACAGTTTGCTATACGCGTTACGATAGTTTATTCCAGCAAAAGGAAACGTGGCAGTTGTCCAGACGCGACGCCTAGACTGTACAATTTGTCGTGTCACGGCCACAATTTGCATAGATATTTAGAGGTTATCTGTAATGGTTTGCATGTGTATGAATTCCATTCCATTCAGGTTGCCATTAGCTCGCTTTAATTTCATTTACTCGTCTCTTCTCTAGTCTCAATCTTGTAAAGGGATCCATAAACTGAAATCATCAAATCATGAATATCTTGATTCTCGTAGAGGGCTGAAAAATGCTTTCCTGGATACGAGATACGTCCTCACTCCGTAAATTTGGCAATGACCAAAATTAGACCTTTTGGCCGTCTGAAGGTCAGGGTGCCTAAATTTCGAAATTCCAGCACAACCGAAAGATTTCTTGGTGAAAGAAGTTGTCAATCGATATGTCACACGATAATTTCGAAATTTCGACGACTTTGACCGTTTCAAGGTCAAGGGATCAAAATTTCAAAACTCCAACATAGCCAAAGTATTTTCCGAAGCTCAGCGGTGTGAATTGATATGTCACACGACTACTTACAATATTACGCTAGGTCATGTAAGCCTAGGTCACAGGTCACCGAATTTCAAAAGGTCATATAGCCTACACCAAGTCAAAATTTCCTCCCAAAGGCAAACTTCCCTCTCAAAGTCAAAATTTCCTCCCAAAGGCAAAATTCCAAAGGTAAAATATGAATCATATTTTTTAACTTACGAACAACTTGAGACTTGCATCTGACGATTCGAAGTAGAGGGTCTGGGTTCCATTGCAGGAGGTGGGAAAGGTCCCGTACTGGACGTCGTTGTCCTCTCGTATACCCATCGTTCCTCCACCTTTTCTACTAAAAATATTCCATGTTACAGATAAGGTTTTAAAATATTTGACAATATGATTCCCCTTCAAACTCACATACTCGCTTTAAATTCTGAAATATTCTGATTTCGAAACTTTGATTGGCTCGGGTACGGGGACTCTGGAAGAACCAAAGACAGCGGAGCAGTTGGGCTCTATGCTTGGGAACCTACAGGCCAGTATGGATAAACAAGGAGGGAGCGCGACACAGAAGGGGGTGTATAGTATGAGTGTTTTAAAAAATTGCAATTTAAAATATAAAATACCTCTGCGACTATCCATTTTTGGAACTTAACTATTCAGTTTCAGACGTATTGTAGAGTGACTCTAGAACTTAGCTGGTAACTCTTGTGGAGGTAGGTTCCTTCTAGATCTGGGAATGAACTCCCTTCTGATTATGAAGCAGTGATGTTGTAATCACTTTATACGAATGACCTGTCCGCTCGTCTGTCTGTTGTCCGTTCGTCTTTGCGTTAACTATTCCAGTTATGTACACAGCTTGTCCCAACTATTTTTTTACGGAACCGGACCATAATATTTCAATTCTAGGGTGCTAAAGACTCGGGTTACAAAAAAAAATCGAAAAAGTTAAGCGCGGTTCCGCTAGCGCCGAAAGCGCTAAAAACACACATTGCACCCTGGACGTTTCATTTATAAATGAAATCGGCCAAATTTTTTACACAACACGTAGAACCCAAAACTCTCGGGTGCAAAACAAGGGTTTTCAAAAATTCCGAAAAATACCCGAATTATTTCAAAAAACCGATTTTTCGGATTTTAATTTTTTAAATTTTTTTGAATTAAAATACACCCTTTAGAATAAAGTTCTATGTGTTGTGTGAAAATTGTGGCCAATTTGGTTCATAAATGAAGCCTCCAGTGTCATAAAAGTTCAAAATGGCACTAAATGCAGCAATTTGGTCCAACATTGCCAATTTTTTTTAATGTATAAAGACACCATATTTGTAAATTAAAACTACATACTCTAAGTAAAAGCAACTTATTTGAGCCAATAAAAATTAGTTTTTAAAAATCGGTTGAAAATTGACCGAGAAAAAAAATGCCAAAATCGAGTTCAGATGCAGGCTGGACTTGTAAAATTTTCGATTTTTCGAAAGTACTTTTTCTCAAATTAAAATTTATTTTCTCAATAAACATGCTTCTTAAAGCGTATAAACATAGACCCCGAGGACGAATTCGGTTAAAACCGATTTTTGAAAAAAATCCGAAAATTATCTGATTTTCAAATTTTTGTACAAATTTATACAGTAGTTACAAATTTATATTTGAAACAGTTTGCTATACGCGTTACGATAGTTTATTCCAGCAAAAGGAAACGTGGCAGTTGTCCAGACGCGACGCCTAGACTGTACAATTTGTCGTGTCACGGCCACAATTTGCATAGATATTTAGAGGTTATCTGTAATGGTTTGCATGTGTATGAATTCCATTCCATTCAGGTTGCCATTAGCTCGCTTTAATTTCATTTACTCGTCTCTTCTCTAGTCTCAATCTTGTAAAGGGATCCATAAACTGAAATCATCAAATCATGAATATCTTGATTCTCGTAGAGGGCTGAAAAATGCTTTCCTGGATACGAGATACGTCCTCACTCCGTAAATTTGGCAATGACCAAAATTAGACCTTTTGGCCGTCTGAAGGTCAGGGTGCCTAAATTTCGAAATTCCAGCACAACCGAAAGATTTCTTGGTGAAAGAAGTTGTCAATCGATATGTCACACGATAATTTCGAAATTTCGACGACTTTGACCGTTTCAAGGTCAAGGGATCAAAATTTCAAAACTCCAACATAGCCAAAGTATTTTCCGAAGCTCAGCGGTGTGAATTGATATGTCACACGACTACTTACAATATTACGCTAGGTCATGTAAGCCTAGGTCACAGGTCACCGAATTTCAAAAGGTCATATAGCCTACACCAAGTCAAAATTTCCTCCCAAAGGCAAACTTCCCTCTCAAAGTCAAAATTTCCTCCCAAAGGCAAAATTCCAAAGGTAAAATATGAATCATATTTTTTAACTTACGAACAACTTGAGACTTGCATCTGACGATTCGAAGTAGAGGGTCTGGGTTCCATTGCAGGAGGTGGGAAAGGTCCCGTACTGGACGTCGTTGTCCTCTCGTATACCCATCGTTCCTCCACCTTTTCTACTAAAAATATTCCATGTTACAGATAAGGTTTTAAAATATTTGACAATATGATTCCCCTTCAAACTCACATACTCGCTTTAAATTCTGAAATATTCTGATTTCGAAACTTTGATTGGCTCGGGTACGGGGACTCTGGAAGAACCAAAGACAGCGGAGCAGTTGGGCTCTATGCTTGGGAACCTACAGGCCAGTATGGATAAACAAGGAGGGAGCGCGACACAGAAGGGGGTGTATAGTATGAGTGTTTTAAAAAATTGCAATTTAAAATATAAAATACCTCTGCGACTATCCATTTTTTGAACTTAACTATTCAGTTTCAGACGTATTGTAGAGTGACTCTAGAACTTAGCTGGTAACTCTTGTGGAGGTAGGTTCCTTCTAGATCTGGGAATGAACTCCCTTCTGATTATGAAGCAGTGATGTTGTAATCACTTTATACGAATGACCTGTCCGCTCGTCTGTCTGTTGTCCGTTCGTCTTTGCGTTAACTATTCCAGTTATGTACACAGCTTGTCCCAACTATTTTTTTACGGAACCGGACCATAATATTTCAATTCTAGGGTGCTAAAGACTCGGGTTACAAAAAAAATCGAAAAAGTTAAGCGCGGTTCCGCTAGCGCCGAAAGCGCTAAAAACACACATTGCACCCTGGACGTTTCATTTATAAATGAAATCGGCCAAATTTTTTACACAACACGTAGAACCCAAAACTCTCGGGTGCAAAACAAGGGTTTTCAAAAATTCCGAAAAATACCCGAATTATTTCAAAAAACCGATTTTTCGGATTTTAATTTTTTAAATTTTTTTGAATTAAAATACACCCTTTAGAATAAAGTTCTATGTGTTGTGTGAAAATTGTGGCCAATTTGGTTCATAAATGAAGCCTCCAGTGTCATAAAAGTTCAAAATGGCACTAAATGCAGCAATTTGGTCCAACATTGCCAATTTTTTTTAATGTATAAAGACACCATATTTGTAAATTAAAACTACATACTCTAAGTAAAAGCAACTTATTTGAGCCAATAAAACTTAGTTTTTAAAAATCGGTTGAAAATTGACCGAGAAAAAAAATGCCAAATTCGAGTTCAGATGCAGGCTGGACTTGTAAAATTTTCGATTTTTCGAAAGTACTTTTTCTCAAATTAAAATTTATTTTCTCAATAAACATGCTTCTTAAAGCGTATAAACATAGACCCCGAGGACGAATTCGGTTAAAACCGCTTTTTGAAAAAAATCCGAAAATTATCTGATTTTCAAATTTTTGTACAAATTTATACAGTAGTTACAAATTTATATTTGAAACAGTTTGCTATACGCGTTACGATAGTTTATTCCAGCAAAAGGAAACGTGGCAGTTGTCCAGACGCGACGCCTAGACTGTACAATTTGTCGTGTCACGGCCACAATTTGCATAGATATTTAGAGGTTATCTGTAATGGTTTGCATGTGTATGAATTCCATTCCATTCAGGTTGCCATTAGCTCGCTTTAATTTCATTTACTCGTCTCTTCTCTACTCTCAATCTTGTCAAGGGATCCATAAACTGAAATCATCAAATCATGAATATCTTGATTCTCGTAGAGGGCTGAAAAATGCTTTCCTGGATACGAGATACGTCCTCACTCCGTAAATTTGGCAATGACCAAAATTAGACCTTTTGGCCGTCTGAAGGTCAGGGTGCCTAAATTTCGAAATTCCAGCACAACCGAAAGATTTCTTGGTGAAAGAAGTTGTCAATCGATATGTCACACGATAATTTCGAAATTTCGACGACTTTGACCGTTTCAAGGTCAAGGGATCAAAATTTCAAAACTCCAACATAGCCAAAGTATTTTCCGAAGCTCAGCGGTGTGAATTGATATGTCACACGACTACTTACAATATTACGCTAGGTCATGTAAGCCTAGGTCACAGGTCACCGAATTTCAAAAGGTCATATAGCCTACACCAAGTCAAAATTTCCTCCCAAAGGCAAACTTCCCTCTCAAAGTCAAAATTTCCTCCCAAAGGCAAAATTCCAAAGGTAAAATATGAATCATATTTTTTAACTTACGAACAACTTGAGACTTGCATCTGACGATTCGAAGTAGAGGGTCTGGGTTCCATTGCAGGAGGTGGGAAAGGTCCCGTACTGGACGTCGTTGTCCTCTCGTATACCCATCGTTCCTCCACCTTTTCTACTAAAAATATTCCATGTTACAGATAAGGTTTTAAAATATTTGACAATATGATTCCCCTTCAAACTCACATACCCGCTTTAAATTCTGAAATATTCTGATTTCGAAACTTTGATTGGCTCGGGTACGGGGACTCTGGAAGAACCAAAGACAGCGGAGCAGTTGGGCTCTATGCTTGGGAACCTACAGGCCAGTATGGATAAACAAGGAGGGAGCGCGACACAGAAGGGGGTGTATAGTATGAGTGTTTTAAAAAATTGCAATTTAAAATATAAAATACCTCTGCGACTATCCATTTTTTGAACTTAACTATTCAGTTTCAGACGTATTGTAGAGTGACTCTAGAACTTAGCTGGTAACTCTTGTGGAGGTAGGTTCCTTCTAGATCTGGGAATGAACTCCCTTCTGATTATGAAGCAGTGATGTTGTAATCACTTTATACGAATGACCTGTCCGCTCGTCTGTCTGTTGTCCGTTCGTCTTTGCGTTAACTATTCCAGTTATGTACACAGCTTGTCCCAACTATTTTTTTACGGAACCGGACCATAATATTTCAATTCTAGGGTGCTAAAGACTCGGGTTACAAAAAAAAATCGAAAAAGTTAAGCGCGGTTCCGCTAGCGCCGAAAGCGCTAAAAACACACATTGCACCCTGGACGTTTCATTTATAAATGAAATCGGCCAAATTTTTTACACAACACGTAGAACCCAAAACTCTCGGGTGCAAAACAAGGGTTTTCAAAAATTCCGAAAAATACCCGAATTATTTCAAAAAACCGATTTTTCGGATTTTAATTTTTTAAATTTTTTTGAATTAAAATACACCCTTTAGAATAAAGTTCTATGTGTTGTGTGAAAATTGTGGCCAATTTGGTTCATAAATGAAGCCTCCAGTGTCATAAAAGTTCAAAATGGCACTAAATGCAGCAATTTGGTCCAACATTGCCAATTTTTTTTAATGTATAAAGACACCATATTTGTAAATTAAAACTACATACTCTAAGTAAAAGCAACTTATTTGAGCCAATAAAAATTAGTTTTTAAAAATCGGTTGAAAATTGACCGAGAAAAAAAATGCCAAAATCGAGTTCAGATGCAGGCTGGACTTGTAAAATTTTCGATTTTTCGAAAGTACTTTTTCTCAAATTAAAATTTATTTTCTCAATAAACATGCTTCTTAAAGCGTATAAACATAGACCCCGAGGACGAATTCGGTTAAAACCGCTTTTTGAAAAAAATCCGAAAATTATCTGATTTTCAAATTTTTGTACAAATTTATACAGTAGTTACAAATTTATATTTGAAACAGTTTGCTATACGCGTTACGATAGTTTATTCCAGCAAAAGGAAACGTGGCAGTTGTCCAGACGCGACGCCTAGACTGTACAATTTGTCGTGTCACGGCCACAATTTGCATAGATATTTAGAGGTTATCTGTAATGGTTTGCATGTGTATGAATTCCATTCCATTCAGGTTGCCATTAGCTCGCTTTAATTTCATTTACTCGTCTCTTCTCTAGTCTCAATCTTGTCAAGGGATCCATAAACTGAAATCATCAAATCATGAATATCTTGATTCTCGTAGAGGGCTGAAAAATGCTTTCCTGGATACGAGATACGTCCTCACTCCGTAAATTTGGCAATGACCAAAATTAGACCTTTTGGCCGTCTGAAGGTCAGGGTGCCTAAATTTCGAAATTCCAGCACAACCGAAAGATTTCTTGGTGAAAGAAGTTGTCAATCGATATGTCACACGATAATTTCGAAATTTCGACGACTTTGACCGTTTCAAGGTCAAGGGATCAAAATTTCAAAACTCCAACATAGCCAAAGTATTTTCCGAAGCTCAGCGGTGTGAATTGATATGTCACACGACTACTTACAATATTACGCTAGGTCATGTAAGCCTAGGTCACAGGTCACCGAATTTCAAAAGGTCATATAGCCTACACCAAGTCAAAATTTCCTCCCAAAGGCAAACTTCCCTCTCAAAGTCAAAATTTCCTCCCAAAGGCAAAATTCCAAAGGTAAAATATGAATCATATTTTTTAACTTACGAACAACTTGAGACTTGCATCTGACGATTCGAAGTAGAGGGTCTGGGTTCCATTGCAGGAGGTGGGAAAGGTCCCGTACTGGACGTCGTTGTCCTCTCGTATACCCATCGTTCCTCCACCTTTTCTACTAAAAATATTCCATGTTACAGATAAGGTTTTAAAATATTTGACAATATGATTCCCCTTCAAACTCACATACTCGCTTTAAATTCTGAAATATTCTGATTTCGAAACTTTGATTGGCTCGGGTACGGGGACTCTGGAAGAACCAAAGACAGCGGAGCAGTTGGGCTCTATGCTTGGGAACCTACAGGCCAGTATGGATAAACAAGGAGGGAGCGCGACACAGAAGGGGGTGTATAGTATGAGTGTTTTAAAAAATTGCAATTTAAAATATAAAATACCTCTGCGACTATCCATTTTTTGAACTTAACTATTCAGTTTCAGACGTATTGTAGAGTGACTCTAGAACTTAGCTGGTAACTCTTGTGGAGGTAGGTTCCTTCTAGATCTGGGAATGAACTCCCTTCTGATTATGAAGCAGTGATGTTGTAATCACTTTATACGAATGACCTGTCCGCTCGTCTGTCTGTTGTCCGTTCGTCTTTGCGTTAACTACAAATTAGGGACTATTCCAGTTATGTACACAGCTTGTCCCAACTATTTTTTTTACGGAACCGGACCATAATATTTCAATTCTAGGGTGCTAAAGACTCGGCTTACAAAAAAAAATCGAAAAAGTTAAGCGCGGTTCCGCTAGCGCCGAAAGCGCTAAAAACACACATTGCACCCTGGACGCTTCATTTATAAATGAAATCGGCCAAACTTTTTACACAACACGTAGAACCCAAAACTCTCGGGTGCAAAACAAGGGTTTTCAAGAATTCCGAAAAATACCCGAATTATTTCAAAAAACCGATTTTTCGGATTTTAATTTTTTAATTTTTTTTGAATTAAAATACACCCTTTAGAATAAAGTTCTATGTGTTGTGTGAAAATTGTGGCCAATTTGGTTCATAAATGAAGCCTCCAGTGTCATAAAAGTTCAAAATGGCACTAAATGCAGCAATTTGGTCCAACATTGCCAATTTTTTTTAATGTATAAAGACACCATATTTGTAAATTAAAACTACATACTCTAAGTAAAAGCAACTTATTTGAGCCAATAAAAATTAGTTTTTAAAAATCGGTTGAAAATTGACCGAGAAAAAAAATGCCAAAATCGAGTTCAGATGCAGGCTGGACTTGTAAAATTTTCGATTTTTCGAAAGTACTTTTTCTCAAATTAAAATTTATTTTCTCAATAAACATGCTTCTTAAAGCGTATAAACATAGACCCCGAGGACGAATTCGGTTAAAACCGCTTTTTGAAAAAAATCCGAAAATTATCTGATTTTCAAATTTTTGTACAAATTTATACAGTAGTTACAAATTTATATTTGAAACAGTTTGCTATACGCGTTACGATAGTTTATTCCAGCAAAAGGAAACGTGGCAGTTGTCCAGACGCGACGCCTAGACTGTACAATTTGTCGTGTCACGGCCACAATTTGCATAGATATTTAGAGGTTATCTGTAATGGTTTGCATGTGTATGAATTCCATTCCATTCAGGTTGCCATAAGCTCGCTTTAATTTCATTTACTCGTCTCTTCTCTAGTCTCAATCTTGTAAAGGGATCCATAAACTGAAATCATCAAATCATGAATATCTTGATTCTCGTAGAGGGCTGAAAAATGCTTTCCTGGATACGAGATACGTCCTCACTCCGTAAATTTGGCAATGACCAAAATTAGACCTTTTGGCCGTCTGAAGGTCAGGGTGCCTAAATTTCAAAATTCGAGCACAACCGAAAGATTTCTTGGTGAAAGAAGTTGTCAATCGATATGTCACACGATAATTTCGAAATTTCGACGACTTTGACCGTTTCAAGGTCAAGGGATCAAAATTTCAAAACTCCAACATAGCCAAATTATTTTCCGAAGCTCAGCGGTGTGAATTGATATGTCACACGACTACTTACAATATTACGCTAGGTCATGTAAGCCTAGGTCACAGGTCACCGAATTTCAAAAGGTCATATAGCCTACACCAAGTCAAAATTTCCTCCCAAAGGCAAACTTCCCTCTCAAAGTCAAAATTTCCTCCCAAAGGCAAAATTCCAAAGGTAAAATATGAATCATATTTTTTAACTTACGAACAACTTGAGACTTGCATCTGACGATTCGAAGTAGAGGGTCTGGGTTCCATTGCAGGAGGTGGGAAAGGTCCCGTACTGGACGTCGTTGTCCTCTCGTATACCCATCGTTCCTCCACCTTTTCTACTAAAAATATTCCATGTTACAGATAAGGTTTTAAAATATTTGACAATATGATTCCCCTTCAAACTCACATACTCGCTTTAAATTCTGAAATATTCTGATTTCGAAACTTTGATTGGCTCGGGTACGGGGACTCTGGAAGAACCAAAGACAGCGGAGCAGTTGGGCTCTATGCTTGGGAACCTACAGGCCAGTATGGATAAACAAGGAGGGAGCGCGACACAGAAGGGGGTGTATAGTATGAGTGTTTTAAAAAATTGCAATTTAAAATATAAAATACCTCTGCGACTATCCATTTTTGGAACTTAACTATTCAGTTTCAGACGTATTGTAGAGTGACTCTAGAACTTAGCTGGTAACTCTTGTGGAGGTAGGTTCCTTCTAGATCTGGGAATGAACTCCCTTCTGATTATGAAGCAGTGATGTTGTAATCACTTTATACGAATGACCTGTCCGCTCGTCTGTCTGTTGTCCGTTCGTCTTTGCGTTAACTACAAATTAGGGACTATTCCAGTTATGTACACAGCTTGTCCCAACTATTTTTTTACGGAACCGGACCATAATATTTCAATTCTAGGGTGCTAAAGACTCGGGTTACAAAAAAAAATCGAAAAAGTTAAGCGCGGTTCCGCTAGCGCCGAAAGCGCTAAAAACACACATTGCACCCTGGACGCTTCATTTATAAATGAAATCGGCCAAATTTTTTACACAACACGTAGAACCCAAAACTCTCGGGTGCAAAACAAGGGTTTTCAAAAATTCCGAAAAATACCCGAATTATTTCAAAAAACCGATTTTTCGGATTTTAATTTTTTAAATTTTTTTGAATTAAAATACACCCTTTAGAATAAAGTTCTATGTGTTGTGTGAAAATTGTGGCCAATTTGGTTCATTAATGAAGCCTCCAGTGTCATAAAAGTTCAAAATGGCACTAAATGCAGCAATTTGGTCCAACATTGCCAATTTTTTTTAATGTATAAAGACACCATATTTGTAAATTAAAACTACATACTCTAAGTAAACGCAACTTATTTGAGCCAATAAAAATTACTTTTTAAAAATCGGTTGAAAATTGACCGAGAAAAAAAATGCCAAAATCGAGTTCAGATGCAGGCTGGACTTGTAAAATTTTCGATTTTTCGAAAGTACTTTTTCTCAAATTAAAATTTATTTTCTCAATAAACATGCTTCTTAAAGCGTATAAACATAGACCCCGAGGACGAATTCGGTTAAAACCGATTTTTGAAAAAAATCCGAAAATTATCTGATTTTCAAATTTTTGTACAAATTTATACAGTAGTTACAAATTTATATTTGAAACAGTTTGCTATACGCGTTACGATAGTTTATTCCAGCAAAAGGAAACGTGGCAGTTGTCCAGACGCGACGCCTAGACTGTACAATTTGTCGTGTCACGGCCACAATTTGCATAGATATTTAGAGGTTATCTGTAATGGTTTGCATGTGTATGAATTCCATTCCATTCAGGTTGCCATTAGCTCGCTTTAATTTCATTTACTCGTCTCTTCTCTAGTCTCAATCTTGTAAAGGGATCCATAAACTGAAATCATCAAATCATGAATATCTTGATTCTCGTAGAGGGCTGAAAAATGCTTTCCTGGATACGAGATACGTCCTCACTCCGTAAATTTGGCAATGACCAAAATTAGACCTTTTGGCCGTCTGAAGGTCAGGGTGCCTAAATTTCGAAATTCCAGCACAACCGAAAGATTTCTCGGTGAAAGAAGTTGTCAATCGATATGTCACACGATAATTTCGAAATTTCGACGACTTGGACCGTTTCAAGGTCAAGGGATCAAAATTTCAAAACTCCAACATAGCCAAAGTATTTTCCGAAGCTCAGCGGTGTGAATTGATATGTCACACGACTACTTACAATATTACGCTAGGTCATGTAAGCCTAGGTCACAGGTCACCGAATTTCAAAAGGTCATATAGCCTACACCAAGTCAAAATTTCCTCCCAAAGGCAAACTTCCCTCTCAAAGTCAAAATTTCCTCCCAAAGGCAAAATTCCAAAGGTAAAATATGAATCATATTTTTTAACTTACGAACAACTTGAGACTTGCATCTGACGATTCGAAGTAGAGGGTCTGGGTTCCATTGCAGGAGGTGGGAAAGGTCCCGTACTGGACGTCGTTGTCCTCTCGTATACCCATCGTTCCTCCACCTTTTCTACTAAAAATATTCCATGTTACAGATAAGGTTTTAAAATATTTGACAATATGATTCCCCTTCAAACTCACATACTCGCTTTAAATTCTGAAATATTCTGATTTCGAAACTTTGATTGGCTCGGGTACGGGGACTCTGGAAGAACCAAAGACAGCGGAGCAGTTGGGCTCTATGCTTGGGAACCTACAGGCCAGTATGGATAAACAAGGAGGGAGCGCGACACAGAAGGGGGTGTATAGTATGAGTGTTTTAAAAAATTGCAATTTAAAATATAAAATACCTCTGCGACTATCCATTTTTGGAACTTAACTATTCAGTTTCAGACGTATTGTAGAGTGACTCTAGAACTTAGCTGGTAACTCTTGTGGAGGTAGGTTCCTTCTAGATCTGGGAATGAACTCCCTTCTGATTATGAAGCAGTGATGTTGTAATCACTTTATACGAATGACCTGTCCGCTCGTCTGTCTGTTGTCCGTTCGTCGGTGCGTTAACTACAAATTAGGGACTATTCCAGTTATGTACACAGCTTGTCTCAACTATTTTTTTTACGGAACCAGACCATAATATTTCAATTCTAGGGTGCTAAAGACTCGGGTTACAAAAAAAAATCGTAAAAGTTAAGCGCGGTTCCGCTAGCGCCGAAAGCGCTAAAAACACACATTACACCCTGGACGCTTCATTTATAAATGAAATCGGCCAAATTTTTTACACAACACGTAGAACCCAAAACTCTCGGGTGCAAAACAAGGGTTTTCAAAAATTCCGAAAAATACCCGAATTATTTCAAAAAACCGATTTTTCGGATTTTAATTTTTTAAATTTTTTTGAATTAAAATACACCCTTTAGAATAAAGTTCTATGTGTTGTGTGAAAATTGTGGCCAATTTGGTTCATAAATGAAGCCTCCAGTGTCATAAAAGTTCAAAATGGCACTAAATGCAGCAATTTGGTCCAACATTGCCAATTTTTTTTAATGTATAAAGACACCATATTTGTAAATTAAAACTACATACTCTAAGTAAAAGCAACTTATTTGAGCCAATAAAAATTAGTTTTTAAAAATCGGTTGAAAATTGACCGAGAAAAAAAATGCCAAAATCGAGTTCAGATGCAGGCTGGACTTGTAAAATTTTCGATTTTTCGAAAGTACTTTTTCTCAAATTAAAATTTATTTTCTCAATAAACATGCTTCTTAAAGCGTATAAACATAGACCCCGAGGACGAATTCGGTTAAAACCGATTTTTGAAAAAAATCCGAAAATTATCTGATTTTCAAATTTTTGTACAAATTTATACAGTAGTTACAAATTTATATTTGAAACAGTTTGCTATACGCGTTACGATAGTTTATTCCAGCAAAAGGAAACGTGGCAGTTGTCCAGACGCGACGCCTAGACTGTACAATTTGTCGTGTCACGGCCACAATTTGCATAGATATTTAGAGGTTATCTGTAATGGTTTGCATGTGTATGAATTCCATTCCATTCAGGTTGCCATTAGCTCGCTTTAATTTCATTTACTCGTCTCTTCTCTAGTCTCAATCTTGTAAAGGGATCCATAAACTGAAATCATCAAATCATGAATATCTTGATTCTCGTAGAGGGCTGAAAAATGTTTTCCTGGATACGAGATACGTCCTCACTCCGTAAATTTGGCAATGACCAAAATTAGACCTTTTGGCCGTCTGAAGGTCAGGGTGCCTAAATTTCGAAATTCCAGCACAACCGAAAGATTTCTTGGTGAAAGAAGTTGTCAATCGATATGTCACACGATAATTTCGAAATTTCGACGACTTGGACCGTTTCAAGGTCAAGGGATCAAAATTTCAAAACTCCAACATAGCCAAAGTATTTTCCGAAGCTCAGCGGTGTGAATTGATATGTCACACGACTACTTACAATATTACGCTAGGTCATGTAAGCCTAGGTCACAGGTCACCGAATTTCAAAAGGTCATATAACCTACACCAAGTCAAAATTTCCTCCCAAAGGCAAACTTCCCTCTCAAAGTCAAAATTTCCTCCCAAAGGCAAAATTCCAAAGGTAAAATATGAATCATATTTTTTAACTTACGAACAACTTGAGACTTGCATCTGACGATTCGAAGTAGAGGGTCTGGGTTCCATTGCAGGAGGTGGGAAAGGTCCCGTACTGGACGTCGTTGTCCTCTCGTATACCCATCGTTCCTCCACCTTTTCTACTAAAAATATTCCATGTTACAGATAAGGTTTTAAAATATTTGACAATATGATTCCCCTTCAAACTCACATACTCGCTTTAAATTCTGAAATATTCTGATTTCGAAACTTTGATTGGCTCGGGTACGGGGACTCTGGAAGAACCAAAGACAGCGGAGCAGTTGGGCTCTATGCTTGGGAACCTACAGGCCAGTATGGATAAACAAGGAGGGAGCGCGACACAGAAGGGGGTGTATAGTATGAGTGTTTTAAAAAATTGCAATTTAAAATATAAAATACCTCTGCGACTATCCATTTTTGGAACTTAACTATTCAGTTTCAGACGTATTGTAGAGTGACTCTAGAACTTAGCTGGTAACTCTTGTGGAGGTAGGTTCCTTCTAGATCTGGGAATGAACTCCCTTCTGATTATGAAGCAGTGATGTTGTAATCACTTTATACGAATGACCTGTCCGCTCGTCTGTCTGTTGTCCGTTCGTCTTTGCGTTAACTATTCCAGTTATGTACACAGCTTGTCCCAACTATTTTTTTTACGGAACCGGACCATAATATTTCAATTCTAGGGTGCTAAAGACTCGGGTTACAAAAAAAAATCGAAAAAGTTAAGCGCGGTTCCGCTAGCGCCGAAAGCGCTAAAAACACACATTGCACCCTGGACGTTTCATTTATAAATGAAATCGGCCAAATTTTTTACACAACACGTAGAACCCAAAACCCTCGGGTGCAAAACAAGGGTTTTCAAAAATTCCGAAAAATACCCGAATTATTTCAAAAAACCGATTTTTCGGATTTTAATTTTTTAAATTTTTTTGAATTAAAATACACCCTTTAGAATAAAGTTCTATGTGTTGTGTGAAAATTGTGGCCAATTTGGTTCATAAATGAAGCCTCCAGTGTCATAAAAGTTCAAAATGGCACTAAATGCAGCAATTTGGTCCAACATTGCCAATTTTTTTTAATGTATAAAGACACCATATTTGTAAATTAAAACTACATACTCTAAGTAAAAGCAACTTATTTGAGCCAATAAAAATTTGTTTTTAAAAATCGGTTGAAAATTGACCGAGAAAAAAAATGCCAAAATCGAGTTCAGATGCAGGCTGGACTTGTAAAATTTTCGATTTTTCGAAAGTACTTTTTCTCAAATTAAAATTTATTTTCTCAATAAACATGCTTCTTAAAGCGTATAAACATAGACCCCGAGGACGAATTCGGTTAAAACCGATTTTTGAAAAAAAATCCTAAAATTATCTGATTTTCAAATTTTTGTACAAATTTATACAGTAGTTACAAATTTATATTTGAAACAGTTTGCTATACGCGTTACGATAGTTTATTCCAGCAAAAGGAAACGTGGCAGTTGTCCAGACGCGACGCCTAGACTGTACAATTTGTCGTGTCACGGCCACAATTTGCATAGATATTTAGAGGTTATCTGTAATGGTTTGCATGTGTATGAATTCCATTCCATTCAGGTTGCCATTAGCTCGCTTTAATTTCATTTACTCGTCTCTTCTCTAGTCTCAATCTTGTAAAGGGATCCATAAACTGAAATCATCAAATCATGAATATCTTGATTCTCGTAGAGGGCTGAAAAATGCTTTCCTAGATACGAGATACGTCCTCACTCCGTAAATTTGGCAATGACCAAAATTAGACCTTTTGGCCGTCTGAAGGTCAGGGTGCCTAAATTTCAAAATTCGAGCACAACCGAAAGATTTCTTGGTGAAAGAAGTTGTCAATCGATATGTCACACGATAATTTCGAAATTTCGACGACTTTGACCGTTTCAAGGTCAAGGGATCAAAATTTCAAAACTCCAACATAGCCAAATTATTTTCCGAAGCTCAGCGGTGTGAATTGATATGTCACACGACTACTTACAATATTACGCTAGGTCATGTAAGCCTAGGTCACAGGTCACCGAATTTCAAAAGGTCATATAGCCTACACCAAGTCAAAATTTCCTCCCAAAGGCAAACTTCCCTCTCAAAGTCAAAATTTCCTCCCAAAGGCAAAATTCCAAAGGTAAAATATGAATCATATTTTTTAACTTACGAACAACTTGAGACTTGCATCTGACGATTCGAAGTAGAGGGTCTGGGTTCCATTGCAGGAGGTGGGAAAGGTCCCGTACTGGACGTCGTTGTCCTCTCGTATACCCATCGTTCCTCCACCTTTTCTACTAAAAATATTCCATGTTACAGATAAGGTTTTAAAATATTTGACAATATGATTCCCCTTCAAACTCACATACTCGCTTTAAATTCTGAAATATTCTGATTTCGAAACTTTGATTGGCTCGGGTACGGGGACTCTGGAAGGACCAAAGACAGCGGAGCAGTTGGGCTCTATGCTTGGGAACCTACAGGCCAGTATGGATAAACAAGGAGGGAGCGCGACACAGAAGGGGGTGTATAGTATGAGTGTTTTAAAAAATTGCAATTTAAAATATAAAATACCTCTGCGACTATCCATTTTTGGAACTTAACTATTCAGTTTCAGACGTATTGTAGAGTGACTCTAGAACTTAGCTGGTAACTCTTGTGGAGGTAGGTTCCTTCTAGATCTGGGAATGAACTCCCTTCTGATTATGAAGCAGTGATGTTGTAATCACTTTATACGAATGACCTGTCCGCTCGTCTGTCTGTTGTCCGTTCGTCTTTGCGTTAACTACAAATTAGGGACTATTCCAGTTATGTACACAGCTTGTCCCAACTATTTTTTTTACGGAACCGGACCATAATATTTCAATTCTAGGGTGCTAAAGACTCGGGTTACAAAAAAAAATCGAAAAAGTTAAGCGCGGTTCCGCTAGCGCCGAAAGCGCTAAAAACACACATTGCACCCTGGACGCTTCATTTATAAATGAAATCGGCCAAATTTTTTACACAACACGTAGAACCCAAAACTCTCGGGTGCAAAACAAGGGTTTTCAAAAATTCCGAAAAATACCCGAATTATTTCAAAAAAACCGATTTTTCGGATTTTAATTTTTTAAATTTTTTTGAATTAAAATACACCCTTTAGAATAAAGTTCTATGTGTTGTGTGAAAATTGTGGCCAATTTGGTTCATAAATGAAGCCTCCAGTGTCATAAAAGTTCAAAATGGCACTAAATGCAGCAATTTGGTCCAACAGTGCCAATTTTTTTTAATGTATAAAGACACCATATTTGTAAATTAAAACTACATACTCTAAGTAAAAGCAACTTATTTGAGCCAATAAAAATTAGTTTTTAAAAATCGGTTGAAAATTGACCGAGAAAACAAATGCCAAAATCGAGTTCAGATGCTGGCTGGACTTGTAAAATTTTCGATTTTTCGAAAGTACTTTTTCTCAAATTAAAATTTATTTTCTCAATAAACATGCTTCTTAAAGCGTATAAACATAGACCCCGAGGACGAATTCGGTTAAAACCGATTTTTGAAAAAAATCCGAAAATTATCTGATTTTCAAATTTTTGTACCAATTTATACAGTAGTTACAAATTTATATTTGAAACAGTTTGCTATACGCGTTACGATAGTTTATTCCAGCAAAAGGAAACGTGGCAGTTGTCCAGACGCGACGCCTAGACTGTACAATTTGTCGTGTCACGGCCACAATTTGCATAGATATTTAGAGGTTATCTGTAATGGTTTGCATGTGTATGAATTCCATTCCATTCAGGTTGCCATTAGCTCGCTTTAATTTCATTTACTCGTCTCTTCTCTAGTCTCAATCTTGTAAAGGGATCCATAAACTGAAATCATCAAATCATGAATATCTTGATTCTCGTAGAGGGCTGAAAAATGCTTTCCTGGATACGAGATACGTCCTCACTCCGTAAATTTGGCAATGACCAAAATTAGACTTTTTGGCCGTCTGAAGGTCAGGGTGCCTAAATTTCGAAATTCCAGCACAACCGAAAGATTTCTCGGTGAAAGAAGTTGTCAATCGATATGTCACACGATAATTTCGAAATTTCGACGACTTTGACCGTTTCAAGGTCAAGGGATCAAAATTTCAAAACTCCAACATAGCCAAAGTATTTTCCGAAGCTCAGCGGTGTGAATTGATATGTCACACGACTACTTACAATATTACGCTAGGTCATGTAAGCCTAGGTCACAGGTCACCGAATTTCAAAAGGTCATATAGCCTACACCAAGTCAAAATTTCCTCCCAAAGGCAAACTTCCCTCTCAAAGTCAAAATTTCCTCCCAAAGGCAAAATTCCAAAGGTAAAATATGAATCATATTTTTTAACTTACGAACAACTTGAGACTTGCATCTGACGATTCGAAGTAGAGGGTCTGGGTTCCATTGCAGGAGGTGGGAAAGGTCCCGTACTGGACGTCGTTGTCCTCTCGTATACCCATCGTTCCTCCACCTTTTCTACTAAAAATATTCCATGTTACAGATAAGGTTTTAAAATATTTGACAATATGATTCCCCTTCAAACTCACATACTCGCTTTAAATTCTGAAATATTCTGATTTCGAAACTTTGATTGGCTCGGGTACGGGGACTCTGGAAGAACCAAAGACAGCGGAGCAGTTGGGCTCTATGCTTGGGAACCTACAGGCCAGTATGGATAAACAAGGAGGGAGCGCGACACAGAAGGGGGTGTATAGTATGAGTGTTTTAAAAAATTGCAATTTAAAATATAAAATACCTCTGCGACTATCCATTTTTGGAACTTAACTATTCAGTTTCAGACGTATTGTAGAGTGACTCTAGAACTTAGCTGGTAACTCTTGTGGAGGTAGGTTCCTTCTAGATCTGGGAATGAACTCCCTTCTGATTATGAAGCAGTGATGTTGTAATCACTTTATACGAATGACCTGTCCGCTCGTCTGTCTGTTGTCCGTTCGTCTTTGCGTTAACTACAAATTAGGGACTATTCCAGTTATGTACACAGCTTGTCCCAACTATTTTTTTTACGGAACCGGACCATAATATTTCAATTCTAGGGTGCTAAAGACTCGGGTTACAAAAAAAAATCGAAAAAGTTAAGCGCGGTTCCGCTAGCGCCGAAAGCGCTAAAAACACACATTGCACCCTGGACGCTTCATTTATAAATGAAATCGGCCAAATTTTTTACACAACACGTAGAACCCAAAACTCTCGGGTGCAAAACAAGGGTTTTCAAAAATTCCGAAAAATACCCGAATTATTTCAAAACAACCGATTTTTCGGATTTTAATTTTTTAAATTTTTTTGAATTAAAATACACCCTTTAGAATAAAGTTCTATGTGTTGTGTGAAAATTGTGGCCAATTTGGTTCATAAATGAAGCCTCCAGTGTCATAAAAGTTCAAAATGGCACTAAATGCAGCAATTTGGTCCAACATTGCCAATTTTTTTTAATGTATAAAGACACCATATTTGTAAATTAAAACTACATACTCTAAGTAAAAGCAACTTATTTGAGCCAATAAAAATTAGTTTTTAAAAATCGGTTGAAAATTGACCGAGAAAAAAAATGCCAAAATCGAGTTCAGATGCAGGCTGGACTTGTAAAATTTTCGATTTTTCGAAAGTACTTTTTCTCAAATTAAAATTTATTTTCTCAATAAACATGCTTCTAAAAGCATATAAACATAGACCCCGAGGACGAATTCGGTTAAAACCGATTTTTGAAAAAAATCCGAAAATTATCTGATTTTCAAATTTTTGTACCAATTTATACAGTAGTTACAAATTTATATTTGAAACAGTTTGCTATACGCGTTACGATAGTTTATTCCAGCAAAAGGAAACGTGGCAGTTGTCCAGACGCGACGCCTAGACTGTACAATTTGTCGTGTCACGGCCACAATTTGCATAGATATTTAGAGGTTATCTGTAATGGTTTGCATGTGTATGAATTCCATTCCATTCAGGTTGCCATTAGCTCGCTTTAATTTCATTTACTCGTCTCTTCTCTAGTCTCAATCTTGTAAAGGGATCCATAAACTGAAATCATCAAATCATGAATATCTTGATTCTCGTAGAGGGCTGAAAAATGCTTTCCTGGATACGAGATACGTCCTCACTCCGTAAATTTGGCAATGACCAAAATTAGACTTTTTGGCCGTCTGAAGGTCAGGGTGCCTTAATTTCGAAATTCCAGCACAACCGAAAGATTTCTCGGTGAAAGAAGTTGTCAATCGATATGTCACACGATAATTTCAAAATTTCGACGACTTTGACCGTTTCAAGGTCAAGGGATCAAAATTTCAAAACTCCAACATAGCCAAAGTATTTTCCGAAGCTCAGCGGTGTGAATTGATATGTCACACGACTACTTACAATATTACGCTAGGTCATGTAAGCCTAGGTCACAGGTCACCGAATTTCAAAAGGTCATATAGCCTACACCAAGTCAAAATTTCCTCCCAAAGGCAAACTTCCCTCTCAAAGTCAAAATTTCCTCCCAAAGGCAAAATTCCAAAGGTAAAATATGAATCATATTTTTTAACTTACGAACAACTTGAGACTTGCATCTGACGATTCGAAGTAGAGGGTCTGGGTTCCATTGCAGGAGGTGGGAAAGGTCCCGTACTGGACGTCGTTGTCCTCTCGTATACCCATCGTTCCTCCACCTTTTCTACTAAAAATATTCCATGTTACAGATAAGGTTTTAAAATATTTGACAATATGATTCCCCTTCAAACTCACATACTCGCTTTAAATTCTGAAATATTCTGATTTCGAAACTTTGATTGGCTCGGGTACGGGGACTCTGGAAGAACCAAAGACAGCGGAGCAGTTGGGCTCTATGCTTGGGAACCTACAGGCCAGTATGGATAAACAAGGAGGGAGCGCGACACAGAAGGGGGTGTATAGTATGAGTGTTTTAAAAAATTGCAATTTAAAATATAAAATACCTCTGCGACTATCCATTTTTGGAACTTAACTATTCAGTTTCAGACGTATTGTAGAGTGACTCTAGAACTTAGCTGGTAACTCTTGTGGAAGTAGGTTCCTTCTAGATCTGGGAATGAACTCCCTTCTGATTATGAAGCAGTGATGTTGTAATCACTTTATACGAATGACCTGTCCGCTCGTCTGTCTGTTGTCCGTTCGTCTTTGCGTTAACTACAAATTAGGGACTATTCCAGTTATGTACACAGCTTGTCCCAACTATTTTTTTTACGGAACCGGACCATAATATTTCAATTCTAGGGTGCTAAAGACTCGGGTTACAAAAAAAAATCGAAAAAGTTAAGCGCGGTTCCGCTAGCGCCGAAAGCGCTAAAAACACACATTGCACCCTGGACGCTTCATTTATAAATGAAATCGGCCAAATTTTTTACACAACACGTAGAACCCAAAACTCTCGGGTGCAAAACAAGGGTTTTCAAAAATTCCGAAAAATACCCGAATTATTTCAAAAAACCGATTTTTCGGATTTTAATTTTTTAAATTTTTTTGAATTAAAATACACCCTTTAGAATAAAGTTCTATGTGTTGTGTGAAAATTGTGGCCAATTTGGTTCATTAATGAAGCCTCCAGTGTCATAAAAGTTCAAAATGGCACTAAATGCAGCAATTTGGTCCAACATTGCCAATTTTTTTTAATGTATAAAGACACCATATTTGTAAATTAAAACTACATACTCTAAGTAAAAGCAACTTATTTGAGCCAATAAAAATTAGTTTTTAAAAATCGGTTGAAAATTGACCGAGAAAAAAAATGCCAAAATCGAGTTCAGATGCAGGCTGGACTTGTAAAATTTTCGATTTTTCGAAAGTACTTTTTCTCAAATTAAAATTTATTTTCTCAATAAACATGCTTCTTAAAGCGTATAAACATAGACCCCGAGGACGAATTCGGTTAAAACCGATTTTTGAAAAAAATCCGAAAATTATCTGATTTTCAAATTTTTGTACAAATTTATACAGTAGTTACAAATTTATATTTGAAACAGTTTGCTATACGCGTTACGATAGTTTATTCCAGCAAAAGGAAACGTGGCAGTTGTCCAGACGCGACGCCTAGACTGTACAATTTGTCGTGTCACGGCCACAATTTGCATAGATATTTAGAGGTTATCTGTAATGGTTTGCATGTGTATGAATTCCATTCCATTCAGGTTGCCATTAGCTCGCTTTAATTTCATTTACTCGTCTCTTCTCTAGTCTCAATCTTGTAAAGGGATCCATAAACTGAAATCATCAAATCATGAATATCTTGATTCTCGTAGAGGGCTGAAAAATGCTTTCCTGGATACGAGATACGTCCTCACTCCGTAAATTTGGCAATGACCAAAATTAGACCTTTTGGCCGTCTGAAGGTCAGGGTGCCTAAATTTCGAAATTCCAGCACAACCGAAAGATTTCTCGGTGAAAGAAGTTGTCAATCGATATGTCACACGATAATTTCGAAATTTCGACGACTTGGACCGTTTCAAGGTCAAGGGATCAAAATTTCAAAACTCCAACATAGCCAAAGTATTTTCCGAAGCTCAGCGGTGTGAATTGATATGTCACACGACTACTTACAATATTACGCTAGGTCATGTAAGCCTAGGTCACAGGTCACCGAATTTCAAAAGGTCATATAGCCTACACCAAGTCAAAATTTCCTCCCAAAGGCAAACTTCCCTCTCAAAGTCAAAATTTCCTCCCAAAGGCAAAATTCCAAAGGTAAAATATGAATCATATTTTTTAACTTACGAACAACTTGAGACTTGCATCTGACGATTCGAAGTAGAGGGTCTGGGTTCCATTGCAGGAGGTGGGAAAGGTCCCGTACTGGACGTCGTTGTCCTCTCGTATACCCATCGTTCCTCCACCTTTTCTACTAAAAATATTCCATGTTACAGATAAGGTTTTAAAATATTTGACAATATGATTCCCCTTCAAACTCACATACTCGCTTTAAATTCTGAAATATTCTGATTTCGAAACTTTGATTGGCTCGGGTACGGGGACTCTGGAAGAACCAAAGACAGCGGAGCAGTTGGGCTCTATGCTTGGGAACCTACAGGCCAGTATGGATAAACAAGGAGGGAGCGCGACACAGAAGGGGGTGTATAGTATGAGTGTTTTAAAAAATTGCAATTTAAAATATAAAATACCTCTGCGACTATCCATTTTTGGAACTTAACTATTCAGTTTCAGACGTATTGTAGAGTGACTCTAGAACTTAGCTGGTAACTCTTGTGGAGGTAGGTTCCTTCTAGATCTGGGAATGAACTCCCTTCTGATTATGAAGCAGTGATGTTGTAATCACTTTATACGAATGACCTGTCCGCTCGTCTGTCTGTTGTCCGTTCGTCGGTGCGTTAACTACAAATTAGGGACTATTCCAGTTATGTACACAGCTTGTCTCAACTATTTTTTTTACGGAACCAGACCATAATATTTCAATTCTAGGGTGCTAAAGACTCGGGTTACAAAAAAAAATCGTAAAAGTTAAGCGCGGTTCCGCTAGCGCCGAAAGCGCTAAAAACACACATTACACCCTGGACGCTTCATTTATAAATGAAATCGGCCAAATTTTTTACACAACACGTAGAACCCAAAACTCTCGGGTGCAAAACAAGGGTTTTCAAAAATTCCGAAAAATACCCGAATTATTTCAAAAAACCGATTTTTCGGATTTTAATTTTTTAAATTTTTTTGAATTAAAATACACCCTTTAGAATAAAGTTCTATGTGTTGTGTGAAAATTGTGGCCAATTTGGTTCATAAATGAAGCCTCCAGTGTCATAAAAGTTCAAAATGGCACTAAATGCAGCAATTTGGTCCAACATTGCCAATTTTTTTTAATGTATAAAGACACCATATTTGTAAATTAAAACTACATACTCTAAGTAAAAGCAACTTATTTGAGCCAATAAAAATTAGTTTTTAAAAATCGGTTGAAAATTGACCGAGAAAAAAAATGCCAAAATCGAGTTCAGATGCAGGCTGGACTTGTAAAATTTTCGATTTTTCGAAAGTACTTTTTCTCAAATTAAAATTTATTTTCTCAATAAACATGCTTCTTAAAGCGTATAAACATAGACCCCGAGGACGAATTCGGTTAAAACCGATTTTTGAAAAAAATCCGAAAATTATCTGATTTTCAAATTTTTGTACCAATTTATACAGTAGTTACAAATTTATATTTGAAACAGTTTGCTATACGCGTTACGATAGTTTATTCCAGCAAAAGGAAACGTGGCAGTTGTCCAGACGCGACGCCTAGACTGTACAATTTGTCGTGTCACGGCCACAATTTGCATAGATATTTAGAGGTTATCTGTAATGGTTTGCATGTGTATGAATTCCATTCCATTCAGGTTGCCATTAGCTCGCTTTAATTTCATTTACTCGTCTCTTCTCTAGTCTCAATCTTGTAAAGGGATCCATAAACTGAAATCATCAAATCATGAATATCTTGATTCTCGTAGAGGGCTGAAAAATGTTTTCCTGGATACGAGATACGTCCTCACTCCGTAAATTTGGCAATGACCAAAATTAGACCTTTTGGCCGTCTGAAGGTCAGGGTGCCTAAATTTCGAAATTCCAGCACAACCGAAAGATTTCTTGGTGAAAGAAGTTGTCAATCGATATGTCACACGATAATTTCGAAATTTCGACGACTTGGACCGTTTCAAGGTCAAGGGATCAAAATTTCAAAACTCCAACATAGCCAAAGTATTTTCCGAAGCTCAGCGGTGTGAATTGATATGTCACACGACTACTTACAATATTACGCTAGGTCATGTAAGCCTAGGTCACAGGTCACCGAATTTCAAAAGGTCATATAACCTACACCAAGTCAAAATTTCCTCCCAAAGGCAAACTTCCCTCTCAAAGTCAAAATTTCCTCCCAAAGGCAAAATTCCAAAGGTAAAATATGAATCATATTTTTTAACTTACGAACAACTTGAGACTTGCATCTGACGATTCGAAGTAGAGGGTCTGGGTTCCATTGCAGGAGGTGGGAAAGGTCCCGTACTGGACGTCGTTGTCCTCTCGTATACCCATCGTTCCTCCACCTTTTCTACTAAAAATATTCCATGTTACAGATAAGGTTTTAAAATATTTGACAATATGATTCCCCTTCAAACTCACATACTCGCTTTAAATTCTGAAATATTCTGATTTCGAAACTTTGATTGGCTCGGGTACGGGGACTCTGGAAGAACCAAAGACAGCGGAGCAGTTGGGCTCTATGCTTGGGAACCTACAGGCCAGTATGGATAAACAAGGAGGGAGCGCGACACAGAAGGGGGTGTATAGTATGAGTGTTTTAAAAAATTGCAATTTAAAATATAAAATACCTCTGCGACTATCCATTTTTGGAACTTAACTATTCAGTTTCAGACGTATTGTAGAGTGACTCTAGAACTTAGCTGGTAACTCTTGTGGAGGTAGGTTCCTTCTAGATCTGGGAATGAACTCCCTTCTGATTATGAAGCAGTGATGTTGTAATCACTTTATACGAATGACCTGTCCGCTCGTCTGTCTGTTGTCCGTTCGTCTTTGCGTTAACTATTCCAGTTATGTACACAGCTTGTCCCAACTATTTTTTTACGGAACCGGACCATAATATTTCAATTCTAGGGTGCTAAAGACTCGGGTTACAAAAAAAATCGAAAAAGTTAAGCGCGGTTCCGCTAGCGCCGAAAGCGCTAAAAACACACATTGCACCCTGGACGTTTCATTTATAAATGAAATCGGCCAAATTTTTTACACAACACGTAGAACCCAAAACTCTCGGGTGCAAAACAAGGGTTTTCAAAAATTCCGAAAAATACCCGAATTATTTCAAAAAACCGATTTTTCGGATTTTAATTTTTTAAATTTTTTTGAATTAAAATACACCCTTTAGAATAAAGTTCTATGTGTTGTGTGAAAATTGTGGCCAATTTGGTTCATAAATGAAGCCTCCAGTGTCATAAAAGTTCAAAATGGCACTAAATGCAGCAATTTGGTCCAACATTGCCAATTTTTTTTAATGTATAAAGACACCATATTTGTAAATTAAAACTACATACTCTAAGTAAAAGCAACTTATTTGAGCCAATAAAAATTAGTTTTTAAAAATCGGTTGAAAATTGACCGAGAAAAAAAATGCCAAAATCGAGTTCAGATGCAGGCTGGACTTGTAAAATTTTCGATTTTTCGAAAGTACTTTTTCTCAAATTAAAATTTATTTTCTCAATAAACATGCTTCTTAAAGCGTATAAACATAGACCCCGAGGACGAATTCGGTTAAAACCGCTTTTTGAAAAAAATCCGAAAATTATCTGATTTTCAAATTTTTGTACAAATTTATACAGTAGTTACAAATTTATATTTGAAACAGTTTGCTATACGCGTTACGATAGTTTATTCCAGCAAAAGGAAACGTGGCAGTTGTCCAGACGCGACGCCTAGACTGTACAATTTGTCGTGTCACGGCCACAATTTGCATAGATATTTAGAGGTTATCTGTAATGGTTTGCATGTGTATGAATTCCATTCCATTCAGGTTGCCATTAGCTCGCTTTAATTTCATTTACTCGTCTCTTCTCTAGTCTCAATCTTGTCAAGGGATCCATAAACTGAAATCATCAAATCATGAATATCTTGATTCTCGTAGAGGGCTGAAAAATGCTTTCCTGGATACGAGATACGTCCTCACTCCGTAAATTTGGCAATGACCAAAATTAGACCTTTTGGCCGTCTGAAGGTCAGGGTGCCTAAATTTCGAAATTCCAGCACAACCGAAAGATTTCTTGGTGAAAGAAGTTGTCAATCGATATGTCACACGATAATTTCGAAATTTCGACGACTTTGACCGTTTCAAGGTCAAGGGATCAAAATTTCAAAACTCCAACATAGCCAAAGTATTTTCCGAAGCTCAGCGGTGTGAATTGATATGTCACACGACTACTTACAATATTACGCTAGGTCATGTAAGCCTAGGTCAAAGGTCACCGAATTTCAAAAGGTCATATAGCCTACACCAAGTCAAAATTTCCTCCCAAAGGCAAACTTCCCTCTCAAAGTCAAAATTTCCTCCCAAAGGCAAAATTCCAAAGGTAAAATATGAATCATATTTTTTAACTTACGAACAACTTGAGACTTGCATCTGACGATTCGAAGTAGAGGGTCTGGGTTCCATTGCAGGAGGTGGGAAAGGTCCCGTACTGGACGTCGTTGTCCTCTCGTATACCCATCGTTCCTCCACCTTTTCTACTAAAAATATTCCATGTTACAGATAAGGTTTTAAAATATTTGACAATATGATTCCCCTTCAAACTCACATACTCGCTTTAAATTCTGAAATATTCTGATTTCGAAACTTTGATTGGCTCGGGTACGGGGACTCTGGAAGAACCAAAGACAGCGGAGCAGTTGGGCTCTATGCTTGGGAACCTACAGGCCAGTATGGATAAACAAGGAGGGAGCGCGACACAGAAGGGGGTGTATAGTATGAGTGTTTTAAAAAATTGCAATTTAAAATATAAAATACCTCTGCGACTATCCATTTTTTGAACTTAACTATTCAGTTTCAGACGTATTGTAGAGTGACTCTAGAACTTAGCTGGTAACTCTTGTGGAGGTAGGTTCCTTCTAGATCTGGGAATGAACTCCCTTCTGATTATGAAGCAGTGATGTTGTAATCACTTTATACGAATGACCTGTCCGCTCGTCTGTCTGTTGTCCGTTCGTCTTTGCGTTAACTATTCCAGTTATGTACACAGCTTGTCCCAACTATTTTTTTACGGAACCGGACCATAATATTTCAATTCTAGGGTGCTAAAGACTCGGGTTACAAAAAAAAATCGAAAAAGTTAAGCGCGGTTCCGCTAGCGCCGAAAGCGCTAAAAACACACATTGCACCCTGGACGTTTCATTTATAAATGAAATCGGCCAAATTTTTTACACAACACGTAGAACCCAAAACTCTCGGGTGCAAAACAAGGGTTTTCAAAAATTCCGAAAAATACCCGAATTATTTCAAAAAACCGATTTTTCGGATTTTAATTTTTTAAATTTTTTTGAATTAAAATACACCCTTTAGAATAAAGTTCTATGTGTTGTGTGAAAATTGTGGCCAATTTGGTTCATAAATGAAGCCTCCAGTGTCATAAAAGTTCAAAATGGCACTAAATGCAGCAATTTGGTCCAACATTGCCAATTTTTTTTAATGTATAAAGACACCATATTTGTAAATTAAAACTACATACTCTAAGTAAAAGCAACTTATTTGAGCCAATAAAAATTAGTTTTTAAAAATCGGTTGAAAATTGACCGAGAAAAAAAATGCCAAAATCGAGTTCAGATGCAGGCTGGACTTGTAAAATTTTCGATTTTTCGAAAGTACTTTTTCTCAAATTAAAATTTATTTTCTCAATAAACATGCTTCTTAAAGCGTATAAACATAGACCCCGAGGACGAATTCGGTTAAAACCGCTTTTTGAAAAAAATCCGAAAATTATCTGATTTTCAAATTTTTGTACAAATTTATACAGTAGTTACAAATTTATATTTGAAACAGTTTGCTATACGCGTTACGATAGTTTATTCCAGCAAAAGGAAACGTGGCAGTTGTCCAGACGCGACGCCTAGACTGTACAATTTGTCGTGTCACGGCCACAATTTGCATAGATATTTAGAGGTTATCTGTAATGGTTTGCATGTGTATGAATTCCATTCCATTCAGGTTGCCATTAGCTCGCTTTAATTTCATTTACTCGTCTCTTCTCTAGTCTCAATCTTGTCAAGGGATCCATAAACTGAAATCATCAAATCATGAATATCTTGATTCTCGTAGAGGGCTGAAAAATGCTTTCCTGGATACGAGATACGTCCTCACTCCGTAAATTTGGCAATGACCAAAATTAGACCTTTTGGCCGTCTGAAGGTCAGGGTGCCTAAATTTCGAAATTCCAGCACAACCGAAAGATTTCTTGGTGAAAGAAGTTGTCAATCGATATGTCACACGATAATTTCGAAATTTCGACGACTTTGACCGTTTCAAGGTCAAGGGATCAAAATTTCAAAACTCCAACATAGCCAAAGTATTTTCCGAAGCTCAGCGGTGTGAATTGATATGTCACACGACTACTTACAATATTACGCTAGGTCATGTAAGCCTAGGTCACAGGTCACCGAATTTCAAAAGGTCATATAGCCTACACCAAGTCAAAATTTCCTCCCAAAGGCAAACTTCCCTCTCAAAGTCAAAATTTCCTCCCAAAGGCAAAATTCCAAAGGTAAAATATGAATCATATTTTTTAACTTACGAACAACTTGAGACTTGCATCTGACGATTCGAAGTAGAGGGTCTGGGTTCCATTGCAGGAGGTGGGAAAGGTCCCGTACTGGACGTCGTTGTCCTCTCGTATACCCATCGTTCCTCCACCTTTTCTACTAAAAATATTCCATGTTACAGATAAGGTTTTAAAATATTTGACAATATGATTCCCCTTCAAACTCACATACTCGCTTTAAATTCTGAAATATTCTGATTTCGAAACTTTGATTGGCTCGGGTACGGGGACTCTGGAAGAACCAAAGACAGCGGAGCAGTTGGGCTCTATGCTTGGGAACCTACAGGCCAGTATGGATAAACAAGGAGGGAGCGCGACACAGAAGGGGGTGTATAGTATGAGTGTTTTAAAAAATTGCAATTTAAAATATAAAATACCTCTGCGACTATCCATTTTTTGAACTTAACTATTCAGTTTCAGACGTATTGTAGAGTGACTCTAGAACTTAGCTGGTAACTCTTGTGGAGGTAGGTTCCTTCTAGATCTGGGAATGAACTCCCTTCTGATTATGAAGCAGTGATGTTGTAATCACTTTATACGAATGACCTGTCCGCTCGTCTGTCTGTTGTCCGTTCGTCTTTGCGTTAACTACAAATTAGGGACTATTCCAGTTATGTACACAGCTTGTCCCAACTATTTTTTTTACGGAACCGGACCATAATATTTCAATTCTAGGGTGCTAAAGACTCGGCTTACAAAAAAAAATCGAAAAAGTTAAGCGCGGTTCCGCTAGCGCCGAAAGCGCTAAAAACACACATTGCACCCTGGACGCTTCATTTATAAATGAAATCGGCCAAACTTTTTACACAACACGTAGAACCCAAAACTCTCGGGTGCAAAACAAGGGTTTTCAAGAATTCCGAAAAATACCCGAATTATTTCAAAAAACCGATTTTTCGGATTTTAATTTTTTAATTTTTTTTGAATTAAAATACACCCTTTAGAATAAAGTTCTATGTGTTGTGTGAAAATTGTGGCCAATTTGGTTCATAAATGAAGCCTCCAGTGTCATAAAAGTTCAAAATGGCACTAAATGCAGCAATTTGGTCCAACATTGCCAATTTTTTTTAATGTATAAAGACACCATATTTGTAAATTAAAACTACATACTCTAAGTAAAAGCAACTTATTTGAGCCAATAAAAATTAGTTTTTAAAAATCGGTTGAAAATTGACCGAGAAAAAAAATGCCAAAATCGAGTTCAGATGCAGGCTGGACTTGTAAAATTTTCGATTTTTCGAAAGTACTTTTTCTCAAATTAAAATTTATTTTCTCAATAAACATGCTTCTTAAAGCGTATAAACATAGACCCCGAGGACGAATTCGGTTAAAACCGCTTTTTGAAAAAAATCCGAAAATTATCTGATTTTCAAATTTTTGTACAAATTTATACAGTAGTTACAAATTTATATTTGAAACAGTTTGCTATACGCGTTACGATAGTTTATTCCAGCAAAAGGAAACGTGGCAGTTGTCCAGACGCGACGCCTAGACTGTACAATTTGTCGTGTCACGGCCACAATTTGCATAGATATTTAGAGGTTATCTGTAATGGTTTGCATGTGTATGAATTCCATTCCATTCAGGTTGCCATAAGCTCGCTTTAATTTCATTTACTCGTCTCTTCTCTAGTCTCAATCTTGTAAAGGGATCCATAAACTGAAATCATCAAATCATGAATATCTTGATTCTCGTAGAGGGCTGAAAAATGCTTTCCTGGATACGAGATACGTCCTCACTCCGTAAATTTGGCAATGACCAAAATTAGACCTTTTGGCCGTCTGAAGGTCAGGGTGCCTAAATTTCAAAATTCGAGCACAACCGAAAGATTTCTTGGTGAAAGAAGTTGTCAATCGATATGTCACACGATAATTTCGAAATTTCGACGACTTTGACCGTTTCAAGGTCAAGGGATCAAAATTTCAAAACTCCAACATAGCCAAATTATTTTCCGAAGCTCAGCGGTGTGAATTGATATGTCACACGACTACTTACAATATTACGCTAGGTCATGTAAGCCTAGGTCACAGGTCACCGAATTTCAAAAGGTCATATAGCCTACACCAAGTCAAAATTTCCTCCCAAAGGCAAACTTCCCTCTCAAAGTCAAAATTTCCTCCCAAAGGCAAAATTCCAAAGGTAAAATATGAATCATATTTTTTAACTTACGAACAACTTGAGACTTGCATCTGACGATTCGAAGTAGAGGGTCTGGGTTCCATTGCAGGAGGTGGGAAAGGTCCCGTACTGGACGTCGTTGTCCTCTCGTATACCCATCGTTCCTCCACCTTTTCTACTAAAAATATTCCATGTTACAGATAAGGTTTTAAAATATTTGACAATATGATTCCCCTTCTAACTCACATACTCGCTTTAAATTCTGAAATATTCTGATTTCGAAACTTTGATTGGCTCGGGTACGGGGACTCTGGAAGAACCAAAGACAGCGGAGCAGTTGGGCTCTATGCTTGGGAACCTACAGGCCAGTATGGATAAACAAGGAGGGAGCGCGACACAGAAGGGGGTGTGTATAGTATGAGTGTTTTAAAAAATTGCAATTTAAAATATAAAATACCTCTGCGACTATCCATTTTTGGAACTTAACCATTCAGTTTCAGACGTATTGTAGAGTGACTCGAGAACTTAGCTGGTAACTCTTGTGGAGGTAGGTTCTTTCTAGATCTGGGAATGAACTCCCTTCTGATTATGAAGCAGTGATGTTGTAATCACTTTATACGAATGACCTGTCCGCTCGTCTGTCTGTTGTCCGTTCGTCGGTGCCTTAACTACAAATTAGGGACTATTCCAGTTATGTACACAGCTTGTCCCAACTATTTTTTTACGGAACCGGACCATAATATTTCAATTTTAGGGTGCTAAAGACTCGGGTTACAAAAAAAAATCGAAAAAGTTAAGCGCGGTCCCGCTAGCGCCGAAAGCGCTAAAAACACACATTGCACCCTGGACGCTTCATTTATAAATGAAATCGGCCAAACTTTTTACACAACACGTAGAACCCAAAACTCTCGGGTGCAAAACAAGGGTTTTCAAAAATTCCGAAAAATACCCGAATTATTTAAAAAAACCGATGTTTGGGATTTTAATTTTTTTAATTTTTTTGAATTAAAATACACCCTTTAGAATAAAGTTCTATGTGTTGTGTGAAAATTGTGGCCAATTTGGTTCATAAATGAAGCCTCCAGAGTGTCATAAAAGTTCAAAATGGCACTAAATGCAGCAATTTGGTCCAACATTGCCAATTTTATTTAATGTATAAAGACACCATATTTGTAAGTCAAAACTACATACTCTAAGTAAACGCAACTTATTTGAGCCAATAAAAATTACTTTTTAAAAATCGGTTGAAAATTGACCGAGAAAAAAAATGCCAAATTCGGGTTCAGATGCAGGCTGGACTTGTAAAATTTTCGATTTTTCGAAAGTACTTTTTCTCAAATTAAAATTTATTTTCTCAATAAACATGCTTCTTAAAGCGTATAAACATAGACCCCGAGGACGAATTCGGTTAAAACCGATTTTTGAAAAAAATCCGAAAATTATCTGATTTTCAAATTTTTGTACCAATTTATACAGTAGTTACAAATTTATATTTGAAACAGTTTGCTATACGCGTTACGATAGTTTATTCCAGCAAAAGGAAACGTGGCAGTTGTCCAGACGCGACGCCTAGACTGTACAATTTGTCGTGTCACGGCCACAATTTGCATAGATATTTAGAGGTTATCTGTAATGGTTTGCATGTGTATGAATTCCATTCCATTCAGGTTGCCATTAGCTCGCTTTAATTTCATTTACTCGTCTCTTCTCTAGTCTCAATCTTGTAAAGGGATCCATAAACTGAAATCATCAAATCATGAATATCTTGATTCTCGTAGAGGGCTGAAAAATGCTTTCCTGGATACGAGATACGTCCTCACTCCGTAAATTTGGCAATGACCAAAATTAGACCTTTTGGCCGTCTGAAGGTCAGGGTGCCTAAATTTCGAAATTCCAGCACAACCGAAAGATTTCTTGGTGAAAGAAGTTGTCAATCGATATGTCACACGATAATTTCGAAATTTCGACGACTTTGACCGTTTCAAGGTCAAGGGATCAAAATTTCAAAACTCCAACATAGCCAAATTATTTTCCGAAGCTCAGCGGTGTGAATTGATATGTCACACGACTACTTACAATATTACGCTAGGTCATGTAAGCCTAGGTCACAGGTCACCGAATTTCAAAAGGTCATATAGCCTACACCAAGTCAAAATTTCCTCCCAAAGGCAAACTTCCCTCTCAAAGTCAAAATTTCCTCCCAAAGGCAAAATTCCAAAGGTAAAATATGAATCATATTTTTTAACTTACGAACAACTTGAGACTTGCATCTGACGATTCGAAGTAGAGGGTCTGGGTTCCATTGCAGGAGGTGGGAAAGGTCCCGTACTGGACGTCGTTGTCCTCTCGTATACCCATCGTTCCTCCACCTTTTCTACTAAAAATATTCCATGTTACAGATAAGGTTTTAAAATATTTGACAATATGATTCCCCTTCAAACTCACATACTCGCTTTAAATTCTGAAATATTCTGATTTCGAAACTTTGATTGGCTCGGGTACGGGGACTCTGGAAGAACCAAAGACAGCGGAGCAGTTGGGCTCTATGCTTGGGAACCTACAGGCCAGTATGGATAAACAAGGAGGGAGCGCGACACAGAAGGGGGTGTATAGTATGAGTGTTTTAAAAAATTGCAATTTAAAATATAAAATACCTCTGCGACTATCCATTTTTGGAACTTAACTATTCAGTTTCAGACGTATTGTAGAGTGACTCTAGAACTTAGCTGGTAACTCTTGTGGAGGTAGGTTCCTTCTAGATCTGGGAATGAACTCCCTTCTGATTATGAAGCAGTGATGTTGTAATCACTTTATACGAATGACCTGTCCGCTCGTCTGTCTGTTGTCCGTTCGTCGGTGCCTTAACTACAAATTAGGGACTATTCCAGTTATGTACACAGCTTGTCCCAACTATTTTTTTACGGAACCGGACCATAATATTTCAATTTTAGGGTGCTAAAGACTCGGGTTACAAAAAAAAATCGAAAAAGTTAAGCGCGGTCCCGCTAGCGCCGAAAGCGCTAAAAACACACATTGCACCCTGGACGCTTCATTTATAAATGAAATCGGCCAAACTTTTTACACAACACGTAGAACCCAAAACTCTCGGGTGCAAAACAAGGGTTTTCAAAAATTCCGAAAAATACCCGAATTATTTAAAAAAACCGATGTTTGGGATTTTAATTTTTTTAATTTTTTTGAATTAAAATACACCCTTTAGAATAAAGTTCTATGTGTTGTGTGAAAATTGTGGCCAATTTGGTTCATAAATGAAGCCTCCAGAGTGTCATAAAAGTTCAAAATGGCACTAAATGCAGCAATTTGGTCCAACATTGCCAATTTTATTTAATGTATAAAGACACCATATTTGTAAGTCAAAACTACATACTCTAAGTAAACGCAACTTATTTGAGCCAATAAAAATTACTTTTTAAAAATCGGTTGAAAATTGACCGAGAAAAAAAATGCCAAATTCGGGTTCAGATGCAGGCTGGACTTGTAAAATTTTCGATTTTTCGAAAGTACTTTTTCTCAAATTAAAATTTATTTTCTCAATAAACATGCTTCTTAAAGCGTATAAACATAGACCCCGAGGACGAATTCGGTTAAAACCGATTTTTGAAAAAAATCCGAAAATTATCTGATTTTCAAATTTTTGTACCAATTTATACAGTAGTTACAAATTTATATTTGAAACAGTTTGCTATACGCGTTACGATAGTTTATTCCAGCAAAAGGAAACGTGGCAGTTGTCCAGACGCGACGCCTAGACTGTACAATTTGTCGTGTCACGGCCACAATTTGCATAGATATTTAGAGGTTATCTGTAATGGTTTGCATGTGTATGAATTCCATTCCATTCAGGTTGCCATTAGCTCGCTTTAATTTCATTTACTCGTCTCTTCTCTAGTCTCAATCTTGTAAAGGGATCCATAAACTGAAATCATCAAATCATGAATATCTTGATTCTCGTAGAGGGCTGAAAAATGCTTTCCTGGATACGAGATACGTCCTCACTCCGTAAATTTGGCAATGACCAAAATTAGACCTTTTGGCCGTCTGAAGGTCAGGGTGCCTAAATTTCGAAATTCCAGCACAACCGAAAGATTTCTTGGTGAAAGAAGTTGTCAATCGATATGTCACACGATAATTTCGAAATTTCGACGACTTTGACCGTTTCAAGGTCAAGGGATCAAAATTTCAAAACTCCAACATAGCCAAATTATTTTCCGAAGCTCAGCGGTGTGAATTGATATGTCACACGACTACTTACAATATTACGCTAGGTCATGTAAGCCTAGGTCACAGGTCACCGAATTTCAAAAGGTCATATAGCCTACACCAAGTCAAAATTTCCTCCCAAAGGCAAACTTCCCTCTCAAAGTCAAAATTTCCTCCCAAAGGCAAAATTCCAAAGGTAAAATATGAATCATATTTTTTAACTTACGAACAACTTGAGACTTGCATCTGACGATTCGAAGTAGAGGGTCTGGGTTCCATTGCAGGAGGTGGGAAAGGTCCCGTACTGGACGTCGTTGTCCTCTCGTATACCCATCGTTCCTCCACCTTTTCTACTAAAAATATTCCATGTTACAGATAAGGTTTTAAAATATTTGACAATATGATTCCCCTTCAAACTCACATACTCGCTTTAAATTCTGAAATATTCTGATTTCGAAACTTTGATTGGCTCGGGTACGGGGACTCTGGAAGAACCAAAGACAGCGGAGCAGTTGGGCTCTATGCTTGGGAACCTACAGGCCAGTATGGATAAACAAGGAGGGAGCGCGACACAGAAGGGGGTGTATAGTATGAGTGTTTTAAAAAATTGCAATTTAAAATATAAAATACCTCTGCGACTATCCATTTTTGGAACTTAACTATTCAGTTTCAGACGTATTGTAGAGTGACTCTAGAACTTAGCTGGTAACTCTTGTGGAGGTAGGTTCCTTCTAGATCTGGGAATGAACTCCCTTCTGATTATGAAGCAGTGATGTTGTAATCACTTTATACGAATGACCTGTCCGCTCGTCTGTCTGTTGTCCGTTCGTCGGTGCCTTAACTACAAATTAGGGACTATTCCAGTTATGTACACAGCTTGTCCCAACTATTTTTTTACGGAACCGGACCATAATATTTCAATTTTAGGGTGCTAAAGACTCGGGTTACAAAAAAAAATCGAAAAAGTTAAGCGCGGTCCCGCTAGCGCCGAAAGCGCTAAAAACACACATTGCACCCTGGACGCTTCATTTATAAATGAAATCGGCCAAACTTTTTACACAACACGTAGAACCCAAAACTCTCGGGTGCAAAACAAGGGTTTTCAAAAATTCCGAAAAATACCCGAATTATTTAAAAAAACCGATGTTTGGGATTTTAATTTTTTTAATTTTTTTGAATTAAAATACACCCTTTAGAATAAAGTTCTATGTGTTGTGTGAAAATTGTGGCCAATTTGGTTCATAAATGAAGCCTCCAGAGTGTCATAAAAGTTCAAAATGGCACTAAATGCAGCAATTTGGTCCAACATTGCCAATTTTATTTAATGTATAAAGACACCATATTTGTAAGTCAAAACTACATACTCTAAGTAAACGCAACTTATTTGAGCCAATAAAAATTACTTTTTAAAAATCGGTTGAAAATTGACCGAGAAAAAAAATGCCAAATTCGGGTTCAGATGCAGGCTGGACTTGTAAAATTTTCGATTTTTCGAAAGTACTTTTTCTCAAATTAAAATTTATTTTCTCAATAAACATGCTTCTTAAAGCGTATAAACATAGACCCCGAGGACGAATTCGGTTAAAACCGATTTTTGAAAAAAATCCGAAAATTATCTGATTTTCAAATTTTTGTACCAATTTATACAGTAGTTACAAATTTATATTTGAAACAGTTTGCTATACGCGTTACGATAGTTTATTCCAGCAAAAGGAAACGTGGCAGTTGTCCAGACGCGACGCCTAGACTGTACAATTTGTCGTGTCACGGCCACAATTTGCATAGATATTTAGAGGTTATCTGTAATGGTTTGCATGTGTATGAATTCCATTCCATTCAGGTTGCCATTAGCTCGCTTTAATTTCATTTACTCGTCTCTTCTCTAGTCTCAATCTTGTAAAGGGATCCATAAACTGAAATCATCAAATCATGAATATCTTGATTCTCGTAGAGGGCTGAAAAATGCTTTCCTGGATACGAGATACGTCCTCACTCCGTAAATTTGGCAATGACCAAAATTAGACCTTTTGGCCGTCTGAAGGTCAGGGTGCCTAAATTTCGAAATTCCAGCACAACCGAAAGATTTCTTGGTGAAAGAAGTTGTCAATCGATATGTCACACGATAATTTCGAAATTTCGACGACTTTGACCGTTTCAAGGTCAAGGGATCAAAATTTCAAAACTCCAACATAGCCAAATTATTTTCCGAAGCTCAGCGGTGTGAATTGATATGTCACACGACTACTTACAATATTACGCTAGGTCATGTAAGCCTAGGTCACAGGTCACCGAATTTCAAAAGGTCATATAGCCTACACCAAGTCAAAATTTCCTCCCAAAGGCAAACTTCCCTCTCAAAGTCAAAATTTCCTCCCAAAGGCAAAATTCCAAAGGTAAAATATGAATCATATTTTTTAACTTACGAACAACTTGAGACTTGCATCTGACGATTCGAAGTAGAGGGTCTGGGTTCCATTGCAGGAGGTGGGAAAGGTCCCGTACTGGACGTCGTTGTCCTCTCGTATACCCATCGTTCCTCCACCTTTTCTACTAAAAATATTCCATGTTACAGATAAGGTTTTAAAATATTTGACAATATGATTCCCCTTCAAACTCACATACTCGCTTTAAATTCTGAAATATTCTGATTTCGAAACTTTGATTGGCTCGGGTACGGGGACTCTGGAAGAACCAAAGACAGCGGAGCAGTTGGGCTCTATGCTTGGGAACCTACAGGCCAGTATGGATAAACAAGGAGGGAGCGCGACACAGAAGGGGGTGTATAGTATGAGTGTTTTAAAAAATTGCAATTTAAAATATAAAATACCTCTGCGACTATCCATTTTTGGAACTTAACTATTCAGTTTCAGACGTATTGTAGAGTGACTCTAGAACTTAGCTGGTAACTCTTGTGGAGGTAGGTTCCTTCTAGATCTGGGAATGAACTCCCTTCTGATTATGAAGCAGTGATGTTGTAATCACTTTATACGAATGACCTGTCCGCTCGTCTGTCTGTTGTCCGTTCGTCTTTGCGTTAACTACAAATTAGGGACTATTCCAGTTATGTACACAGCTTGTCCCAACTATTTTTTTTACGGAACCGGACCATAATATTTCAATTCTAGGGTGCTAAAGACTCGGCTTACAAAAAAAAATCGAAAAAGTTAAGCGCGGTTCCGCTAGCGCCGAAAGCGCTAAAAACACACATTGCACCCTGGACGCTTCATTTATAAATGAAATCGGCCAAATTTTTTACACAACACGTAGAACCCAAAACTCTCGGGTGCAAAACAAGGGTTTTCAAAAATTCCGAAAAATACCCGAATTATTTCAAAAAAACCGATTTTTCGGATTTTAATTTTTTAAATTTTTTTGAATTAAAATACACCCTTTAGAATAAAGTTCTATGTGTTGTGTGAAAATTGTGGCCAATTTGGTTCATAAATGAAGCCTCCAGTGTCATAAAAGTTCAAAATGGCACTAAATGCAGCAATTTGGTCCAACAGTGCCAATTTTTTTTAATGTATAAAGACACCATATTTGTAAATTAAAACTACATACTCTAAGTAAAAGCAACTTATTTGAGCCAATAAAAATTAGTTTTTAAAAATCGGTTGAAAATTGACCGAGAAAACAAATGCCAAAATCGAGTTCAGATGCAGGCTGGACTTGTAAAATTTTCGATTTTTCGAAAGTACTTTTTCTCAAATTAAAATTTATTTTCTCAATAAACATGCTTCTTAAAGCGTATAAACATAGACCCCGAGGACGAATTCGGTTAAAACCGATTTTTGAAAAAAATCCGAAAATTATCTGATTTTCAAATTTTTGTACCAATTTATACAGTAGTTACAAATTTATATTTGAAACAGTTTGCTATACGCGTTACGATAGTTTATTCCAGCAAAAGGAAACGTGGCAGTTGTCCAGACGCGACGCCTAGACTGTACAATTTGTCGTGTCACGGCCACAATTTGCATAGATATTTAGAGGTTATCTGTAATGGTTTGCATGTGTATGAATTCCATTCCATTCAGGTTGCCATTAGCTCGCTTTAATTTCATTTACTCGTCTCTTCTCTAGTCTCAATCTTGTAAAGGGATCCATAAACTGAAATCATCAAATCATGAATATCTTGATTCTCGTAGAGGGCTGAAAAATGCTTTCCTGGATACGAGATACGTCCTCACTCCGTAAATTTGGCAATGACCAAAATTAGACCTTTTGGCCGTCTGAAGGTCAGGGTGCCTAAATTTCGAAATTCCAGCACAACCGAAAGATTTCTCGGTGAAAGAAGTTGTCAATCGATATGTCACACGATAATTTCGAAATTTCGACGACTTTGACCGTTTCAAGGTCAAGGGATCAAAATTTCAAAACTCCAACATAGCCAAAGTATTTTCCGAAGCTCAGCGGTGTGAATTGATATGTCACACGACTACTTACAATATTACGCTAGGTCATGTAAGCCTAGGTCACAGGTCACCGAATTTCAAAAGGTCATATAGCCTACACCAAGTCAAAATTTCCTCCCAAAGGCAAACTTCCCTCTCAAAGTCAAAATTTCCTCCCAAAGGCAAAATTCCAAAGGTAAAATATGAATCATATTTTTTAACTTACGAACAACTTGAGACTTGCATCTGACGATTCGAAGTAGAGGGTCTGGGTTCCATTGCAGGAGGTGGGAAAGGTCCCGTACTGGACGTCGTTGTCCTCTCGTATACCCATCGTTCCTCCACCTTTTCTACTAAAAATATTCCATGTTACAGATAAGGTTTTAAAATATTTGACAATATGATTCCCCTTCAAACTCACATACTCGCTTTAAATTCTGAAATATTCTGATTTCGAAACTTTGATTGGCTCGGGTACGGGGACTCTGGAAGAACCAAAGACAGCGGAGCAGTTGGGCTCTATGCTTGGGAACCTACAGGCCAGTATGGATAAACAAGGAGGGAGCGCGACACAGAAGGGGGTGTATAGTATGAGTGTTTTAAAAAATTGCAATTTAAAATATAAAATACCTCTGCGACTATCCATTTTTGGAACTTAACTATTCAGTTTCAGACGTATTGTAGAGTGACTCTAGAACTTAGCTGGTAACTCTTGTGGAGGTAGGTTCCTTCTAGATCTGGGAATGAACTCCCTTCTGATTATGAAGCAGTGATGTTGTAATCACTTTATACGAATGACCTGTCCGCTCGTCTGTCTGTTGTCCGTTCGTCTTTGCGTTAACTACAAATTAGGGACTATTCCAGTTATGTACACAGCTTGTCCCAACTATTTTTTTTACGGAACCGGACCATAATATTTCAATTCTAGGGTGCTAAAGACTCGGGTTACAAAAAAAAATCGAAAAAGTTAAGCGCGGTTCCGCTAGCGCCGAAAGCGCTAAAAACACACATTGCACCCTGGACGCTTCATTTATAAATGAAATCGGCCAAATTTTTTACACAACACGTAGAACCCAAAACTCTCGGGTGCAAAACAAGGGTTTTCAAAAATTCCGAAAAATACCCGAATTATTTCAAAAAAAACGATTTTTCGGATTTTAATTTTTTTAATTTTTTTGAATTAAAATACACCCTTTAGAATAAAGTTCTATGTGTTGTGTGAAAATTGTGGCCAATTTGGTTCATAAATGAAGCCTCCAGTGTCATAAAAGTTCAAAATGGCACTAAATGCAGCAATTTGGTCCAACATTGCCAATTTTTTTTAATGTATAAAGACACCATATTTGTAAATTAAAACTACATACTCTAAGTAAAAGCAACTTATTTGAGCCAATAAAAATTAGTTTTTAAAAATCGGTTGAAAATTGACCGAGAAAAAAAATGCCAAAATCGAGTTCAGATGCAGGCTGGACTTGTAAAATTTTCGATTTTTCGAAAGTACTTTTTCTCAAATTAAAATTTATTTTCTCAATAAACATGCTTCTAAAAGCGTATAAACATAGACCCCGAGGACGAATTCGGTTAAAACCGATTTTTGAAAAAAATCCGAAAATTATCTGATTTTCAAATTTTTGTACCAATTTATACAGTAGTTACAAATTTATATTTGAAACAGTTTGCTATACGCGTTACGATAGTTTATTCCAGCAAAAGGAAACGTGGCAGTTGTCCAGACGCGACGCCTAGACTGTACAATTTGTCGTGTCACGGCCACAATTTGCATAGATATTTAGAGGTTATCTGTAATGGTTTGCATGTGTATGAATTCCATTCCATTCAGGTTGCCATTAGCTCGCTTTAATTTCATTTACTCGTCTCTTCTCTAGTCTCAATCTTGTAAAGGGATCCATAAACTGAAATCATCAAATCATGAATATCTTGATTCTCGTAGAGGGCTGAAAAATGCTTTCCTGGATACGAGATACGTCCTCACTCCGTAAATTTGGCAATGACCAAAATTAGACTTTTTGGCCGTCTGAAGGTCAGGGTGCCTTAATTTCGAAATTCCAGCACAACCGAAAGATTTCTCGGTGAAAGAAGTTGTCAATCGATATGTCACACGATAATTTCAAAATTTCGACGACTTTGACCGTTTCAAGGTCAAGGGATCAAAATTTCAAAACTCCAACATAGCCAAAGTATTTTCCGAAGCTCAGCGGTGTGAATTGATATGTCACACGACTACTTACAATATTACGCTAGGTCATGTAAGCCTAGGTCACAGGTCACCGAATTTCAAAAGGTCATATAGCCTACACCAAGTCAAAATTTCCTCCCAAAGGCAAACTTCCCTCTCAAAGTCAAAATTTCCTCCCAAAGGCAAAATTCCAAAGGTAAAATATGAATCATATTTTTTAACTTACGAACAACTTGAGACTTGCATCTGACGATTCGAAGTAGAGGGTCTGGGTTCCATTGCAGGAGGTGGGAAAGGTCCCGTACTGGACGTCGTTGTCCTCTCGTATACCCATCGTTCCTCCACCTTTTCTACTAAAAATATTCCATGTTACAGATAAGGTTTTAAAATATTTGACAATATGATTCCCCTTCAAACTCACATACTCGCTTTAAATTCTGAAATATTCTGATTTCGAAACTTTGATTGGCTCGGGTACGGGGACTCTGGAAGAACCAAAGACAGCGGAGCAGTTGGGCTCTATGCTTGGGAACCTACAGGCCAGTATGGATAAACAAGGAGGGAGCGCGACACAGAAGGGGGTGTATAGTATGAGTGTTTTAAAAAATTGCAATTTAAAATATAAAATACCTCTGCGACTATCCATTTTTGGAACTTAACTATTCAGTTTCAGACGTATTGTAGAGTGACTCTAGAACTTAGCTGGTAACTCTTGTGGAGGTAGGTTCCTTCTAGATCTGGGAATGAACTCCCTTCTGATTATGAAGCAGTGATGTTGTAATCACTTTATACGAATGACCTGTCCGCTCGTCTGTCTGTTGTCCGTTCGTCTTTGCGTTAACTACAAATTAGGGACTATTCCAGTTATGTACACAGCTTGTCCCAACTATTTTTTTTACGGAACCGGACCATAATATTTCAATTCTAGGGTGCTAAAGACTCGGGTTACAAAAAAAAATCGAAAAAGTTAAGCGCGGTTCCGCTAGCGCCGAAAGCGCTAAAAACACACATTGCACCCTGGACGCTTCATTTATAAATGAAATCGGCCAAATTTTTTACACAACACGTAGAACCCAAAACTCTCGGGTGCAAAACAAGGGTTTTCAAAAATTCCGAAAAATACCCGAATTATTTCAAAAAACCGATTTTTCGGATTTTAATTTTTTAAATTTTTTTGAATTAAAATACACCCTTTAGAATAAAGTTCTATGTGTTGTGTGAAAATTGTGGCCAATTTGGTTCATTAATGAAGCCTCCAGTGTCATAAAAGTTCAAAATGGCACTAAATGCAGCAATTTGGTCCAACATTGCCAATTTTTTTTAATGTATAAAGACACCATATTTGTAAATTAAAACTACATACTCTAAGTAAACGCAACTTATTTGAGCCAATAAAAATTACTTTTTAAAAATCGGTTGAAAATTGACCGAGAAAAAAAATGCCAAAATCGAGTTCAGATGCAGGCTGGACTTGTAAAATTTTCGATTTTTCGAAAGTACTTTTTCTCAAATTAAAATTTATTTTCTCAATAAACATGCTTCTTAAAGCGTATAAACATAGACCCCGAGGACGAATTCGGTTAAAACCGATTTTTGAAAAAAATCCGAAAATTATCTGATTTTCAAATTTTTGTACAAATTTATACAGTAGTTACAAATTTATATTTGAAACAGTTTGCTATACGCGTTACGATAGTTTATTCCAGCAAAAGGAAACGTGGCAGTTGTCCAGACGCGACGCCTAGACTGTACAATTTGTCGTGTCACGGCCACAATTTGCATAGATATTTAGAGGTTATCTGTAATGGTTTGCATGTGTATGAATTCCATTCCATTCAGGTTGCCATTAGCTCGCTTTAATTTCATTTACTCGTCTCTTCTCTAGTCTCAATCTTGTAAAGGGATCCATAAACTGAAATCATCAAATCATGAATATCTTGATTCTCGTAGAGGGCTGAAAAATGCTTTCCTGGATACGAGATACGTCCTCACTCCGTAAATTTGGCAATGACCAAAATTAGACCTTTTGGCCGTCTGAAGGTCAGGGTGCCTAAATTTCGAAATTCCAGCACAACCGAAAGATTTCTCGGTGAAAGAAGTTGTCAATCGATATGTCACACGATAATTTCGAAATTTCGACGACTTGGACCGTTTCAAGGTCAAGGGATCAAAATTTCAAAACTCCAACATAGCCAAAGTATTTTCCGAAGCTCAGCGGTGTGAATTGATATGTCACACGACTACTTACAATATTACGCTAGGTCATGTAAGCCTAGGTCACAGGTCACCGAATTTCAAAAGGTCATATAGCCTACACCAAGTCAAAATTTCCTCCCAAAGGCAAACTTCCCTCTCAAAGTCAAAATTTCCTCCCAAAGGCAAAATTCCAAAGGTAAAATATGAATCATATTTTTTAACTTACGAACAACTTGAGACTTGCATCTGACGATTCGAAGTAGAGGGTCTGGGTTCCATTGCAGGAGGTGGGAAAGGTCCCGTACTGGACGTCGTTGTCCTCTCGTATACCCATCGTTCCTCCACCTTTTCTACTAAAAATATTCCATGTTACAGATAAGGTTTTAAAATATTTGACAATATGATTCCCCTTCAAACTCACATACTCGCTTTAAATTCTGAAATATTCTGATTTCGAAACTTTGATTGGCTCGGGTACGGGGACTCTGGAAGAACCAAAGACAGCGGAGCAGTTGGGCTCTATGCTTGGGAACCTACAGGCCAGTATGGATAAACAAGGAGGGAGCGCGACACAGAAGGGGGTGTATAGTATGAGTGTTTTAAAAAATTGCAATTTAAAATATAAAATACCTCTGCGACTATCCATTTTTGGAACTTAACTATTCAGTTTCAGACGTATTGTAGAGTGACTCTAGAACTTAGCTGGTAACTCTTGTGGAGGTAGGTTCCTTCTAGATCTGGGAATGAACTCCCTTCTGATTATGAAGCAGTGATGTTGTAATCACTTTATACGAATGACCTGTCCGCTCGTCTGTCTGTTGTCCGTTCGTCGGTGCGTTAACTACAAATTAGGGACTATTCCAGTTATGTACACAGCTTGTCTCAACTATTTTTTTTACGGAACCAGACCATAATATTTCAATTCTAGGGTGCTAAAGACTCGGGTTACAAAAAAAAATCGTAAAAGTTAAGCGCGGTTCCGCTAGCGCCGAAAGCGCTAAAAACACACATTACACCCTGGACGCTTCATTTATAAATGAAATCGGCCAAATTTTTTACACAACACGTAGAACCCAAAACTCTCGGGTGCAAAACAAGGGTTTTCAAAAATTCCGAAAAATACCCGAATTATTTCAAAAAACCGATTTTTCGGATTTTAATTTTTTAAATTTTTTTGAATTAAAATACACCCTTTAGAATAAAGTTCTATGTGTTGTGTGAAAATTGTGGCCAATTTGGTTCATAAATGAAGCCTCCAGTGTCATAAAAGTTCAAAATGGCACTAAATGCAGCAATTTGGTCCAACATTGCCAATTTTTTTTAATGTATAAAGACACCATATTTGTAAATTAAAACTACATACTCTAAGTAAAAGCAACTTATTTGAGCCAATAAAAATTAGTTTTTAAAAATCGGTTGAAAATTGACCGAGAAAACAAATGCCAAAATCGAGTTCAGATGCAGGCTGGACTTGTAAAATTTTCGATTTTTCGAAAGTACTTTTTCTCAAATTAAAATTTATTTTCTCAATAAACATGCTTCTTAAAGCGTATAAACATAGACCCCGAGGACGAATTCGGTTAAAACCGATTTTTGAAAAAAATCCGAAAATTATCTGATTTTCAAATTTTTGTACAAATTTATACAGTAGTTACAAATTTATATTTGAAACAGTTTGCTATACGCGTTACGATAGTTTATTCCAGCAAAAGGAAACGTGGCAGTTGTCCAGACGCGACGCCTAGACTGTACAATTTGTCGTGTCACGGCCACAATTTGCATAGATATTTAGAGGTTATCTGTAATGGTTTGCATGTGTATGAATTCCATTCCATTCAGGTTGCCATTAGCTCGCTTTAATTTCATTTACTCGTCTCTTCTCTAGTCTCAATCTTGTAAAGGGATCCATAAACTGAAATCATCAAATCATGAATATCTTGATTCTCGTAGAGGGCTGAAAAATGTTTTCCTGGATACGAGATACGTCCTCACTCCGTAAATTTGGCAATGACCAAAATTAGACCTTTTGGCCGTCTGAAGGTCAGGGTGCCTAAATTTCGAAATTCCAGCACAACCGAAAGATTTCTTGGTGAAAGAAGTTGTCAATCGATATGTCACACGATAATTTCGAAATTTCGACGACTTGGACCGTTTCAAGGTCAAGGGATCAAAATTTCAAAACTCCAACATAGCCAAAGTATTTTCCGAAGCTCAGCGGTGTGAATTGATATGTCACACGACTACTTACAATATTACGCTAGGTCATGTAAGCCTAGGTCACAGGTCACCGAATTTCAAAAGGTCATATAACCTACACCAAGTCAAAATTTCCTCCCAAAGGCAAACTTCCCTCTCAAAGTCAAAATTTCCTCCCAAAGGCAAAATTCCAAAGGTAAAATATGAATCATATTTTTTAACTTACGAACAACTTGAGACTTGCATCTGACGATTCGAAGTAGAGGGTCTGGGTTCCATTGCAGGAGGTGGGAAAGGTCCCGTACTGGACGTCGTTGTCCTCTCGTATACCCATCGTTCCTCCACCTTTTCTACTAAAAATATTCCATGTTACAGATAAGGTTTTAAAATATTTGACAATATGATTCCCCTTCAAACTCACATACTCGCTTTAAATTCTGAAATATTCTGATTTCGAAACTTTGATTGGCTCGGGTACGGGGACTCTGGAAGAACCAAAGACAGCGGAGCAGTTGGGCTCTATGCTTGGGAACCTACAGGCCAGTATGGATAAACAAGGAGGGAGCGCGACACAGAAGGGGGTGTATAGTATGAGTGTTTTAAAAAATTGCAATTTAAAATATAAAATACCTCTGCGACTATCCATTTTTGGAACTTAACTATTCAGTTTCAGACGTATTGTAGAGTGACTCTAGAACTTAGCTGGTAACTCTTGTGGAGGTAGGTTCCTTCTAGATCTGGGAATGAACTCCCTTCTGATTATGAAGCAGTGATGTTGTAATCACTTTATACGAATGACCTGTCCGCTCGTCTGTCTGTTGTCCGTTCGTCTTTGCGTTAACTACAAATTAGGGACTATTCCAGTTATGTACACAGCTTGTCCCAACTATTTTTTTTACGGAACCGGACCATAATATTTCAATTCTAGGGTGCTAAAGACTCGGGTTACAAAAAAAAATCGAAAAAGTTAAGCGCGGTTCCGCTAGCGCCGAAAGCGCTAAAAACACACATTGCACCCTGGACGCTTCATTTATAAATGAAATCGGCCAAATTTTTTACACAACACGTAGAACCCAAAACTCTCGGGTGCAAAACAAGGGTTTTCAAAAATTCCGAAAAATACCCGAATTATTTCAAAAAAACCGATTTTTCGGATTTTAATTTTTTAAATTTTTTTGAATTAAAATACACCCTTTAGAATAAAGTTCTATGTGTTGTGTGAAAATTGTGGCCAATTTGGTTCATAAATGAAGCCTCCAGTGTCATAAAAGTTCAAAATGGCACTAAATGCAGCAATTTGGTCCAACAGTGCCAATTTTTTTTAATGTATAAAGACACCATATTTGTAAATTAAAACTACATACTCTAAGTAAAAGCAACTTATTTGAGCCAATAAAAATTAGTTTTTAAAAATCGGTTGAAAATTGACCGAGAAAACAAATGCCAAAATCGAGTTCAGATGCTGGCTGGACTTGTAAAATTTTCGATTTTTCGAAAGTACTTTTTCTCAAATTAAAATTTATTTTCTCAATAAACATGCTTCTTAAAGCGTATAAACATAGACCCCGAGGACGAATTCGGTTAAAACCGATTTTTGAAAAAAATCCGAAAATTATCTGATTTTCAAATTTTTGTACCAATTTATACAGTAGTTACAAATTTATATTTGAAACAGTTTGCTATACGCGTTACGATAGTTTATTCCAGCAAAAGGAAACGTGGCAGTTGTCCAGACGCGACGCCTAGACTGTACAATTTGTCGTGTCACGGCCACAATTTGCATAGATATTTAGAGGTTATCTGTAATGGTTTGCATGTGTATGAATTCCATTCCATTCAGGTTGCCATTAGCTCGCTTTAATTTCATTTACTCGTCTCTTCTCTAGTCTCAATCTTGTAAAGGGATCCATAAACTGAAATCATCAAATCATGAATATCTTGATTCTCGTAGAGGGCTGAAAAATGCTTTCCTGGATACGAGATACGTCCTCACTCCGTAAATTTGGCAATGACCAAAATTAGACTTTTTGGCCGTCTGAAGGTCAGGGTGCCTAAATTTCGAAATTCCAGCACAACCGAAAGATTTCTCGGTGAAAGAAGTTGTCAATCGATATGTCACACGATAATTTCGAAATTTCGACGACTTTGACCGTTTCAAGGTCAAGGGATCAAAATTTCAAAACTCCAACATAGCCAAAGTATTTTCCGAAGCTCAGCGGTGTGAATTGATATGTCACACGACTACTTACAATATTACGCTAGGTCATGTAAGCCTAGGTCACAGGTCACCGAATTTCAAAAGGTCATATAGCCTACACCAAGTCAAAATTTCCTCCCAAAGGCAAACTTCCCTCTCAAAGTCAAAATTTCCTCCCAAAGGCAAAATTCCAAAGGTAAAATATGAATCATATTTTTTAACTTACGAACAACTTGAGACTTGCATCTGACGATTCGAAGTAGAGGGTCTGGGTTCCATTGCAGGAGGTGGGAAAGGTCCCGTACTGGACGTCGTTGTCCTCTCGTATACCCATCGTTCCTCCACCTTTTCTACTAAAAATATTCCATGTTACAGATAAGGTTTTAAAATATTTGACAATATGATTCCCCTTCAAACTCACATACTCGCTTTAAATTCTGAAATATTCTGATTTCGAAACTTTGATTGGCTCGGGTACGGGGACTCTGGAAGAACCAAAGACAGCGGAGCAGTTGGGCTCTATGCTTGGGAACCTACAGGCCAGTATGGATAAACAAGGAGGGAGCGCGACACAGAAGGGGGTGTATAGTATGAGTGTTTTAAAAAATTGCAATTTAAAATATAAAATACCTCTGCGACTATCCATTTTTGGAACTTAACTATTCAGTTTCAGACGTATTGTAGAGTGACTCTAGAACTTAGCTGGTAACTCTTGTGGAGGTAGGTTCCTTCTAGATCTGGGAATGAACTCCCTTCTGATTATGAAGCAGTGATGTTGTAATCACTTTATACGAATGACCTGTCCGCTCGTCTGTCTGTTGTCCGTTCGTCTTTGCGTTAACTACAAATTAGGGACTATTCCAGTTATGTACACAGCTTGTCCCAACTATTTTTTTTACGGAACCGGACCATAATATTTCAATTCTAGGGTGCTAAAGACTCGGGTTACAAAAAAAAATCGAAAAAGTTAAGCGCGGTTCCGCTAGCGCCGAAAGCGCTAAAAACACACATTGCACCCTGGACGCTTCATTTATAAATGAAATCGGCCAAATTTTTTACACAACACGTAGAACCCAAAACTCTCGGGTGCAAAACAAGGGTTTTCAAAAATTCCGAAAAATACCCGAATTATTTCAAAACAACCGATTTTTCGGATTTTAATTTTTTAAATTTTTTTGAATTAAAATACACCCTTTAGAATAAAGTTCTATGTGTTGTGTGAAAATTGTGGCCAATTTGGTTCATAAATGAAGCCTCCAGTGTCATAAAAGTTCAAAATGGCACTAAATGCAGCAATTTGGTCCAACATTGCCAATTTTTTTTAATGTATAAAGACACCATATTTGTAAATTAAAACTACATACTCTAAGTAAAAGCAACTTATTTGAGCCAATAAAAATTAGTTTTTAAAAATCGGTTGAAAATTGACCGAGAAAAAAAATGCCAAAATCGAGTTCAGATGCAGGCTGGACTTGTAAAATTTTCGATTTTTCGAAAGTACTTTTTCTCAAATTAAAATTTATTTTCTCAATAAACATGCTTCTAAAAGCGTATAAACATAGACCCCGAGGACGAATTCGGTTAAAACCGATTTTTGAAAAAAATCCGAAAATTATCTGATTTTCAAATTTTTGTACCAATTTATACAGTAGTTACAAATTTATATTTGAAACAGTTTGCTATACGCGTTACGATAGTTTATTCCAGCAAAAGGAAACGTGGCAGTTGTCCAGACGCGACGCCTAGACTGTACAATTTGTCGTGTCACGGCCACAATTTGCATAGATATTTAGAGGTTATCTGTAATGGTTTGCATGTGTATGAATTCCATTCCATTCAGGTTGCCATTAGCTCGCTTTAATTTCATTTACTCGTCTCTTCTCTAGTCTCAATCTTGTAAAGGGATCCATAAACTGAAATCATCAAATCATGAATATCTTGATTCTCGTAGAGGGCTGAAAAATGCTTTCCTGGATACGAGATACGTCCTCACTCCGTAAATTTGGCAATGACCAAAATTAGACTTTTTGGCCGTCTGAAGGTCAGGGTGCCTTAATTTCGAAATTCCAGCACAACCGAAAGATTTCTCGGTGAAAGAAGTTGTCAATCGATATGTCACACGATAATTTCAAAATTTCGACGACTTTGACCGTTTCAAGGTCAAGGGATCAAAATTTCAAAACTCCAACATAGCCAAAGTATTTTCCGAAGCTCAGCGGTGTGAATTGATATGTCACACGACTACTTACAATATTACGCTAGGTCATGTAAGCCTAGGTCACAGGTCACCGAATTTCAAAAGGTCATATAGCCTACACCAAGTCAAAATTTCCTCCCAAAGGCAAACTTCCCTCTCAAAGTCAAAATTTCCTCCCAAAGGCAAAATTCCAAAGGTAAAATATGAATCATATTTTTTAACTTACGAACAACTTGAGACTTGCATCTGACGATTCGAAGTAGAGGGTCTGGGTTCCATTGCAGGAGGTGGGAAAGGTCCCGTACTGGACGTCGTTGTCCTCTCGTATACCCATCGTTCCTCCACCTTTTCTACTAAAAATATTCCATGTTACAGATAAGGTTTTAAAATATTTGACAATATGATTCCCCTTCAAACTCACATACTCGCTTTAAATTCTGAAATATTCTGATTTCGAAACTTTGATTGGCTCGGGTACGGGGACTCTGGAAGAACCAAAGACAGCGGAGCAGTTGGGCTCTATGCTTGGGAACCTACAGGCCAGTATGGATAAACAAGGAGGGAGCGCGACACAGAAGGGGGTGTATAGTATGAGTGTTTTAAAAAATTGCAATTTAAAATATAAAATACCTCTGCGACTATCCATTTTTGGAACTTAACTATTCAGTTTCAGACGTATTGTAGAGTGACTCTAGAACTTAGCTGGTAACTCTTGTGGAGGTAGGTTCCTTCTAGATCTGGGAATGAACTCCCTTCTGATTATGAAGCAGTGATGTTGTAATCACTTTATACGAATGACCTGTCCGCTCGTCTGTCTGTTGTCCGTTCGTCTTTGCGTTAACTACAAATTAGGGACTATTCCAGTTATGTACACAGCTTGTCCCAACTATTTTTTTACGGAACCGGACCATAATATTTCAATTCTAGGGTGCTAAAGACTCGGGTTACAAAAAAAAATCGAAAAAGTTAAGCGCGGTTCCGCTAGCGCCGAAAGCGCTAAAAACACACATTGCACCCTGGACGCTTCATTTATAAATGAAATCGGCCAAATTTTTTACACAACACGTAGAACCCAAAACTCTCGGGTGCAAAACAAGGGTTTTCAAAAATTCCGAAAAATACCCGAATTATTTCAAAAAACCGATTTTTCGGATTTTAATTTTTTAAATTTTTTTGAATTAAAATACACCCTTTAGAATAAAGTTCTATGTGTTGTGTGAAAATTGTGGCCAATTTGGTTCATTAATGAAGCCTCCAGTGTCATAAAAGTTCAAAATGGCACTAAATGCAGCAATTTGGTCCAACATTGCCAATTTTTTTTAATGTATAAAGACACCATATTTGTAAATTAAAACTACATACTCTAAGTAAAAGCAACTTATTTGAGCCAATAAAAATTAGTTTTTAAAAATCGGTTGAAAATTGACCGAGAAAAAAAATGCCAAAATCGAGTTCAGATGCAGGCTGGACTTGTAAAATTTTCGATTTTTCGAAAGTACTTTTTCTCAAATTAAAATTTATTTTCTCAATAAACATGCTTCTTAAAGCGTATAAACATAGACCCCGAGGACGAATTCGGTTAAAACCGATTTTTGAAAAAAATCCGAAAATTATCTGATTTTCAAATTTTTGTACAAATTTATACAGTAGTTACAAATTTATATTTGAAACAGTTTGCTATACGCGTTACGATAGTTTATTCCAGCAAAAGGAAACGTGGCAGTTGTCCAGACGCGACGCCTAGACTGTACAATTTGTCGTGTCACGGCCACAATTTGCATAGATATTTAGAGGTTATCTGTAATGGTTTGCATGTGTATGAATTCCATTCCATTCAGGTTGCCATTAGCTCGCTTTAATTTCATTTACTCGTCTCTTCTCTAGTCTCAATCTTGTAAAGGGATCCATAAACTGAAATCATCAAATCATGAATATCTTGATTCTCGTAGAGGGCTGAAAAATGCTTTCCTGGATACGAGATACGTCCTCACTCCGTAAATTTGGCAATGACCAAAATTAGACCTTTTGGCCGTCTGAAGGTCAGGGTGCCTAAATTTCGAAATTCCAGCACAACCGAAAGATTTCTCGGTGAAAGAAGTTGTCAATCGATATGTCACACGATAATTTCGAAATTTCGACGACTTGGACCGTTTCAAGGTCAAGGGATCAAAATTTCAAAACTCCAACATAGCCAAAGTATTTTCCGAAGCTCAGCGGTGTGAATTGATATGTCACACGACTACTTACAATATTACGCTAGGTCATGTAAGCCTAGGTCACAGGTCACCGAATTTCAAAAGGTCATATAGCCTACACCAAGTCAAAATTTCCTCCCAAAGGCAAACTTCCCTCTCAAAGTCAAAATTTCCTCCCAAAGGCAAAATTCCAAAGGTAAAATATGAATCATATTTTTTAACTTACGAACAACTTGAGACTTGCATCTGACGATTCGAAGTAGAGGGTCTGGGTTCCATTGCAGGAGGTGGGAAAGGTCCCGTACTGGACGTCGTTGTCCTCTCGTATACCCATCGTTCCTCCACCTTTTCTACTAAAAATATTCCATGTTACAGATAAGGTTTTAAAATATTTGACAATATGATTCCCCTTCAAACTCACATACTCGCTTTAAATTCTGAAATATTCTGATTTCGAAACTTTGATTGGCTCGGGTACGGGGACTCTGGAAGAACCAAAGACAGCGGAGCAGTTGGGCTCTATGCTTGGGAACCTACAGGCCAGTATGGATAAACAAGGAGGGAGCGCGACACAGAAGGGGGTGTATAGTATGAGTGTTTTAAAAAATTGCAATTTAAAATATAAAATACCTCTGCGACTATCCATTTTTGGAACTTAACTATTCAGTTTCAGACGTATTGTAGAGTGACTCTAGAACTTAGCTGGTAACTCTTGTGGAGGTAGGTTCCTTCTAGATCTGGGAATGAACTCCCTTCTGATTATGAAGCAGTGATGTTGTAATCACTTTATACGAATGACCTGTCCGCTCGTCTGTCTGTTGTCCGTTCGTCTTTGCGTTAACTACAAATTAGGGACTATTCCAGTTATGTACACAGCTTGTCCCAACTATTTTTTTACGGAACCGGACCATAATATTTCAATTCTAGGGTGCTAAAGACTCGGGTTACAAAAAAAAATCGAAAAAGTTAAGCGCGGTTCCGCTAGCGCCGAAAGCGCTAAAAACACACATTGCACCCTGGACGCTTCATTTATAAATGAAATCGGCCAAATTTTTTACACAACACGTAGAACCCAAAACTCTCGGGTGCAAAACAAGGGTTTTCAAAAATTCCGAAAAATACCCGAATTATTTCAAAAAACCGATTTTTCGGATTTTAATTTTTTAAATTTTTTTGAATTAAAATACACCCTTTAGAATAAAGTTCTATGTGTTGTGTGAAAATTGTGGCCAATTTGGTTCATTAATGAAGCCTCCAGTGTCATAAAAGTTCAAAATGGCACTAAATGCAGCAATTTGGTCCAACATTGCCAATTTTTTTTAATGTATAAAGACACCATATTTGTAAATTAAAACTACATACTCTAAGTAAAAGCAACTTATTTGAGCCAATAAAAATTAGTTTTTAAAAATCGGTTGAAAATTGACCGAGAAAAAAAATGCCAAAATCGAGTTCAGATGCAGGCTGGACTTGTAAAATTTTCGATTTTTCGAAAGTACTTTTTCTCAAATTAAAATTTATTTTCTCAATAAACATGCTTCTTAAAGCGTATAAACATAGACCCCGAGGACGAATTCGGTTAAAACCGATTTTTGAAAAAAATCCGAAAATTATCTGATTTTCAAATTTTTGTACAAATTTATACAGTAGTTACAAATTTATATTTGAAACAGTTTGCTATACGCGTTACGATAGTTTATTCCAGCAAAAGGAAACGTGGCAGTTGTCCAGACGCGACGCCTAGACTGTACAATTTGTCGTGTCACGGCCACAATTTGCATAGATATTTAGAGGTTATCTGTAATGGTTTGCATGTGTATGAATTCCATTCCATTCAGGTTGCCATTAGCTCGCTTTAATTTCATTTACTCGTCTCTTCTCTAGTCTCAATCTTGTAAAGGGATCCATAAACTGAAATCATCAAATCATGAATATCTTGATTCTCGTAGAGGGCTGAAAAATGCTTTCCTGGATACGAGATACGTCCTCACTCCGTAAATTTGGCAATGACCAAAATTAGACCTTTTGGCCGTCTGAAGGTCAGGGTGCCTAAATTTCGAAATTCCAGCACAACCGAAAGATTTCTCGGTGAAAGAAGTTGTCAATCGATATGTCACACGATAATTTCGAAATTTCGACGACTTGGACCGTTTCAAGGTCAAGGGATCAAAATTTCAAAACTCCAACATAGCCAAAGTATTTTCCGAAGCTCAGCGGTGTGAATTGATATGTCACACGACTACTTACAATATTACGCTAGGTCATGTAAGCCTAGGTCACAGGTCACCGAATTTCAAAAGGTCATATAGCCTACACCAAGTCAAAATTTCCTCCCAAAGGCAAACTTCCCTCTCAAAGTCAAAATTTCCTCCCAAAGGCAAAATTCCAAAGGTAAAATATGAATCATATTTTTTAACTTACGAACAACTTGAGACTTGCATCTGACGATTCGAAGTAGAGGGTCTGGGTTCCATTGCAGGAGGTGGGAAAGGTCCCGTACTGGACGTCGTTGTCCTCTCGTATACCCATCGTTCCTCCACCTTTTCTACTAAAAATATTCCATGTTACAGATAAGGTTTTAAAATATTTGACAATATGATTCCCCTTCAAACTCACATACTCGCTTTAAATTCTGAAATATTCTGATTTCGAAACTTTGATTGGCTCGGGTACGGGGACTCTGGAAGAACCAAAGACAGCGGAGCAGTTGGGCTCTATGCTTGGGAACCTACAGGCCAGTATGGATAAACAAGGAGGGAGCGCGACACAGAAGGGGGTGTATAGTATGAGTGTTTTAAAAAATTGCAATTTAAAATATAAAATACCTCTGCGACTATCCATTTTTGGAACTTAACTATTCAGTTTCAGACGTATTGTAGAGTGACTCTAGAACTTAGCTGGTAACTCTTGTGGAGGTAGGTTCCTTCTAGATCTGGGAATGAACTCCCTTCTGATTATGAAGCAGTGATGTTGTAATCACTTTATACGAATGACCTGTCCGCTCGTCTGTCTGTTGTCCGTTCGTCGGTGCGTTAACTACAAATTAGGGACTATTCCAGTTATGTACACAGCTTGTCTCAACTATTTTTTTTACGGAACCAGACCATAATATTTCAATTCTAGGGTGCTAAAGACTCGGGTTACAAAAAAAAATCGTAAAAGTTAAGCGCGGTTCCGCTAGCGCCGAAAGCGCTAAAAACACACATTACACCCTGGACGCTTCATTTATAAATGAAATCGGCCAAATTTTTTACACAACACGTAGAACCCAAAACTCTCGGGTGCAAAACAAGGGTTTTCAAAAATTCCGAAAAATACCCGAATTATTTCAAAAAACCGATTTTTCGGATTTTAATTTTTTAAATTTTTTTGAATTAAAATACACCCTTTAGAATAAAGTTCTATGTGTTGTGTGAAAATTGTGGCCAATTTGGTTCATAAATGAAGCCTCCAGTGTCATAAAAGTTCAAAATGGCACTAAATGCAGCAATTTGGTCCAACATTGCCAATTTTTTTTAATGTATAAAGACACCATATTTGTAAATTAAAACTACATACTCTAAGTAAAAGCAACTTATTTGAGCCAATAAAAATTAGTTTTTAAAAATCGGTTGAAAATTGACCGAGAAAAAAAATGCCAAAATCGAGTTCAGATGCAGGCTGGACTTGTAAAATTTTCGATTTTTCGAAAGTACTTTTTCTCAAATTAAAATTTATTTTCTCAATAAACATGCTTCTTAAAGCGTATAAACATAGACCCCGAGGACGAATTCGGTTAAAACCGATTTTTGAAAAAAATCCGAAAATTATCTGATTTTCAAATTTTTGTACCAATTTATACAGTAGTTACAAATTTATATTTGAAACAGTTTGCTATACGCGTTACGATAGTTTATTCCAGCAAAAGGAAACGTGGCAGTTGTCCAGACGCGACGCCTAGACTGTACAATTTGTCGTGTCACGGCCACAATTTGCATAGATATTTAGAGGTTATCTGTAATGGTTTGCATGTGTATGAATTCCATTCCATTCAGGTTGCCATTAGCTCGCTTTAATTTCATTTACTCGTCTCTTCTCTAGTCTCAATCTTGTAAAGGGATCCATAAACTGAAATCATCAAATCATGAATATCTTGATTCTCGTAGAGGGCTGAAAAATGCTTTCCTGGATACGAGATACGTCCTCACTCCGTAAATTTGGCAATGACCAAAATTAGACCTTTTGGCCGTCTGAAGGTCAGGGTGCCTAAATTTCGAAATTCCAGCACAACCGAAAGATTTCTCGGTGAAAGAAGTTGTCAATCGATATGTCACACGATAATTTCGAAATTTCGACGACTTGGACCGTTTCAAGGTCAAGGGATCAAAATTTCAAAACTCCAACATAGCCAAAGTATTTTCCGAAGCTCAGCGGTGTGAATTGATATGTCACACGACTACTTACAATATTACGCTAGGTCATGTAAGCCTAGGTCACAGGTCACCGAATTTCAAAAGGTCATATAGCCTACACCAAGTCAAAATTTCCTCCCAAAGGCAAACTTCCCTCTCAAAGTCAAAATTTCCTCCCAAAGGCAAAATTCCAAAGGTAAAATATGAATCATATTTTTTAACTTACGAACAACTTGAGACTTGCATCTGACGATTCGAAGTAGAGGGTCTGGGTTCCATTGCAGGAGGTGGGAAAGGTCCCGTACTGGACGTCGTTGTCCTCTCGTATACCCATCGTTCCTCCACCTTTTCTACTAAAAATATTCCATGTTACAGATAAGGTTTTAAAATATTTGACAATATGATTCCCCTTCAAACTCACATACTCGCTTTAAATTCTGAAATATTCTGATTTCGAAACTTTGATTGGCTCGGGTACGGGGACTCTGGAAGAACCAAAGACAGCGGAGCAGTTGGGCTCTATGCTTGGGAACCTACAGGCCAGTATGGATAAACAAGGAGGGAGCGCGACACAGAAGGGGGTGTATAGTATGAGTGTTTTAAAAAATTGCAATTTAAAATATAAAATACCTCTGCGACTATCCATTTTTGGAACTTAACTATTCAGTTTCAGACGTATTGTAGAGTGACTCTAGAACTTAGCTGGTAACTCTTGTGGAGGTAGGTTCCTTCTAGATCTGGGAATGAACTCCCTTCTGATTATGAAGCAGTGATGTTGTAATCACTTTATACGAATGACCTGTCCGCTCGTCTGTCTGTTGTCCGTTCGTCTTTGCGTTAACTACAAATTAGGGACTATTCCAGTTATGTACACAGCTTGTCCCAACTATTTTTTTTACGGAACCGGACCATAATATTTCAATTCTAGGGTGCTAAAGACTCGGGTTACAAAAAAAAATCGAAAAAGTTAAGCGCGGTTCCGCTAGCGCCGAAAGCGCTAAAAACACACATTGCACCCTGGACGCTTCATTTATAAATGAAATCGGCCAAATTTTTTACACAACACGTAGAACCCAAAACTCTCGGGTGCAAAACAAGGGTTTTCAAAAATTCCGAAAAATACCCGAATTATTTCAAAAAACCGATTTTTCGGATTTTAATTTTTTAAATTTTTTTGAATTAAAATACACCCTTTAGAATAAAGTTCTATGTGTTGTGTGAAAATTGTGGCCAATTTGGTTCATTAATGAAGCCTCCAGTGTCATAAAAGTTCAAAATGGCACTAAATGCAGCAATTTGGTCCAACATTGCCAATTTTTTTTAATGTATAAAGACACCATATTTGTAAATTAAAACTACATACTCTAAGTAAAAGCAACTTATTTGAGCCAATAAAAATTAGTTTTTAAAAATCGGTTGAAAATTGACCGAGAAAAAAAATGCCAAAATCGAGTTCAGATGCAGGCTGGACTTGTAAAATTTTCGATTTTTCGAAAGTACTTTTTCTCAAATTAAAATTTATTTTCTCAATAAACATGCTTCTTAAAGCGTATAAACATAGACCCCGAGGACGAATTCGGTTAAAACCGATTTTTGAAAAAAATCCGAAAATTATCTGATTTTCAAATTTTTGTACAAATTTATACAGTAGTTACAAATTTATATTTGAAACAGTTTGCTATACGCGTTACGATAGTTTATTCCAGCAAAAGGAAACGTGGCAGTTGTCCAGACGCGACGCCTAGACTGTACAATTTGTCGTGTCACGGCCACAATTTGCATAGATATTTAGAGGTTATCTGTAATGGTTTGCATGTGTATGAATTCCATTCCATTCAGGTTGCCATTAGCTCGCTTTAATTTCATTTACTCGTCTCTTCTCTAGTCTCAATCTTGTAAAGGGATCCATAAACTGAAATCATCAAATCATGAATATCTTGATTCTCGTAGAGGGCTGAAAAATGCTTTCCTGGATACGAGATACGTCCTCACTCCGTAAATTTGGCAATGACCAAAATTAGACCTTTTGGCCGTCTGAAGGTCAGGGTGCCTAAATTTCGAAATTCCAGCACAACCGAAAGATTTCTCGGTGAAAGAAGTTGTCAATCGATATGTCACACGATAATTTCGAAATTTCGACGACTTGGACCGTTTCAAGGTCAAGGGATCAAAATTTCAAAACTCCAACATAGCCAAAGTATTTTCCGAAGCTCAGCGGTGTGAATTGATATGTCACACGACTACTTACAATATTACGCTAGGTCATGTAAGCCTAGGTCACAGGTCACCGAATTTCAAAAGGTCATATAGCCTACACCAAGTCAAAATTTCCTCCCAAAGGCAAACTTCCCTCTCAAAGTCAAAATTTCCTCCCAAAGGCAAAATTCCAAAGGTAAAATATGAATCATATTTTTTAACTTACGAACAACTTGAGACTTGCATCTGACGATTCGAAGTAGAGGGTCTGGGTTCCATTGCAGGAGGTGGGAAAGGTCCCGTACTGGACGTCGTTGTCCTCTCGTATACCCATCGTTCCTCCACCTTTTCTACTAAAAATATTCCATGTTACAGATAAGGTTTTAAAATATTTGACAATATGATTCCCCTTCAAACTCACATACTCGCTTTAAATTCTGAAATATTCTGATTTCGAAACTTTGATTGGCTCGGGTACGGGGACTCTGGAAGAACCAAAGACAGCGGAGCAGTTGGGCTCTATGCTTGGGAACCTACAGGCCAGTATGGATAAACAAGGAGGGAGCGCGACACAGAAGGGGGTGTATAGTATGAGTGTTTTAAAAAATTGCAATTTAAAATATAAAATACCTCTGCGACTATCCATTTTTGGAACTTAACTATTCAGTTTCAGACGTATTGTAGAGTGACTCTAGAACTTAGCTGGTAACTCTTGTGGAGGTAGGTTCCTTCTAGATCTGGGAATGAACTCCCTTCTGATTATGAAGCAGTGATGTTGTAATCACTTTATACGAATGACCTGTCCGCTCGTCTGTCTGTTGTCCGTTCGTCGGTGCGTTAACTACAAATTAGGGACTATTCCAGTTATGTACACAGCTTGTCTCAACTATTTTTTTTACGGAACCAGACCATAATATTTCAATTCTAGGGTGCTAAAGACTCGGGTTACAAAAAAAAATCGTAAAAGTTAAGCGCGGTTCCGCTAGCGCCGAAAGCGCTAAAAACACACATTACACCCTGGACGCTTCATTTATAAATGAAATCGGCCAAATTTTTTACACAACACGTAGAACCCAAAACTCTCGGGTGCAAAACAAGGGTTTTCAAAAATTCCGAAAAATACCCGAATTATTTCAAAAAACCGATTTTTCGGATTTTAATTTTTTAAATTTTTTTGAATTAAAATACACCCTTTAGAATAAAGTTCTATGTGTTGTGTGAAAATTGTGGCCAATTTGGTTCATAAATGAAGCCTCCAGTGTCATAAAAGTTCAAAATGGCACTAAATGCAGCAATTTGGTCCAACATTGCCAATTTTTTTTAATGTATAAAGACACCATATTTGTAAATTAAAACTACATACTCTAAGTAAAAGCAACTTATTTGAGCCAATAAAAATTAGTTTTTAAAAATCGGTTGAAAATTGACCGAGAAAAAAAATGCCAAAATCGAGTTCAGATGCAGGCTGGACTTGTAAAATTTTCGATTTTTCGAAAGTACTTTTTCTCAAATTAAAATTTATTTTCTCAATAAACATGCTTCTTAAAGCGTATAAACATAGACCCCGAGGACGAATTCGGTTAAAACCGATTTTTGAAAAAAATCCGAAAATTATCTGATTTTCAAATTTTTGTACCAATTTATACAGTAGTTACAAATTTATATTTGAAACAGTTTGCTATACGCGTTACGATAGTTTATTCCAGCAAAAGGAAACGTGGCAGTTGTCCAGACGCGACGCCTAGACTGTACAATTTGTCGTGTCACGGCCACAATTTGCATAGATATTTAGAGGTTATCTGTAATGGTTTGCATGTGTATGAATTCCATTCCATTCAGGTTGCCATTAGCTCGCTTTAATTTCATTTACTCGTCTCTTCTCTAGTCTCAATCTTGTAAAGGGATCCATAAACTGAAATCATCAAATCATGAATATCTTGATTCTCGTAGAGGGCTGAAAAATGTTTTCCTGGATACGAGATACGTCCTCACTCCGTAAATTTGGCAATGACCAAAATTAGACCTTTTGGCCGTCTGAAGGTCAGGGTGCCTAAATTTCGAAATTCCAGCACAACCGAAAGATTTCTTGGTGAAAGAAGTTGTCAATCGATATGTCACACGATAATTTCGAAATTTCGACGACTTGGACCGTTTCAAGGTCAAGGGATCAAAATTTCAAAACTCCAACATAGCCAAAGTATTTTCCGAAGCTCAGCGGTGTGAATTGATATGTCACACGACTACTTACAATATTACGCTAGGTCATGTAAGCCTAGGTCACAGGTCACCGAATTTCAAAAGGTCATATAACCTACACCAAGTCAAAATTTCCTCCCAAAGGCAAACTTCCCTCTCAAAGTCAAAATTTCCTCCCAAAGGCAAAATTCCAAAGGTAAAATATGAATCATATTTTTTAACTTACGAACAACTTGAGACTTGCATCTGACGATTCGAAGTAGAGGGTCTGGGTTCCATTGCAGGAGGTGGGAAAGGTCCCGTACTGGACGTCGTTGTCCTCTCGTATACCCATCGTTCCTCCACCTTTTCTACTAAAAATATTCCATGTTACAGATAAGGTTTTAAAATATTTGACAATATGATTCCCCTTCAAACTCACATACTCGCTTTAAATTCTGAAATATTCTGATTTCGAAACTTTGATTGGCTCGGGTACGGGGACTCTGGAAGAACCAAAGACAGCGGAGCAGTTGGGCTCTATGCTTGGGAACCTACAGGCCAGTATGGATAAACAAGGAGGGAGCGCGACACAGAAGGGGGTGTATAGTATGAGTGTTTTAAAAAATTGCAATTTAAAATATAAAATACCTCTGCGACTATCCATTTTTGGAACTTAACTATTCAGTTTCAGACGTATTGTAGAGTGACTCTAGAACTTAGCTGGTAACTCTTGTGGAGGTAGGTTCCTTCTAGATCTGGGAATGAACTCCCTTCTGATTATGAAGCAGTGATGTTGTAATCACTTTATACGAATGACCTGTCCGCTCGTCTGTCTGTTGTCCGTTCGTCTTTGCGTTAACTACAAATTAGGGACTATTCCAGTTATGTACACAGCTTGTCCCAACTATTTTTTTTACGGAACCGGACCATAATATTTCAATTCTAGGGTGCTAAAGACTCGGGTTACAAAAAAAAATCGAAAAAGTTAAGCGCGGTTCCGCTAGCGCCGAAAGCGCTAAAAACACACATTGCACCCTGGACGCTTCATTTATAAATGAAATCGGCCAAATTTTTTACACAACACGTAGAACCCAAAACTCTCGGGTGCAAAACAAGGGTTTTCAAAAATTCCGAAAAATACCCGAATTATTTCAAAAAAACCGATTTTTCGGATTTTAATTTTTTAAATTTTTTTGAATTAAAATACACCCTTTAGAATAAAGTTCTATGTGTTGTGTGAAAATTGTGGCCAATTTGGTTCATAAATGAAGCCTCCAGTGTCATAAAAGTTCAAAATGGCACTAAATGCAGCAATTTGGTCCAACAGTGCCAATTTTTTTTAATGTATAAAGACACCATATTTGTAAATTAAAACTACATACTCTAAGTAAAAGCAACTTATTTGAGCCAATAAAAATTAGTTTTTAAAAATCGGTTGAAAATTGACCGAGAAAACAAATGCCAAAATCGAGTTCAGATGCTGGCTGGACTTGTAAAATTTTCGATTTTTCGAAAGTACTTTTTCTCAAATTAAAATTTATTTTCTCAATAAACATGCTTCTTAAAGCGTATAAACATAGACCCCGAGGACGAATTCGGTTAAAACCGATTTTTGAAAAAAATCCGAAAATTATCTGATTTTCAAATTTTTGTACCAATTTATACAGTAGTTACAAATTTATATTTGAAACAGTTTGCTATACGCGTTACGATAGTTTATTCCAGCAAAAGGAAACGTGGCAGTTGTCCAGACGCGACGCCTAGACTGTACAATTTGTCGTGTCACGGCCACAATTTGCATAGATATTTAGAGGTTATCTGTAATGGTTTGCATGTGTATGAATTCCATTCCATTCAGGTTGCCATTAGCTCGCTTTAATTTCATTTACTCGTCTCTTCTCTAGTCTCAATCTTGTAAAGGGATCCATAAACTGAAATCATCAAATCATGAATATCTTGATTCTCGTAGAGGGCTGAAAAATGCTTTCCTGGATACGAGATACGTCCTCACTCCGTAAATTTGGCAATGACCAAAATTAGACCTTTTGGCCGTCTGAAGGTCAGGGTGCCTAAATTTCGAAATTCCAGCACAACCGAAAGATTTCTCGGTGAAAGAAGTTGTCAATCGATATGTCACACGATAATTTCGAAATTTCGACGACTTTGACCGTTTCAAGGTCAAGGGATCAAAATTTCAAAACTCCAACATAGCCAAAGTATTTTCCGAAGCTCAGCGGTGTGAATTGATATGTCACACGACTACTTACAATATTACGCTAGGTCATGTAAGCCTAGGTCACAGGTCACCGAATTTCAAAAGGTCATATAGCCTACGCCAAGTCAAAATTTCCTCCCAAAGGCAAACTTCCCTCTCAAAGTCAAAATTTCCTCCCAAAGGCAAAATTCCAAAGGTAAAATATGAATCATATTTTTTAACTTACGAACAACTTGAGACTTGCATCTGACGATTCGAAGTAGAGGGTCTGGGTTCCATTGCAGGAGGTGGGAAAGGTCCCGTACTGGACGTCGTTGTCCTCTCGTATACCCATCGTTCCTCCACCTTTTCTACTAAAAATATTCCATGTTACAGATAAGGTTTTAAAATATTTGACAATATGATTCCCCTTCAAACTCACATACTCGCTTTAAATTCTGAAATATTCTGATTTCGAAACTTTGATTGGCTCGGGTACGGGGACTCTGGAAGAACCAAAGACAGCGGAGCAGTTGGGCTCTATGCTTGGGAACCTACAGGCCAGTATGGATAAACAAGGAGGGAGCGCGACACAGAAGGGGGTGTATAGTATGAGTGTTTTAAAAAATTGCAATTTAAAATATAAAATACCTCTGCGACTATCCATTTTTGGAACTTAACTATTCAGTTTCAGACGTATTGTAGAGTGACTCTAGAACTTAGCTGGTAACTCTTGTGGAGGTAGGTTCCTTCTAGATCTGGGAATGAACTCCCTTCTGATTATGAAGCAGTGATGTTGTAATCACTTTATACGAATGACCTGTCCGCTCGTCTGTCTGTTGTCCGTTCGTCTTTGCGTTAACTACAAATTAGGGACTATTCCAGTTATGTACACAGCTTGTCCCAACTATTTTTTTTACGGAACCGGACCATAATATTTCAATTCTAGGGTGCTAAAGACTCGGGTTACAAAAAAAAATCGAAAAAGTTAAGCGCGGTTCCGCTAGCGCCGAAAGCGCTAAAAACACACATTGCACCCTGGACGCTTCATTTATAAATGAAATCGGCCAAATTTTTTACACAACACGTAGAACCCAAAACTCTCGGGTGCAAAACAAGGGTTTTCAAAAATTCCGAAAAATACCCGAATTATTTCAAAAAAACCGATTTTTCGGATTTTAATTTTTTAAATTTTTTTGAATTAAAATACACCCTTTAGAATAAAGTTCTATGTGTTGTGTGAAAATTGTGGCCAATTTGGTTCATAAATGAAGCCTCCAGTGTCATAAAAGTTCAAAATGGCACTAAATGCAGCAATTTGGTCCAACATTGCCAATTTTTTTTAATGTATAAAGACACCATATTTGTAAATTAAAACTACATACTCTAAGTAAAAGCAACTTATTTGAGCCAATAAAAATTAGTTTTTAAAAATCGGTTGAAAATTGGCCGAGAAAAAAAATGCCAAAATCGAGTTCAGATGCAGGCTGGACTTGTAAAATTTTCGATTTTTCGAAAGTACTTTTTCTCAAATTAAAATTTATTTTCTCAATAAACATGCTTCTAAAAGCGTATAAACATAGACCCCGAGGACGAATTCGGTTAAAACCGATTTTTGAAAAAAATCCGAAAATTATCTGATTTTCAAATTTTTGTACCAATTTATACAGTAGTTACAAATTTATATTTGAAACAGTTTGCTATACGCGTTACGATAGTTTATTCCAGCAAAAGGAAACGTGGCAGTTGTCCAGACGCGACGCCTAGACTGTACAATTTGTCGTGTCACGGCCACAATTTGCATAGATATTTAGAGGTTATCTGTAATGGTTTGCATGTGTATGAATTCCATTCCATTCAGGTTGCCATTAGCTCGCTTTAATTTCATTTACTCGTCTCTTCTCTAGTCTCAATCTTGTAAAGGGATCCATAAACTGAAATCATCAAATCATGAATATCTTGATTCTCGTAGAGGGCTGAAAAATGCTTTCCTGGATACGAGATACGTCCTCACTCCGTAAATTTGGCAATGACCAAAATTAGACTTTTTGGCCGTCTGAAGGTCAGGGTGCCTTAATTTCGAAATTCCAACACAACCGAAAGATTTCTCGGTGAAAGAAGTTGTCAATCGATATGTCACACGATAATTTCAAAATTTCGACGACTTTGACCGTTTCAAGGTCAAGGGATCAAAATTTCAAAACTCCAACATAGCCAAAGTATTTTCCGAAGCTCAGCGGTGTGAATTGATATGTCACACGACTACTTACAATATTACGCTAGGTCATGTAAGCCTAGGTCACAGGTCACCGAATTTCAAAAGGTCATATAGCCTACACCAAGTCAAAATTTCCTCCCAAAGGCAAACTTCCCTCTCAAAGTCAAAATTTCCTCCCAAAGGCAAAATTCCAAAGGTAAAATATGAATCATATTTTTTAACTTACGAACAACTTGAGACTTGCATCTGACGATTCGAAGTAGAGGGTCTGGGTTCCATTGCAGGAGGTGGGAAAGGTCCCGTACTGGACGTCGTTGTCCTCTCGTATACCCATCGTTCCTCCACCTTTTCTACTAAAAATATTCCATGTTACAGATAAGGTTTTAAAATATTTGACAATATGATTCCCCTTCAAACTCACATACTCGCTTTAAATTCTGAAATATTCTGATTTCGAAACTTTGATTGGCTCGGGTACGGGGACTCTGGAAGAACCAAAGACAGCGGAGCAGTTGGGCTCTATGCTTGGGAACCTACAGGCCAGTATGGATAAACAAGGAGGGAGCGCGACACAGAAGGGGGTGTATAGTATGAGTGTTTTAAAAAATTGCAATTTAAAATATAAAATACCTCTGCGACTATCCATTTTTGGAACTTAACTATTCAGTTTCAGACGTATTGTAGAGTGACTCTAGAACTTAGCTGGTAACTCTTGTGGAGGTAGGTTCCTTCTAGATCTGGGAATGAACTCCCTTCTGATTATGAAGCAGTGATGTTGTAATCACTTTATACGAATGACCTGTCCGCTCGTCTGTCTGTTGTCCGTTCGTCTTTGCGTTAACTACAAATTAGGGACTATTCCAGTTATGTACACAGCTTGTCCCAACTATTTTTTTTACGGAACCGGACCATAATATTTCAATTCTAGGGTGCTAAAGACTCGGGTTACAAAAAAAAATCGAAAAAGTTAAGCGCGGTTCCGCTAGCGCCGAAAGCGCTAAAAACACACATTGCACCCTGGACGCTTCATTTATAAATGAAATCGGCCAAATTTTTTACACAACACGTAGAACCCAAAACTCTCGGGTGCAAAACAAGGGTTTTCAAAAATTCCGAAAAATACCCGAATTATTTCAAAAAACCGATTTTTCGGATTTTAATTTTTTAAATTTTTTTGAATTAAAATACACCCTTTAGAATAAAGTTCTATGTGTTGTGTGAAAATTGTGGCCAATTTGGTTCATTAATGAAGCCTCCAGTGTCATAAAAGTTCAAAATGGCACTAAATGCAGCAATTTGGTCCAACATTGCCAATTTTTTTTAATGTATAAAGACACCATATTTGTAAATTAAAACTACATACTCTAAGTAAAAGCAACTTATTTGAGCCAATAAAAATTAGTTTTTAAAAATCGGTTGAAAATTGACCGAGAAAAAAAATGCCAAAATCGAGTTCAGATGCAGGCTGGACTTGTAAAATTTTCGATTTTTCGAAAGTACTTTTTCTCAAATTAAAATTTATTTTCTCAATAAACATGCTTCTTAAAGCGTATAAACATAGACCCCGAGGACGAATTCGGTTAAAACCGATTTTTGAAAAAAATCCGAAAATTATCTGATTTTCAAATTTTTGTACAAATTTATACAGTAGTTACAAATTTATATTTGAAACAGTTTGGTATACGCGTTACGATAGTTTATTCCAGCAAAAGGAAACGTGGCAGTTGTCCAGACGCGACGCCTAGACTGTACAATTTGTCGTGTCACGGCCACAATTTGCATAGATATTTAGAGGTTATCTGTAATGGTTTGCATGTGTATGAATTCCATTCCATTCAGGTTGCCATTAGCTCGCTTTAATTTCATTTACTCGTCTCTTCTCTAGTCTCAACCTTGTAAAGGGATCCATAAACTGAAATCATCAAATCATGAATATCTTGATTCTCGTAGAGGGCTGAAAAATGCTTTCCTGGATACGAGATACGTCCTCACTCCGTAAATTTGGCAATGACCAAAATTAGACCTTTTGGCCGTCTGAAGGTCAGGGTGCCTAAATTTCGAAATTCCAGCACAACCGAAAAATTTCTCGGTGAAAGAAGTTGTCAATCGATATGTCACACGATAATTTCGAAATTTCGACGACTTTGACCGTTTCAAGGTCAAGGGATCAAAATTTCAAAACTCCAACATAGCCAAAGTATTTTCCGAAGCTCAGCGGTGTGAATTGATATGTCACACGACTACTTACAATATTACGCTAGGTCATGTAAGCCTAGGTCACAGGTCACCGAATTTCAAAAGGTCATATAGCCTACACCAAGTCAAAATTTCCTCCCAAAGGCAAACTTCCCTCTCAAAGTCAAAATTTCCTCCCAAAGGCAAAATTCCAACGGTAAAATATGAATCATATTTTTTAACTTACGAACAACTTGAGACTTGCATCTGACGATTCGAAGTAGAGGGTCTGGGTTCCATTGCAGGAGGTGGGAAAGGTCCCGTACTGGACGTCGTTGTCCTCTCGTATACCCATCGTTCCTCCACCTTTTCTACTAAAAATATTCCATGTTACAGATAAGGTTTTAAAATATTTGACAATATGATTCCCCTTCAAACTCACATACTCGCTTTAAATTCTGAAATATTCTGATTTCGAAACTTTGATTGGCTCGGGTACGGGGACTCTGGAAGAACCAAAGACAGCGGAGCAGTTGGGCTCTATGCTTGGGAACCTACAGGCCAGTATGGATAAACAAGGAGGGAGCGCGACACAGAAGGGGGTGTATAGTATGAGTGTTTTAAAAAATTGCAATTTAAAATATAAAATACCTCTGCGACTATCCATTTTTGGAACTTAACTATTCAGTTTCAGACGTATTGTAGAGTGACTCTAGAACTTAGCTGGTAACTCTTGTGGAGGTAGGTTCCTTCTAGATCTGGGAATGAACTCCCTTCTGATTATGAAGCAGTGATGTTGTAATCACTTTATACGAATGACCTGTCCGCTCGTCTGTCTGTTGTCCGTTCGTCGGTGCGTTAACTACAAATTAGGGACTATTCCAGTTATGTACACAGCTTGTCCCAACTATTTTTTTTACGGAACCGGACCATAATATTTCAATTCTAGGGTGCTAAAGACTCGGGTTACAAAAAAAAATCGAAAAAGTTAAGCGCGGTTCCGCTAGCGCCGAAAGCGCTAAAAACACACATTGCACCCTGGACGCTTCATTTATAAATGAAATCGGCCAAATTTTTTACACAACACGTAGAACCCAAAACTCTCGGGTGCAAAACAAGGGTTTTCAAAAATTCCGAAAAATACCCGAATTATTTCAAAAAACCGATTTTTCGGATTTTAATTTTTTAAATTTTTTTGAATTAAAATACACCCTTTAGAATAAAGTTCTATGTGTTGTGTGAAAATTGTGGCCAATTTGGTTCATAAATGAAGCCTCCAGTGTCATAAAAGTTCAAAATGGCACTAAATGCAGCAATTTGGTCCAACATTGCCAATTTTTTTTAATGTATAAAGACACCATATTTGTAAATTAAAACTACATACTCTAAGTAAAAGCAACTTATTTGAGCCAATAAAAATTAGTTTTTAAAAATCGGTTGAAAATTGACCGAGAAAAAAAATGCCAAAATCGAGTTCAGATGCAGGCTGGACTTGTAAAATTTTCGATTTTTCGAAAGTACTTTTTCTCAAATTAAAATTTATTTTCTCAATAAACATGCTTCTTAAAGCGTATAAACATAGACCCCGAGGACGAATTCGGTTAAAACCGATTTTTGAAAAAAATCCGAAAATTATCTGATTTTCAAATTTTTGTACAAATTTATACAGTAGTTACAAATTTATATTTGAAACAGTTTGCTATACGCGTTACGATAGTTTATTCCAGCAAAAGGAAACGTGGCAGTTGTCCAGACGCGACGCCTAGACTGTACAATTTGTCGTGTCACGGCCACAATTTGCATAGATATTTAGAGGTTATCTGTAATGGTTTGCATGTGTATGAATTCCATTCCATTCAGGTTGCCATTAGCTCGCTTTAATTTCATTTACTCGTCTCTTCTCTAGTCTCAATCTTGTAAAGGGATCCATAAACTGAAATCATCAAATCATGAATATCTTGATTCTCGTAGAGGGCTGAAAAATGCTTTCCTGGATACGAGATACGTCCTCACTCCGTAAATTTGGCAATGACCAAAATTAGACCTTTTGGCCGTCTGAAGGTCAGGGTGCCTAAATTTCGAAATTCCAGCACAACCGAAAGATTTCTCGGTGAAAGAAGTTGTCAATCGATATGTCACACGATAATTTCGAAATTTCGACGACTTTGACCGTTTCAAGGTCAAGGGATCAAAATTTCAAAACTCCAACATAGCCAAAGTATTTTCCGAAGCTCAGCGGTGTGAATTGATATGTCACACGACTACTTACAATATTACGCTAGGTCATGTAAGCCTAGGTCACAGGTCACCGAATTTCAAAAGGTCATATAGCCTACACCAAGTCAAAATTTCCTCCCAAAGGCAAACTTCCCTCTCAAAGTCAAAATTTCCTCCCAAAGGCAAAATTCCAACGGTAAAATATGAATCATATTTTTTAACTTACGAACAACTTGAGACTTGCATCTGACGATTCGAAGTAGAGGGTCTGGGTTCCATTGCAGGAGGTGGGAAAGGTCCCGTACTGGACGTCGTTGTCCTCTCGTATACCCATCGTTCCTCCACCTTTTCTACTAAAAATATTCCATGTTACAGATAAGGTTTTAAAATATTTGACAATATGATTCCCCTTCAAACTCACATACTCGCTTTAAATTCTGAAATATTCTGATTTCGAAACTTTGATTGGCTCGGGTACGGGGACTCTGGAAGAACCAAAGACAGCGGAGCAGTTGGGCTCTATGCTTGGGAACCTACAGGCCAGTATGGATAAACAAGGAGGGAGCGCGACACAGAAGGGGGTTTATAGTATGAGTGTTTTAAAAAATTGCAATTTAAAATATAAAATACCTCTGCGACTATCCATTTTTGGAACTTAACTATTCAGTTTCAGACGTATTGTAGAGTGACTCTAGAACTTAGCTGGTAACTCTTGTGGAGGTAGGTTCCTTCTAGATCTGGGAATGAACTCCCTTCTGATTATGAAGCAGTGATGTTGTAATCACTTTATACGAATGACCTGTCCGCTCGTCTGTCTGTTGTCCGTTCGTCGGTGCGTTAACTACAAATTAGGGACTATTCCAGTTATGTACACAGCTTGTCCCAACTATTTTTTTTACGGAACCGGACCATAATATTTCAATTCTAGGGTGCTAAAGACTCGGGTTACAAAAAAAATCGAAAAAGTTAAGCGCGGTTCCGCTAGCGCCGAAAGCGCTAAAAACACACATTGCACCCTGGACGCTTCATTTATAAATGAAATCGGCCAAATTTTTTACACAACACGTAGAACCCAAAACTCTCGGGTGCAAAACAAGGGTTTTCAAAAATTCCGAAAAATACCCGAATTATTTCAAAAAACCGATTTTTCGGATTTTAATTTTTTAAATTTTTTTGAATTAAAATACACCCTTTAGAATAAAGTTCTATGTGTTGTGTGAAAATTGTGGCCAATTTGGTTCATAAATGAAGCCTCCAGTGTCATAAAAGTTCAAAATGGCACTAAATGCAGCAATTTGGTCCAACATTGCCAATTTTTTTTAATGTATAAAGACACCATATTTGTAAATTAAAACTACATACTCTAAGTAAAAGCAACTTATTTGAGCCAATAAAAATTAGTTTTTAAAAATCGGTTGAAAATTGACCGAGAAAAAAAATGCCAAAATCGAGTTCAGATGCAAGCTGGACGCTGGACTTGTAAAATTTTCGATTTTTCGAAAGTACTTTTTCTCAAATTAAAATTTATTTTCTCAATAAACATGCTTCTTAAAGCGTATAAACATAGACCCCGAGGACGAATTCGGTTAAAACCGATTTTTGAAAAAAATCCGAAAATTATCTGATTTTCAAATTTTTGTACAAATTTATACAGTAGTTACAAATTTATATTTGAAACAGTTTGCTATACGCGTTACGATAGTTTATTCCAGCAAAAGGAAACGTGGCAGTTGTCCAGACGCGACGCCTAGACTGTACAATTTGTCGTGTCACGGCCACAATTTGCATAGATATTTAGAGGTTATCTGTAATGGTTTGCATGTGTATGAATTCCATTCCATTCAGGTTGCCATTAGCTCGCTTTAATTTCATTTACTCGTCTCTTCTCTAGTCTCAATCTTGTAAAGGGATCCATAAACTGAAATCATCAAATCATGAATATCTTGATTCTCGTAGAGGGCTGAAAAATGCTTTCCTGGATACGAGATACGTCCTCACTCCGTAAATTTGGCAATGACCAAAATTAGACCTTTTGGCCGTCTGAAGGTCAGGGTGCCTAAATTTCGAAATTCCAGCACAACCGAAAGATTTCTCGGTGAAAGAAGTTGTCAATCGATATGTCACACGATAATTTCGAAATTTCGACGACTTGGACCGTTTCAAGGTCAAGGGATCAAAATTTCAAAACTCCAACATAGCCAAAGTATTTTCCGAAGCTCAGCGGTGTGAATTGATATGTCACACGACTACTTACAATATTACGCTAGGTCATGTAAGCCTAGGTCACAGGTCACCGAATTTCAAAAGGTCATATAACCTACACCAAGTCAAAATTTCCTCCCAAAGGCAAACTTCCCTCTCAAAGTCAAAATTTCCTCCCAAAGGCAAAATTCCAACGGTAAAATATGAATCATATTTTTTAACTTACGAACAACTTGAGACTTGCATCTGACGATTCGAAGTAGAGGGTCTGGGTTCCATTGCAGGAGGTGGGAAAGGTCCCGTACTGGACGTCGTTGTCCTCTCGTATACCCATCGTTCCTCCACCTTTTCTACTAAAAATATTCCATGTTACAGATAAGGTTTTAAAATATTTGACAATATGATTCCCCTTCAAACTCACATACTCGCTTTAAATTCTGAAATATTCTGATTTCGAAACTTTGATTGGCTCGGGTACGGGGACTCTGGAAGAACCAAAGACAGCGGAGCAGTTGGGCTCTATGCTTGGGAACCTACAGGCCAGTATGGATAAACAAGGAGGGAGCGCGACACAGAAGGGGGTGTATAGTATGAGTGTTTTAAAAAATTGCAATTTAAAATATAAAATACCTCTGCGACTATCCATTTTTGGAACTTAACTATTCAGTTTCAGACGTATTGTAGAGTGACTCTAGAACTTAGCTGGTAACTCTTGTGGAGGTAGGTTCCTTCTAGATCTGGGAATGAACTCCCTTCTGATTATGAAGCAGTGATGTTGTAATCACTTTATACGAATGACCTGTCCGCTCGTCTGTCTGTTGTCCGTTCGTCGGTGCGTTAACTACAAATTAGGGACTATTCCAGTTATGTACACAGCTTGTCCCAACTATTTTTTTTACGGAACCGGACCATAATATTTCAATTCTAGGGTGCTAAAGACTCGGGTTACAAAAAAAAATCGAAAAAGTTAAGCGCGGTTCCGCTAGCGCCGAAAGCGCTAAAAACACACATTGCACCCTGGACGCTTCATTTATAAATGAAATCGGCCAAATTTTTTACACAACACGTAGAACCCAAAACTCTCGGGTGCAAAACAAGGGTTTTCAAAAATTCCGAAAAATACCCGAATTATTTCAAAAAACCGATTTTTCGGATTTTAATTTTTTAAATTTTTTTGAATTAAAATACACCCTTTAGAATAAAGTTCTATGTGTTGTGTGAAAATTGTGGCCAATTTGGTTCATAAATGAAGCCTCCAGTGTCATAAAAGTTCAAAATGGCACTAAATGCAGCAATTTGGTCCAACATTGCCAATTTTTTTTAATGTATAAAGACACCATATTTGTAAATTAAAACTACATACTCTAAGTAAAAGCAACTTATTTGAGCCAATAAAAATTAGTTTTTAAAAATCGGTTGAAAATTGACCGAGAAAAAAAATGCCAAAATCGAGTTCAGATGCAGGCTGGACTTGTAAAATTTTCGATTTTTCGAAAGTACTTTTTCTCAAATTAAAATTTATTTTCTCAATAAACATGCTTCTTAAAGCGTATAAACATAGACCCCGAGGACGAATTCGGTTAAAACCGATTTTTGAAAAAAATCCGAAAATTATCTGATTTTCAAATTTTTGTACAAATTTATACAGTAGTTACAAATTTATATTTGAAACAGTTTGCTATACGCGTTACGATAGTTTATTCCAGCAAAAGGAAACGTGGCAGTTGTCCAGACGCGACGCCTAGACTGTACAATTTGTCGTGTCACGGCCACAATTTGCATAGATATTTAGAGGTTATCTGTAATGGTTTGCATGTGTATGAATTCCATTCCATTCAGGTTGCCATTAGCTCGCTTTAATTTCATTTACTCGTCTCTTCTCTAGTCTCAATCTTGTAAAGGGATCCATAAACTGAAATCATCAAATCATGAATATCTTGATTCTCGTAGAGGGCTGAAAAATGCTTTCCTGGATACGAGATACGTCCTCACTCCGTAAATTTGGCAATGACCAAAATTAGACCTTTTGGCCGTCTGAAGGTCAGGGTGCCTAAATTTCGAAATTCCAGCACAACCGAAAGATTTCTCGGTGAAAGAAGTTGTCAATCGATATGTCACACGATAATTTCGAAATTTCGACGACTTGGACCGTTTCAAGGTCAAGGGATCAAAATTTCAAAACTCCAACATAGCCAAAGTATTTTCCGAAGCTCAGCGGTGTGAATTGATATGTCACACGACTACTTACAATATTACGCTAGGTCATGTAAGCCTAGGTCACAGGTCACCGAATTTCAAAAGGTCATATAACCTACACCAAGTCAAAATTTCCTCCCAAAGGCAAACTTCCCTCTCAAAGTCAAAATTTCCTCCCAAAGGCAAAATTCCAACGGTAAAATATGAATCATATTTTTTAACTTACGAACAACTTGAGACTTGCATCTGACGATTCGAAGTAGAGGGTCTGGGTTCCATTGCAGGAGGTGGGAAAGGTCCCGTACTGGACGTCGTTGTCCTCTCGTATACCCATCGTTCCTCCACCTTTTCTACTAAAAATATTCCATGTTACAGATAAGGTTTTAAAATATTTGACAATATGATTCCCCTTCAAACTCACATACTCGCTTTAAATTCTGAAATATTCTGATTTCGAAACTTTGATTGGCTCGGGTACGGGGACTCTGGAAGAACCAAAGACAGCGGAGCAGTTGGGCTCTATGCTTGGGAACCTACAGGCCAGTATGGATAAACAAGGAGGGAGCGCGACACAGAAGGGGGTGTATAGTATGAGTGTTTTAAAAAATTGCAATTTAAAATATAAAATACCTCTGCGACTATCCATTTTTGGAACTTAACTATTCAGTTTCAGACGTATTGTAGAGTGACTCTAGAACTTAGCTGGTAACTCTTGTGGAGGTAGGTTCCTTCTAGATCTGGGAATGAACTCCCTTCGTTAATTAGTTAAAAATTAGTTTTTGAAAATCGATTAAAAATTGACCTAGAAAAAAAATGACAAAATCGGGTCCAGATGCAAGCTGGACTTGTAAAATTTTCGATTTTTCGAAAGTACTTTTTTTCAAATTAAAATTTATTTTATCGATCTACATGCTTCCTAAAGCGTATAAACATAGACCCCGAGGACGAATTCGGTTAAAACCGATTTTTGAAAAAAATCCGAAAATTATCTGATTTTCAAATTTTTGTACAAATTTATACAGAAGTTACAAATTTATATTTGAAACAGTTTGCTATACGCGTTACGATAGTTTATTCCAGCAGAAGGAAACGTGGCAGTTGTCCAGACGCGACGCCTAGACTGTACGATTTGTCGTGTCCCGGCCACAATTGGCATAGATATTTAGAGGTTATCTGTAATGGTTTGCATGTGTATGAATTCCATTCCATTCAGGTTGCCATTAGCTCGCTTTAATTTCATTTACTCGTCTCTTCTCTAGTCTCAATCTTGTAAAGGGATCCATAAACTGAAATCATCAAATCATGAATATCTTGATTCTCGTAGAGGGCTGAAAAATGCTTTCCTGGAATCGTGTAAATTTAAAAGAACGTGGAGCATATATGAGGGATACCTGCTCCCGCGGTCACTGACCTTCCCACCTACTTTTGACCCCCAAGGAGTAAAATCGCAGAGCTAAAATTATGATGTTCGTAATCAGCATGGTCCAATTAGTCTATTTGCATATATTACAACCCTTAACTCGTTTGTCACTCAAATAGTGTCCATTGTCAGTCCAGTTACCATAAATCAGGCTCACCTCCACTCGAACTCACAAGGAAACATTTACAACCGTACCGCCCCAACAGGCGCAGCGGTTAGAGGGCGGAAGGCTAAAAAGCCGGCTTTTCCCATTTTGCATTTTTGTCCTAAGATAAGTAAGAAGTTAACATAGGGAGAGTGAAAACATAGTTTTGTCCCAGAGCCTGACTTTTTGCATACACCAAACCGGAATTGCCCATAGATATTCTTGAAATACCACCGGCCACCGGCTTCTTGGCCTTTCGACCAAATAATTTTTGTCACCGATAGTCCCTATAATAAAGTTTCCAATTGAGTTCTTTCGACTGACAAGGGGAGGGGGGCTAAAAATATGGGGGTGGTTTACAATCAGTTGGAAATATTCCCTTGTCAGCTTTGATTCCTCGGAAGTTCGTGTAACCCCTCCCCCATTCAAGTCATTCCCAAAATAACTCTTTCAGAGGATGGTATTTCAAAGAATTGGTCATTATTGAAATGTATTGTAAAGTATTTCTATTTCTGTATAGATTTCAGATGTTGTATGCAGACACATACATGACGAAAGAAGAATTCCGGCAAATGTTTGATCATTCCCTCTACGACGAAATGCGGAAAAAGTATTCCGGCACCGACGCTTTCCCCGAAGTTTATGACAAAGTAGCTCGACATGCGCGTCTGTGATCACGGCCCCATTTTAAACAACAATTACTTTTTAAACACAATGATTCATTTATCTAAAGTTGAGCCCTTTTTAACATTTTATAGCCTTTCATATACACGAGTTAGGATTCAGGAATAATAAATACGAGCTGCCAATTTTACCATTTCTCTATGTGTATTTTTATTCACCTTATCATTTCTCCAGAACATTTTTATTCTTAAATATCTTCTATTTTTCTAGTTTTGACTTTATTCAGAATATATTGACTCTTGAACTAGTTTAATTGTTTTGATTAGAAGTTCTGAACATTTTACTCTCTATATGTCTAAATACCGTATTTCTCCAAATAGATCCTCTCACAATTGATCCATGTCAGCACCAGTAAGTGGCTCGAGATTTATAATTAGTTTTTATAGTTTTTAATGTATTTTGAAATCTCTAGTAAATTACCAGATTTCGAATTTTTGGCAAATATCTTGATTTTTTCATGATATTTTGTAGTAGATTCCTTTGAATTGTTCTTAGATAATTCATTTTAAGCCTCCAAAAGAATGAGTATGTTTTTAGATGATGGAGATCTATTTAGAGAAGAGCGGTATTGCAATTATCTAGTAATTAAATTCGAATTTTGAAATTTTTTGAAAATTTTGAAAATTTTTGAAAATGTAATTTTTCGTAACTTTATCTAATTTACAGGCATTATCCCTGGGAAAATGCTCGTTTCAAAAACAGGAATTCCTCCGCTCCTAGTTCTAGCTCAACCGGATTGAAGCTTGCTCCAAGAATTTTAATTCTCAAGTTCAAGAATTGTTTTCTATAATGCTGCGCGGAGCATTCATTGTTCATAGGCAATCGTCCATGATATTTCGTCCAGAATTCGATTCCGGTACAAGCGCCCGGGTTTGCAGAATCCCACAAGTTAAGAACTAGACGCAGCATCGCAGCATTTGGATACTTCCTAAAAGTACAATAACATTTTTATTATACACTAGGCAGCCACAGGCCCAATATCGGGCCTTAAAATTGTAGATAAATGTTTAGTGGCAGCTAATTTCAAACAAGTTTCAGGCGTCAGCCACAGCAATTTTTACGATTGCACCGGTAGGTCAAGATACGGACACATCTGAACGTTTCCCTACTCGTTATTGGTTATTTAAACCAACGCCGTTGTTTAAGGGTTCCGATCTAGAACCCTTAAAACATCCATTCCCCAAAAAATCCCTTCCCTGCCACTGTCCTATGTAAAGAAACCGATGTAACGGGCGTAACCAAGTGTTGAAAACATCAGGTTTCACACCCTGATGTCAGTGGGAGTGGTCACGTATCCGTCAAAGATGTTCTATTACTCATGGGAATCGTTTAAACCCCGTATGTCAATTTCCCCCAAAAGTCCGGGTATTGCACCCTGGTGTCAGTAAGAGTGGTCCCGTATCCATCAAAGATGTTCTATTACTCATGGGAATCGTTTAAACCCCGTATGTCAATTTCCCCCAAAAGTCCGGGTATTGCACCCTGGTGTCAGTAAGAGTGGTCCCGTATCCATCAAAGATGTTCTATTACTCATGGGAATCGTTTAAACCCCGGATCTCAAATTCCCCCGAAAGCCCGGGTTTTGCACCCTGGTGTCAGTGGGAGTGGTTCCGTATCCGTCAAAGATGTTCTATTACTCATGAGAATCATTTAAACCCCATATCTCAATTTCCCCCAAAAGCCCGGGTACTGCGACCTGGTGTCAGTGGGAGTGGTCCCGTATCCGTCAAAGATGTTCTATTACTCATGGGAATCGTTTAAACCCCGTATCTCAATTTCCCCCAAAAGCCCGGGTTTTGCACCCTGGTGTCAGTAGGAGTGGTCCCGTATCCGTCAAAGATGCTTTATTACTCATGGGAATCGTTTAAACACCAAATCTCAATTTCCCCAAAAAGCCCGGGTTTTGTACCCTGGTGTCAGTTAGGAGTGGTCCCGTATCCGTCAAAGATGTTCTATTACTCATGGGAATCGTTTAAACCCATAATCTCAATTTTCCCCAAAAGCCCGGGTTTCGCAACCTGGTGTCAGAAGAAGTGGTCCCGTATCCGTCAAAGATGTTCTATTACTCATGGGAATCGTTTAAACCCCAAATCTCAATTTCTCCAAGAAGCCCGGGTTTTGCACCCTGGTGTCAGTGGGAGTGGTCCTGTATACGTTGAAGTTCCTCAAAAGCCCGGGTTTTGCACCCTGGTGTCCGTCCGGTTTGCACGGGAGCCCGTATCCCTAATATATGAACGTGGAGTAAATGAAAGTAAGGTGGGAGGTGCAAGTGGGTATGATATGGGTTGGGTTGGTGTGAGTTGATCAATAGAGCCACCCTCCCTCTGCTACAGTCGGGACGATTCGGGGATTCGGGGATTCGTGGTTAGGGAATGAATGGAGCCATATATTAGTGATCCCGACTATATAGATCACCACCACCCTCCACACTAATCCACAATTCAGAGTAATCCACAGTAATCCACAGCTACTTGACAGCTATTCCAGAAACTACAACTAAACTGCACCACTTTTCAACCCTCACTCACTACCAAATTCATTTACTTGGTCTCCTAAAAACCCAACCACCCTTCCGTACACTGTACATCAACAATTACCAATTCACGCCACAACAACCTCCGAATTTTAAACATTGAACATTACTCCACAAATAACACACTTCCGGCTAACTACATCCCGAACAACAACTTTCCCAACCCAGGCATTATTATTTATTCATTTATAATTATTTTCAACAGACTTGATTCATAATTTGTAATTCACAACTCCAACTCCACTACTTCATCTCCATTCATATCATATCTGATCTGATTCTGATTCTGATCAATTCTGGAGATTCAGCTTTCATCTATTTTGCTGTTCGTGTCTAGATACTAGATCTAGACATTCTTACCCATTTACCCCTGTCTATCAAAAAATACATTTGCCCTCCCCTACTCTTCCAAAGTTGTGGGTGGATATTTAATCGATTCCCACTCCGGTCTCTGAATTATTAGATCATAGATGGGGATTTGAATTTGAAGTAAACTCCAATGTGTCTAACTGATTTGTGATTGATTTCAGGAGGGTTGATTGTATGGCGGTGGATCATTACGGTCACCCCATGACACTAAAATGGGACCCCAAGAACCTGGAGATCCGGACAATGTCCGTAGAAAAGACGTTGGAGCCTCTGGTCGTCCAGGTGAGCCTTTTGAAATGTCACATCCCCGACTCTCCCTCTCCGCTTCTGCTCTTTTGAACGGTTGCTCTGATTGACCTCGTTTCCTAGGTGACGACGCTCGTCAATACCAAGGGTCCCTCCAAGAAGAAGAAGGGTCGCTCCAAAAGGGCCCATGTCCTCGTGGCTGCCGTCGAGAAGGCAACCGAGAACTTTATCGAACGAGGAGAGCAGATTGCTCATGAAAACCCAGATATCAAACAGGAAATGCTGGCTGCTGTCGACGAAGTCAGGAAAACCGGTACATTTTCAATCCTCTTACAAACTTACAATTAGACATTACCTAATAACTAGACAACACCCCCTCATTAGAGTTGTCGTTGAAAGCAAAACTCATCTCTCACCATTGCAAATCTACTTTCGAAAATAAAAATGTCTGTTGCGTTCCAATTAACTTGCCCAATATAAGCGGGAATATGCCCCCTTATTAGAAGTAGACTGCCCCATAAATTCTGTCGCAATCCTGTTGCAAAGTTACTTCCCAAAATTGGATTCTGTCCATTTCATTCCTGTGCGCTGTTCTCTTTTTATTAGGAGCTATATTCCCGTCCCGTTGCTAGGACGCAGTTTAAAATACTTTCCAAATGATTTACATCTTGCATCCCTGGCTAATCAATTTATCACACGAATCGCTAATCAAATATTTTAATTTCAGACATTGTCTAAAATGGATATAATCCATATCAGTTGTACAATTAATGAAAGCGAGTAACATTTTCTATCTTTATATACGTGGTCTCAGAGATCTGACAAGTTAGGCCAAATTATATATGCCTAATTCTATCATTTGTGACATTGTAACGTATATGCTTACATTGGTTACTTGTCTAGTACACCACATAAGAGAAATGTAGCTACATTTTGTGTCTGAATCTCTGATATTAGGTGAGGCGATGAGCTTGGCGGCAAGGGAGTTCGCGGATGACCCTTGCTCCTCACTGAAGCGCGGTAATATGGTTCGCGCTGCGCGAAATCTCCTGTCGGCCGTGACGCGACTCCTCATCCTCGCGGACATGGTGGACGTACATCTCCTCCTCAAGTCCCTCCGCGTCGTTGAAGATGACCTCGAGAAACTGAAGAACGTGTCGAGTCAGGTCAGTAATTTCAATTGACAGCACGACTAAGGGCCAAAGACACGTAAAGGTTCTGTGTCATGCAAAATATTGAGAGGAAGATTTTAAAAACCCGAGTCCACATAAGAGTTAATAAGTAAATAAACCAACAGAGTGAGCTGATGGAGACGATCCGCTCGTTCGGGAGGAACGCGACGGAGTTAATGGCGGCGGCTGCCAAACGGCAACAGGAACTGAAGGATCCGCAGTTGCGTGACGATTTGGCCTCGGCGCGTGCGCTTCTGAAGAAACATTCCACGATGCTCCTGACGGCCTCCAAAGTCTATGTCCGACATCCCGAGTTAGCGGCCGCCAAGGCCAACAGGGACTTTGTCTTTCGACAGGTTTGTGAGGCCGTCAACACGATCTCTGACGTAGCTCAGGGCAGATCCGGAGTTGGTGGACATCCTTATGACGGGCCAGGAGAACTTGCCGCTGCTCTCGACGATTTCGATGTAAGTAATCAATTCCCAAAATATCATATTTATTTTCGTTTGGTTAGACTTACAGTTAGTTGGAATCTGTAACAAGCTACCTATTTCGAAATGAAACTCAGAGGCTGGACTTTTTCAGGGTTATGTCATTTAAAGGCAACTTGGTGGTTTGGTACACGGTTTGGTTTGTCGAACATTTCCTAAAAGTCAGTAAGCAGATCTTTCAAACCCTTTTTCAGATGCAGAGGAAAAATATAATTAAAACGTGTGACTAGTTGGGGGGTCATTAGATTTCTCGAAGTTTCTGAACCCCCGCCCAATAGTTCGTTGGCAACCTCTAAAAGTATGTGTCATTTGTGATTTCAGGAGCGGATCGTGATGGAGCCACTTGCGTATAATGAAGTGCGAACGCGACCCTCTCTGGAGGAGCGACTGGAGTCGATAATAAGTGGAGCGGCTCTGATGGCTGATTCTTCTTGCACGCGGGATGAGCGGCGAGAGCGGATCGTGGCAGAATGCAACGCGGTTCGCCAGGCGCTTCAGGATCTCCTCTCCGAGTACATGGCTAATGTAATATCTTATCTCCTAGAATTATATTTCAGTTTTGACCCTCTGCCTTGTAAGTCTCATGTTATGCAACTCTCTTTGCAGATTGGGAAGAAAGATCGGAGTGAGAATCTTGAACGAGCTATCGAGCACATGTGCCGAAAGACCCGGGACTTGCGACGGCAACTCAGGAAAGCTGTCGTGGATCACGTTTCCGATAGGTCTCTATATTTACATATTTTTCGGACTAACGAATTTAGTTAGGAAACCCCCCGCGATGGGCTTTAATTACAACTGGATCAATTTAAAATGTGTAGAAGTGAAACTTAATTTCCACCTTTCTCAATATAAGAAGGCAGTGTAGTTGACCTTGTAGTGGTTTTATGTAGTTTCCTGGAAACGAGCGTTCCGCTTCTGGTTTTGATTGAAGCTGCGAAAGCTGGCAATGAGAAGGAAGTGGAGGACTACGCACAAGTATTCACGGAACATGCCAACAAGCTTGTCGAGGTATTTGGCGGAGGAGTTGAAAAGATTTGTGGTCAAATAGGGGAGATTTGCTTACTCATTTGTTGGTCATTTTAGGTGGCGAATCTAGCATGCAGCATGTCTGGGAATGAAGATGGAGTCAAGATGGTTCGATACGCTGCATCCCAGATTGAAAACCTCTGCCCTCAAGTCATTAACGCTGCGAGGATTCTAGCTGCCCGACCCAAGTCAAAGGTAATTTATTTAGTAACTTATTGTTAGCTACATTTTTAACAGCACCGTTATGATTTACAATAATGATAATTTGCTGATGGCAGGTTGCGCTAGAAAATATGGATGTGTTTCGGGAAGGATGGGAGCATCAAGTACGAATTCTAACTGAAGCTGTGGATGACATTACAACCATTGACGATTTTCTTGCTGTCTCCGGTACGCAGTTTTTCTTTTACAGTTTGCTAACTACAGTGGAACATAATTAAGACGTGTAAGGTTGAATGTAATAGAGAACCATATCCTGGAGGACGTGAACAAGTGCGTTCTGGCGCTGCAAGAAGGAGATGCGGATTCATTGGACAGGACGGCGGGGGCGATTCGGGGCCGAGCCTCTCGCGTCGCAAACGTCGTCACTGCCGAAATGAGCAACTACGAGCCCGGGATTTACACGGAGCGCGTTCTTGAGGCCGTCAAGGTCCTCCGTGACCAAGGTTACTTAAAACACTTATTTCGTGCAGAATTACCGCTTACTACCGTAATTGTAGCAATGAAAGTAAAATATTCTCTCCTCTGTGCTTTCAGTGATGCCAAACTTTGCAGGACGTGTGGAAGTAGCAGTGGAGGCACTCTCATCCAACCCGTCCAAAGATGTCGATGAGAATGAATTCATCGACGCTTCTCGTCTCGTCTACGACGGCGTCCGGGAAATTCGTCGAGCCGTACTTATGAACCGAGTAAGATTTACTTTTATGGAAACAAATGCCAACATTGTCAATGTTCGATGTACATGCAAAAACTGTAGTAGTAGGACTGGCCTTGAGGCTAACAAATCTTACTCTGCCACAAGTTAAAAATTACAATGTTCTTGCCCCAGTGGCTATCAGATTGAACATTGTGTCTCATTTTAATTGTTTGTATAACAACAGGCGGATGATGAACTAGATCCAGAAGACGTGGAATTCGATGAGCATTATACCGAAACTAGAAGCAAATGTAAAATATACATTCTCTAGCATTTTATTATTATGACAGATTGAATGGGGATGATATTAATTGGGATTGGATGTTGATTGCAGCGAGTGCCCACACGGGAGACCATATGGTGGACGAGTATCCGGATATCAGTGGAATCACTACTGCCAGGGTCAGTCATTTCACTATTATTTGAATTTAATACGGTTGTAGCTAAGGCGGGTTGCCGTCAGTGGCCGATGTCAATTCTGAATACGCGTATACATGCGTTGGATATTACTCGCCTACAATTCCCGCCATTTGCACTTGGTTCTTGAGTTCCTTTAGTACCATACGGGGGTGACGGCGTTGTTATGTTGGTCTGGGACGAACGGAAACATGATCATCACCTCAATATCATTTGATGGTTTCGTTGTCAACAGTCGAAATGTGCCAGAATTGTCCACATGCTTTGAAGAAAATATATGTGGATAGATAGTGGAGGTCGTAGTTTTAATGTAACTGTATCTTGATTGTGGTGCAGGAGGCGATGCGTAAAATGACAGAGGAGGACAAGTTACGAATAGCCCAACAAGTCGAGAGCTTCCGGACCGAAAAGTTAAAATTCGACAAAGAAGTGGCCAAGTGGGACGACACCGGAAATGACATCATTGTCCTGGCCAAGCACATGTGTATGATCATGATGGAGATGACGGACTTTACGAGGTTTGCATCACTTACCATAGTTACCATCCCACTAATTTCATTTAAGGCTGACCAAGTTTATCTTGCGTGTCGATATCTTTGCAGAGGACGGGGCCCCCTCAAGACCACAATGGACGTCATCAATGCGGCAAAGAAGATCTCGGAAGCAGGAACGAAGCTGGACAAGTTGGCCCGTCAAATCGCGGATCAATGCCCCGAGTCATCGACCAAGAAGGACCTCTTGGCTTATTTACAGAGAATTGCCTTGTACTGTCACCAACTCAACATTACCTCCAAAGTCAAAGCCGATGTTCAAAATATTAGCGGAGAGCTCATCGTCTCCGGTGTAAGTTGAACCCAGAGGTTACTGTTCAGAGTAGACAGGGTGTTCATGTCCAAGAAGTTAAGGGATCATATGCGATATGCAGCATAGGTGTAATTATGATAATGGCAGTAACACTCTCTACATTTTCCCTATTACTTGTCCATTTCCCGAGATAAAAACATTAGTTTAGATTAAAATTGTAATTGGGGTATTTGCATATCTTAAAATCGTAACCCATCTTGTCAACTGAGGAATCCGGTTGTCATTTTTCACATCATGTTCTGTGGTTGCAGCTGGACTCGGCGACGTCACTTATCCAAGCTGCCAAAAACTTGATGAACGCCGTCGTGTTGACCGTCAAGGCTTCCTACGTGGCTTCGACTAAATATCCTCGACAGGGAACTGTTTCCGTAAGTCACGTTTCCTTGGATTTGAGATCGGAAGCGGAAGCCCATGTTGTTGAGGTTGAGACGGAGTGGGTGGTCTCGTTCCAATCCCTCATTGTCACTCCGAAGAGAGGGCTTGCAATTGTTGTTGTAAATTTGGTCCTTGACCTTGGTTTAACCGACAGGAAGTGAGGGAGTCTGGGTTTGACCTGGTGGACGGAATTCGGAAATTCTATTTCCCTCTGACCTCAGAATTTTCCATTTTATATGGAGTCAATCTGGTACTCACGACAATCAGGCCCACTTAATTTAAATGTACAGTTGCCTAACGGTTCGTGTCCTATTCCTCAATCTCTGACTCCATCCAATCCCTCCTCTCCGTAGCAACTAATACTTAATTACCTCAAACTGGAAATGAGTTAAGGAACATGACATTTATGCATACAATTAAACCAACTGACGTCAAGTAGTCAAGTAAAAAGTCAATCAGTCATTTAATTTTGCAAAATTATCATTCTAATTGCGCTTCTCTTAACCAATTCCAGTTATGAAAATACCGCAAACATTTCCCTCGTCCCGATTTTTGCATGCTTTGACCCGTCCTCCTAACCCCCATCCTAGAGACAGTGTGGATTGTCAATATTATAGTTCCTTGTCAGAGAAGTGTATAAAAAATTTACTAATCCGGATGGAGTTTCAAGTGTATTTGTCTCTTGATTGTTCGTCCTTGTGAAATGATGTGTGAGAATAATATGCTAAAAATGACGTAAGGGAGCCTTGCAACTTCCAAGGCCAGAGCATGAGTTGGTGTTGATTTTGGATTTGAATTCATACACTAACTCTGTTGAAATGCAATTGCTAAGGATTCTGATGATAAGGTAACGTTGATGTTGTGATTGTAGTTGCCGATCGTGGTTTGGAAGATGAAGGCCCCCGAGAAGAAGCCGTTGGTCCGTCGAGAAAAACCGGAAGAAGTTCGGGCCAAGGTGCGTCGAGGATCGCAAAAGAAGCCACAGAATCCGATTCAGGCCCTCAGTGAGTTCCAAAGCCCTGCTGAAGCCGTCTAACCCAACCTAACCCAACCTAATTACCTAACCTAACCTAACCACCACCCACACATTTCACTTAATTAAAACACACCTCAAGTCCAACTACCTTCGGTCAAGTCAAAGAGACCAAGAAGCCAGCTTTTCAAAAGACAGGACTCCCGGATCTTAAGATTTTATTCCAGCTGGGGAACTTAATCCGGAGCAAAGTCACCTCTCTCCTTCAAAATAAATATAGTTATATCCAGTTGAGTACCGCTATTTATTATACACACCTTCTAATTAATACATACATATACATACTTCTATGACTATATTTATATATATATCCGGCACAAACCACCTATTCAATTGTAACTTACCTTACTTGCTGAGATAGTTCCCCCGGAATAAGCCCCTCCTCTATCAACTCCCCCGGGGGACTTATTTCAGTAAATACGGTACTTGAAAGATGACTAACTACCAATATTACCATAATATATTAATACCTACTGAATAAGACGGATCGGCACTCGTAACAGTCCTAACTATATTGATAGTGTAGATACGTAGTTAAAAATGATGATTTTAATTAGAGCTTAAGTAACTTTTAAAAAGTGTCGCGGAGGGAGGTATTACTTAAAGTATTAAATATTATGTTTGTGATTTTTTGATGAATTTAAATTTTGCTTCAATATGTTTTAATGTTAGAATGCTGGAAGAAGAATATCTCGATATTCTCGATATTTTTTTAATAGTCTTATGTTGTGGTCAGGTCTCAGAGGCTTCGGAAATGACAAATCCTACACGTCAAATCCAAACAATCATTATTTTGATGTTCAATATCCTTTAAATATTATATCCATGAACTTGTTCATTCTTAATTTATTTAATTTATTATGTAATGTTCTGCAATCCTTCGCTTCTCTCTTTGTAGAAAATAAAGGGGAATACATTATTTATTAAACCGCTGCGTTGTCCGACGTTATTCAATGAAAACGTTCGAGTTATTTGCATTCCTCTAATCATAAAAAATCATAATTCATAAAAATGGTTAGCTCGACTATCTCTGGAGTCGAGGGAGGTATTCATTGTTTTGACGAACAAACTATAGGATGTGTTCAGTGTTTATGCATATTCAGACAAATGGCAAGTCTAAAGACTGGGGGAAACGCTTAAAAATCCTAGAGACCATGTATGTATACCACAATCTGGAGGATTTGTGTTTGGGATTTTTCGATTCGGATGTAGGATCTTGTTTTCTCATTCACAGTCTTCTGACTTTCCTTTCGTGCAGCAAATAAATAAAATGACAAATGCTTGTTAGAAATCAGGGACAAAAATCTGGTTAGCATCAGTAGCCGCACTCTTCGCTTTTATTTAAATTACTCTCAACAGTATCTTGTAAGTCTAACATTTGAATTCAAGTTTCGAACTTACACAATTGTCCTCGTATTCACGTATTGGGTGGGAGACAGTGGTTGAGAAAGCAGAGCAACCATGAGTTGCTAAAATGTTGGTTCCTTAAGGTTTCGAGAATTACGACATAGAGACGATTGGTTACATGGTTCATGTTGCTCTTACTTTACTACTAACAGTTCGGCCCGAATTACAACAACCAGTTACCCCCGTACACCCTTAATCTAACGAGTGAACAATACAAAGGAACTAAACTAGTTAGCGTTTTAAAGATTCGACGGTGAGACTATAAATCAGTCCAGTCCCAACCATCACGTTTACAGATATTTCAAATAAAACTATAAGAAAAGTAAATCTCAGATAGTTCACAATGTAAATGTATTACCTAAAACCTATTTATCCTTAGTTACTCCTTACACCTTACTCCTTGCTCTTAACTTGTATAGCGAAATTACGTACACGTTTTACAAGGGAATTTCGTCGAGATATTAGACTGCTATTTGAAAATCTGCAGCGATTGAAATGTGAATCCTATAGTTACTCTATACGATTTTGACTAAAGTTGAGGTATGCAAAAATGAGATTCCATGACTTGTGACCGGTAGAAGGTGAAGGTTATAATAATACCATTACTAATTACTACCCAATACTATTTTTAGCCCAAACCTACGGTCCAATAATCAAAAGTTTGTAATCTGCATGCAATCTATCAATCCGGTTCAATTAAACTTCAAAACTTTCCGAATCTTGAGTTCTGACAACTTAACATTAACGGAAATGAAAAATTGCGTAACTTATTCTAATCTTGCGTTATTTGTTATGAGATCACTCCCTGGGGTTCAGCATTTCCACACATTTGAGATTGGCTAAAATATTATTTTGTTAATCCAAAGTATAAACACTTGAGACTTCCGTGGTTCCATGTTGGGTTCTGGCGTATTGCAGTACGCTCCTGCCACACAACACGACGTTGGAAAGCAATAACTCGTTCAATAAATGAACATTAATTATTAATTTAAAGATAATAATAATAATTATTATGTGAATAATAATACAATGATAATAATGATGAGATTCAAGTCTTGATAAAGGCACGGTATAGTTTGAACGATGGAAATGTGTTTGAAATGAGATATGTTTATAACATTGGATTTGGTAACTTAATTCTAGAATACTTTCAGTTCAGTCCTCACATCTTTCTTCATTCAATCTCGATTCGAAATTGTGGATGCATGATTAGCATTATGTCTAATCTAAATACTAGAGCGTATGCGACTATTGTAACTTGTGACAACTAGATTTTCACCAAAGTGGCATACTCCGCGAATGCAATACATGAACAAACTCATTTTATAAGGTAAAGGTTATCTAGTTACAAAGTTTTGGAGGTTCTGGTTGGTTGAGACTTGAGAGGGATGCTGGAATCGAAAATTAACCAAACTAAACAAACAATGTTAGTAAACTAATTTAAGTTATGAAATTAGATGTAAAGTTAATTTGAGACCTGTAAATGACCTTCTGACCTGATACGCGTCATCTCTGGATGCCTGAATTTGGTTATAATATTGAATAGTAGTAGGTGTTGTTTTGTGTGAGGTGTCTCATCCGACGAGATAGTCCTTGAATCCTCCCTTGAGGGACTTGAGGGTCTTCCGTAAGTGCCTGACTAAAATGGCGGGTTGTACGAGTATGGATATCTCCTTGCCAACGGCGTTGAGTCGGTCCTTGACTTCGTTGTGGCGAGAGATGAGTGAGAGGGGGCGGTTGTTGATCTCCGTGAGATACCAGTTGGAAGTGGCGGCGCCGGATCCGTCCATCCCCGGACCCCGCGCCGGGAGACCCTGACGAAAGGCCAGCCCCGACTCCAGAACTTCAGAAATCTCTCCCGACGAACCCTCTGCCACGAGGCCCAAGGGCTCCCCCTCCACTGACCGCTTCAGCACGTACACCTCCCCGTACGGCACACGACGAAGTACAAATTCAACCTACAATTCAAACAGGAGCTCACTTTCCATAACATATTTCTAACATGATATTCTTATTCCAAACACCAAAAAGGTGGGCGAGGTAAAAAAAAAAAAAAAAAAAACATCAATTTTTTCTTAATTTCAATGTGATTCGAATGATAACATACAACAAAATACTCATAACACTTGAAAAAGTTGTGAGAATTGAGAAGTTTACGGTTTGGTCACTTTGATCCAAAAATAGGATAGGGAGTTAACATTAGGGAGGCGCTAAAAGAGTATAGCGATAGATATCTAGCCTTTTCATCTCGCACGATCCCTTGCTCCTCAATTATCTTGACCGTTGCGTATGTTGTGAGTATTTTGGTATACACTATTTGAAATTGAATGGGCTTGAAATTAAGAAAATAAGGATGGTGGTAATAAAAGTTGAACCGTGTTTAGACTTATACTATGTTAGTGACCCCTCTCTAGGGGACTAACTAATTGTAAGAGAGAGATGGGGCAGATGGGATGTATTTCCGAACCTGCATGGAAGAGATCATGCGGATGGCCCGATTGGCTTCAAGGCTGGAGTGGACCGTCACTCCTGCCACTTTCAGTACTTGGTCCCCCACGTGAAAGGCGTAGTAGAGGACGGGGTGTTGGCGCTGCTTCCAACCTCCGATCCTGACATTCAAATATTGAAATTAGTAAATCTGTTGTTGGGTGGGGACTTATTTAGGGCTCTGCACCACTACATGCAAATTAATTCAAAATACCAGACGGCTCCAAGATAGTCCACGAAGGCGATGGTGTTGAGAGCGTCCTTCTTCCTCAGTACAATCCTAACTCCACCCGGATGATTTATTTGAGCCTTCAATCTCAAAACCTGCTGTTCTTTTAGAGGAACGTTGCTATCCAACTGCCCTTCTTCACGACGAATTCGGTATTCTCCACTTCGAACTCCAATCATCCCCTCCAGGGGGTCACCCTACATAAAATGACACCTCAGCTATTACATGTTATTTCATGATATTCATGCTATAATTTAGTAGACCGACCAACCTACCTGTAAATTGGACAAGAGACTGGGGGTCTGATGAAAGAAGGTGGGGTTTGGTGTCGAGGTCGAGTCGTTACTCCTTTCCTCCAGACGACTCAGACTCGAAGACCGCTGGCTGCTCCTGAATCATTAAGAATTAGTATTAGCTATCTTATCTATACTATATGGTCCCAAATTTTACCTACCTTCCTAATTTAAAAAAGAGGGACACCTACATGAGATATACGCTAAGCCTTAAAAATCGGCAACAATTTCAGATCCCCACCCTTTCGGATTTATGAAAATTTCAAACGAATGAATGGGACATGCTACACTTGCAGATGAGTTGATAAAATGGGTTACCGTTGAAGTCGTTTAGCTGCAGGATGCCTTCGAGGAATGAGAGGAGGAGGTGAAGTGTCCCTTTCACTAGCAATACTACTCCGTTGCCTAGGAACGCGAGACGGTTTCCGAGGGGGACCGATCCCCTCCGTCGGGATGAACAAATGCTCGTACATGTTCTCAGAAGAGAGGGATCTTCGGATTACTTGACTATTGACCCCACCCACTGACCCCAATGACCCCGAAGAGGATGTTCCTGCATCTAATCCTGGCTGTCTCTCCCTTTCAGCGACCTGCATATTCGCCCCGTCTGACAAAGGACGCGTCGGCTCCACCATCGCAGCCACCTCCGACCTTCCTCCTGCAACAAAAAAAATGTTGTTCATCTTTATTAGGTTAGGCTGGCTTACGTATATAATAATATTGATTATGCACAATATACCCAGAAAATATAGCACCAACGTCCTGTACTGGTCGGATATAAAAAAAATCCAGCACGATATTATGATTTTAATTTTTCTAGTTTTATGTGGATCCAACTAAATAAAAGCGTTGGTGCAATATTTGCGTGTTCATTGTGAATCAGGGCGCAGTTATTGGCCCAAGGGTGAAGGGACACATTAAGTTGACATCAAGGACTCTAGTTAGTACTTACGCCGAGTAGTGTGTTGACGGTGCTGATTGTTTCTGTTTGTTGACCGATTTGGTGGAGGAGGAAGGGGTGAATTTGGGTCTCTCGTTGAGCAGGCTAAGTAATTTTTATTAAAATCAGTCACCATTTTGAAAGCAATAAATACGTAAAACGATAGTGAGACTGACCTTGAACTTTGTTAGTCTCAGGTAACTTTGAATAGAGGTTGTCTTTGGGGCTGATGATGTTCATCTCACGAAGTTTCCCTTGCAGGGACTCCACCCACTCCATCATCTGCTCCCTAGCCAGACACAAATTCAATACTTTTCCACATCCCTTAGACATTTGTCAGTTAGGTTAGGTTAGGTTAGGTTAGGTTGGGTTGGGTTGGGTTAGGTTGGGTTAGGTTAGGTTAGGTTAGGTTAGGTTAGGTTAGGTTAGCCAGGTTTATAGGTTTTACCCTATTTCCAAGATCAAAGAACTAATTTGAAACATGTTACAGGAGCTCTTGGAATTAGGGATACGGAAGTCCTTGTCAGTAATAAAAAGCCTTATTGCAAAAACTGTGTTTTGAAATTCACGTTCTTATTTAAAATGCAACATCATTCCTGGCTGGCTCTTCATCTGGCTGATTGTGAAGGAGGGAATGGTGTTGGAGAGAGATTAGGTAACCTAGCTAACTGTAGGTGAAAGTGAGGGTAGGTATATTTGCGTTGGGTTAGTTACCAGTTGGCAGCGATGAGTGGTATGACTTGTGTGGGGAGAGTGAGGACGAACTGGTACTCCTTGTTCTCCTGTCCCAGGATGGAGGGGGAGACGTGGAGGCAGGCGTTGAGGGGGATGGCGAGGAGGGGCTGGTGCCTGGCTCCCATCTTGGGCTCCGAATAGAACTCCAGGAACGGGTCCACGTCGTCATGGATACAGAACACGACCCACAGCCGGCTCTCCAGACGCTTCAGCAGCTGCCTCCCTCCCGACGGGCAGCCCAGACGCTTGAGCCAACCGTTCTTGTGGATCTCACGCACTCCCAGCCTACGCCTCTCCTCCACCATCCTCAAATCCCTCAAATCCTAACCAACAATCACCATACCTGCACACAACCACAACAAACGATTAGTATTTTAACGCGGCGGAATATAAAATTTTAATTAGTTGCATCTTCAACTCCCAAACCTTCCAATCAATATTTTCTCGTATTTGCGAAACCGTTCCAGAATATCGACTTTTCTTAGCCTCAGTCATTGCCCTTAACAATTTGAACAAAACGATAATAACACTAAATTACTACATATCAAGATCGAATTGATACTGAATTCTATGGGTTTAGCTCTAACCCTACCTACATCCATTCTCTATTCATTCCTGCCTAACAAGTGTCCAAGACAAATTAATGTTCCGAACCACAAATATGAATTCCACCAATGTCCCTAACGAACGTGAAGGGACCAGGGACGTACTAAAGATTCTATGATGTCCATATATTATAAATATTGAGTCAGGCATGGCACATGTTCTGGGGATTGCTCGTAGTACTTGATAGATCCTTACCCCGATTCAGGGGCTACCTCCTTATCCTGCATTTAACTATGAAAGTTTAAAATGTAAGGGATGCTGTGGCGTTAGTTGGGCGTTTAAAATGATGCTTATGCTGCCAACAATGAATGTGAATAAGGTAAGAGGAGAGCATGTGAAAACATGCAAGGAGTTGGACCATGCTCTTTCAATTTGAAAAATACACGGCTGCCAGTGAGTTTAGTCAATTCTCTGGCGATTTGAGGGTTAGGTTAGGTTAGGGTAGGGGTAGGGGTAGGGGTAGGGGTAGGGGTAGGGGTAGGGGTAGGGGTAGGGGTAGGGGTAGGGGTAGGGGTAGGGGTAGGGGTAGGGGTAGGTTAGGTTAGGTTAGGTTAGGCTAGCGGAGATTCGTAAAGGTGATAGTGAACTAGGAGATCCGGTTTAAGATGTAAGTTTTTAAATTCATCTGGGCTCTTTGAAAGATAAGAACGTTTAATAAGAGTCAAGTGCTAGTCAAGTGTGGAGACTGTGGAGAGGGAAGGGACTTATTTAGTCAAAACACTCTTGATTATCTTATCCTTAAGGCTCCAGACTAGTTAATCACCAAGGAAAAATGAGTGTCATAGGGGGTACTTTGGACCCCTCCATCTTTTTAACCATGGATATCAGATAAAATTGTCAAATAAAATGGGGTATGTACTTCATTTCATTCCAAAAATTATGAAACTACTGCATAGACCAGGAAAGCATAGGATCTATAGGAATTAATATTTATTAAAATCCCATTTTTTGAACTTCGGTCAACTTCAAGGCCGATAGGGTCATTGTATCGACTTGAATTTTTTTGCATCGTATAGATAATTTATTGGCCGAGGTGCATTGATAGGTCAAAACCCATCTCTGCTGGTTTTATTGCTAAAAATAAAAAACTAAAACTAACTGTGCATGTTTTCGTCTAAAATGCATTTTTAAGAGGTACAGCAGCATAAAACTGTAGTTATATTTATATTATATTAAAACAATTTTGAATTTAGTCAAAATTACCTTTTTCGAGGGACTGGGAACTGGAGAAGTAACTTTAAATGTCTCCCTTCAATTGTTGAGCTGAGGAGAACCCTTAATTCATTTCCTTACTCTTTTTACTTCATTTTTGAGAGTTTAGAATTAGGATTTTAGGAAATTTTAAATAGTAAAAAATGGAAAAGTAGGATCTGCAAATTCCCACAACTCTAAATGATTTGTGTATGTTGTGTAGCGGGAGTGAGTGTAGCGGTAGTGAGTTGGTGAGGAGTCTGCGGAGTCTTCTAACATCGACTCCAAATCTCAAAAACTAACTCCGCCGGCTCTGGCTAAAATACTAGAATACTAGTTAAAATATGCACATATGACATAGTCATTGCTACTTTGTTTACATTCATGCCCAGCTAGCTACCCTTACTAAATCAAATCCCACCCATACTTACACCTTATCAATCAATAAGCCACTATTCAGACAAGTTCCTAATAATTACTAACTATTACCATTTTATTCAACTATTCCTTCCATCCTGGGAGACCTACATCCTTTTCAACAAAATTCTAAATTTTCTAATTCTAAAACTCTTATTTTCCAATTTTTTAAATGTAGTATAACCATAAATTGGGTATATGTTTTCCTTGTTCAAGTGGTAAATGATAAACGTCTTAAGAGGATGATCGGGCTGCGATATTTACCTTACCTTCAGTGTTACCTGAATGAGCATATAATTATTTCATAGCATTTATAGTTGCTTCTTTCAAGTTATCCAAAAAACTATGGATTCCGATTCATAGTCCGATAAGTAATAAAAGAGGGGATAGAATTGTAGAAATAGAGCGTCTTCATAGATGCTTCAAAGCATTGCAACGGTGAACGGAACCGTATCAGTATCAGCCGTATCAATGGATTTTATTTCCCAAAACTGAAATATCCAAAAACTGCTTCCATTCCCAATAATGCAAAAAATGAGGACTTTTAGTAGATTTGTGCAAATCCCAGAATTCTTTTATTCCTTCATTCAAGGTATTCCGACATATGAACATGAACCTAGGAATGGAATTATATTACTATGAAATATAGGGTGGATATGCATTGAATTAAATAGGTGTTTGAAATCTGTGCAGTAACCTATTACTATTCACTATTGTGTATTGTGAGTGTGGGAATGGATGGCCGGTATTTGGAGGTATGGGGATGTTGTTGTGGAGGTGGGGATTTAATTGAGGGTGTGTGAGCGGGTATTATCCTTGTGGTGTGTGTCTGTGTGTGCTGGTGTGTGGGACAGGAGGACACTCCATCTCCATCTCTTCAACCTAGAACATCTTCTCCATATTTCCCTCAGCTGCTGCCAATTTAATTCCAACGTAAGTATTCACTGGTTTTGGATCTATTTCACATTTATCACAAGTCCAGTTCAAGTTGCTCCGTGTCCCGTGGCAAGGTCAAAGGTCAACCTGACTTGGAGATCCCCATTTCCCGTTCTAATCAATTCACAATTAAGTTCAATTTCAAAGGTGGAGGTGTATTACTAGCTAGAGGTTGACGGTGGGACCCCTCCGGCGATTGTTCCCTAAGATGACGAGCTATAAGATTGTGATGGTTCGTCACGGAGAAAGCGAGTGGAACCAGCAGAACCTCTTCTGCGGTTGGTTCGACGCCAACCTCAGCCAAAAAGGTACTCCCCTAACTATGAACTACAGTTACTCACAACAGTCAGAACCATGTCACAAACCACCTAATCTCTAATCCCTAATGTGTAAGGCTCAATGCAATAACACCCATCACAATCTGGCATAACTCATAACTTTTTAAATATTTAAAAAAAAAATACTTCGTTGTTACGATTGTCAGGATGACAATACTTGCGTTACAAATAAACATTTAAGCAAAATTGCCCATATAGAATAAAAGAGGATATAATTATATGTAAATGTATAAGGGGTTGTGATGAGTGATTGACAATGTTCCTGTACTGCAGGGATTGAGGAAGCGAAGGCAGCGGGGAAGGCGCTGAAGGACGGGGGTTACAAGTTCGACGTGGCGCACACGTCCCAACTGACTCGGGCGCAGAAGACGCTGGCCAGCATCCTAGAGGGAATCGGTCAGCAGGATTTGGCGGTGGAGAAGACTTGGCGCCTCAACGAGCGCCATTACGGCGGACTGACGGGACTGAACAAAGCAGAGACGGCGGCGAAATACGGGGACGCGCAGGTGCAAATCTGGAGGCGCAGTTTCGACGTCCCACCGCCTGAAATGACGGAGGAGAACCCTTACTACAAGACCATCCTCCACGACCCCAGATATGCAGAGGGGCCGAGTCCACAGGAATTCCCCAAATTCGAATCACTCAAGTTGACCATTGAGCGGACTCTCCCCTACTGGAACGACGTCATCGTACCCCAAATCAAGGTAAGCAAATTTATTACTATTGTACGATCCAACAACAGGTTCTTGACCGCCTTTGGCCATATTATGGCATGCTCGTGCAAAGAATCTAACTCGGATTACTTTGATGAATTTCATCTATTATTAGAATTTCCAATGTGCCACTCCACTACATTATAATTATCTAATCGCCTTTAATTAATCCAAATTAAGTAAATCCCTTAATGATGGAATTGGTTGGTATGTAATTCCAGGCTGGGAAGCGTATTCTGATCGCAGCGCACGGGAACAGTCTGCGTGGAGTTGTGAAACATTTGGACGGGATGAGCGACGCTGCAATTATGGACCTCAACCTGCCGACCGGAATCCCCTTCGTCTACGAACTGGACGCTGACCTCAAACCCATCGTTTCCATGCAATTCCTTGGCGACGAAGAGACCGTCAAAAAGGCCATGGACGCTGTCGCTGCTCAGGGAAAAGCAAAGTAAAGCTCTACTACTACTAGGCAAATCATCCAGAGTTTACAATACCGCTCTTCTCTAAATAGATCTCCACCATCTAAAAACATACTCATTCTTTTGGAGGCTTAAAAATGAATTATCTAAGAACAACAAACATTAATTAATTATCTAACAATTCTACAATTAATCAATTAACAATTATCTACTACAAAGTGTCATGAAAATATCAAGGTATTTGCCAAAAATTCGAAATCTGGTAATTTACTAGAGATTTCCAAATACATTAGAAAATATAAGAACTAACTATAAATCTCCAGCCACTTACTGGTGCTGACAAGGATCAATTGTGAGAGGATCTATTTGGAGAAATACGGTATTTAGACATATAGAGAGTTCAAATGTTCAGAACTTCTAATCAAAACAATTAAACTAGTTCAAGAGTCAATATATTCTGAATAAAGTAAAAAAAAAACTAGAACAATAGAAGATATTTAATAATGTTCTGGAGAAATGATAGGGTGAATAAAAATAGAGAGAGAGAAATGTTAAAATTGGCAGCTCGTATTTATTATTCCTGAATCCTAACTCGTGTATATGTGAACCGTAAAAGGCTATAAAATGTTAAAAAGGGCTCATCTTTAGAGAAATGAATCATTGGGCTTAAAAAGTAATTATTGTTTAAAATGGGGCCGTGATCACAGACGCGCATGTCGAGCTACTTTGTCATAAACTTCGGGGAAAGCGTCGGTGCAGGAATACTTCTTCCGCATTTCGTCGTAGAGGGAATGATCAAACATTTGCCGGAATTCTTCTTTCGTCATGTACGTGTCTGCATACAACATCTGAAATCTATACAGAAATACAATTACTTGACAATACATTTCAATAATGAACAATTCTTTGAACTTCCTCTGAAAGAGTTATTTTGGGGATGACTTGAATGGGGGACGGGTTACTCAAACTTCCGAGGAATCAACAAAGCTGACAAGGGAATATTTCCAACTGATTCTGAACTAATGTGAACCACCCCCATATTTATAGCCCCTCTCATTCGAAAGAACTCAATTGGAAGCTTTATTATAGGGACTATCGGTGACAAAAATTATTTGGTGGAAAGGCCAAGAAGCCGCTGGTATTTCAAGAATATCTATAGGGAATTCCTGTTTGGTGTATGCGAAAAGTCAGGCTCTGGGACAAAACTATGTTTTGACTCTGCCTATGTTAACTTCTTATTTATCTTACAAGGGACGTAAGGGAAAGACAAATGTCCGATCGTCTTGAAACTTTTACCATGTTATAACACACTAATGTGAACAATAAAACCATAAAAATTAGCTGCCCTAATTTGTGTTTACTAGGTTTAAAAAATTCGCGAAATAAAAAAATCGATGAAATTGCCATTTTCAAACCCATGCCAAATCATCAGTTTTGGTCCGATTTTCAAAATTTTTGCATTTTTGTGATGCTAAAGAGTGAAATTTTACCAAAATGTAAAAGTATCAATTTTCTGCCGATTTTTGTCTTTTTTTTATTTTTTGGCGAGTGACGGTTACATAAAAAATCTTAAAAAATCTTGAAAAAAATCAGAAAAGTTATACTTTTAAGGATTTTTACATTTTTGTAAAATTTCACTCTTAAGCATCACAAAAATGCAAAAATTTTGAAAATCGGACCAAAACTGATGATTTGGCATGGGTTTGAAAATGGCAATTTCATCGATTTTTTTATTTCGCGAATTTTTTAAACCTAGTAAACACAAATTAGGGCAGCTAATTTTTATGGTTTTATTGTTCACATTAGTGTGTTATAACATGGTAAAAGTTTCAAGACGATCGGGCATTTGTCTTTCCCTTACGTCCCTTGTTAGGACAAAAATGCAAAATGGGAAAAGCCGGCTTTTTAGCCTTCAGCCCTCTAACCGCTGCGCCTGTTGGGGCGGTACAGTTGTAAATGTTCCCTTGTGAGTTCGAGTGGAGGTGAGCCTGATTTATGGTAACTGGAGTGAGACTTACCCGTTGGTTTTTCTAACAAACTCCTCAATCCGCCTCGTTGTCTTTTCGGCGTGAAAGTTTGGGTTTTTTGGAACCCCATAAGCTCCAATGTCGACGTACATTTCCTCCTTCTCCCCCGCCGGATGAATCATTCCAGGTTGATTGGCTAATTTGAAGGGACAGAGCCACAGTGGGTAGATCTGCAAGGCAAACAATTATAAACTCGCATGTGTTTTGCATTTATCCTCATGGGATTTAGCAAAGATTTCGAGAGGAAAGTTCAGGTTGTGCTTATGTTATGTCTATTTCTGCGGCCGAATACCGCACCGGATTAAAACTAAAGTACTTGAATGAGCCTGAATTTATTTGGTTATGGTTAGGTTGGTTGGGAATATAAGAATATGGGGTATATTTGAATGAATGTAAGTACCCCGGTTTCTTTGTCGAATATCTGTATGGAGTCCTTAAGGGCTGAGAAGGGTACCAGCATGTCCTGGATCATGTGCTTCTCTTCGTACAATTTCTTGACGGCCTGAGGCTGTGTCAATTTGAGGAGAGATACTTTTGGAGGGACCATCCATCCCATCAAATATCGAAACACTGCATGGTTTCCAAATGGAATTATTTCCTGAATTTCCCAGAAAATGCTTCTGGAATGTCGATGGTAGTAGTCCCTTAATGGAATGTATTCCACACTGGCACCTGTTCCCAGGAAACTCTCCACGTGCTTGAAGAACCAGGGCTTGTACCACAGTCCGATCCGGTTCAACTGTACCCACAAATTACAAATAATACAGACTCATTCTTCCCTCATTCTTCCAGCCAATTCCTTCCCTACATGACTAATTTAAGGTAAAGTAGTGCGAAATCTGCAAATCCCATCCTACTTTAACAGAAACAGACTGACAATGGACACTATTTAAGTGACAAACGAGTTAAGGGTTGTAATATATGCCAATAGACTTTAGCTGTGCAATTTTAACCCTTGAGGGTCCAAAGTAGATGGGAAGGTAACCAAGCGTGAGTTTGAACTTTCCCATAGTATTTTCCCCTTCTCTTTTCGTGAAAATGCTAATACCAGCGCAATGTTATTTTCCTGATCCCTCTAATGTTAGCGCCCTTGTCTTCTGCTCGGTTTCGCGAGAAAAAGGGAACAAAAGTGCAAAACTCGACTTTCTCCTTCTTTCCCCTCTTCTCACTACTCCTAACTTTGGACTGAAACTGCGCGGTCTCTCTTACCTTCCTACCTACTTTTGACCCCAAGGAGTACAATCGCTGATCTAATTGTCATTGTTTAATTTGAAAAGTAGGGTAAATAATTATTGACAAGAGACAAGGAATGAGTTAGAATTTTGTGATGTTTGCTTTGAGTAGGCTTGTATAGATAAATGCTAGTGTTGTTTGAGTGTGGAGGTGACCTTGTCGGGTTCGGCGGAAGTGACCATGTTGGCGACCATGATGACCCCTTCGTCTCTGTTGAACAGGATCCCTTCCACGAACTCGTTCTCCTCCTTCTTCAGCGTCTGCTCTTGGAACAGAGCCACGGCCTGCTGCAAGGAATGGACGGGCAGGTACTCGATCCTCACGAATCTAGCGCATTGTCATAGCCCATTAACACCCAACACCACCTCACATTCCGCATTGCCACTAATCAAGGATTTACCGATTGGCTGGGACGATCTTGATTTCGACTGCAGTGAGGAAGCCCAAGGTCCCGTATGACCAGGGCACGGCGTGGAATAAGTCCGGATTCTCATCCTACCGGCACAAATACTATTTTGTAATGGAGGCTCAAGGGATGCTTATGCGGAATGATAAGATGAAATGGCTCAATTCCTGACCTTTGAGCAAGTGAGGACCTGTCCGTCCGCCAGAACCAGCTCGAACCAGATGCAAATGTGCTGGAAGAGTCCGTGCTTATGAGATGAGGTCTCCACTCCAGTCCCCATCACAAGGCCCCCTAAATACCACATTACTCTATATCTCACCCCTTACTGCCCTACAAATATACTTTAATTGAGGATTGAGGCCGACTTAGGCTCCTACCGACAGTCAGGTCGTCCAGTTCCGGGAGGACGGGTATGGTCCAACCAAGGGGCTCCAGGGTCCGTGTCAACTGGCCCATCGTCACCAACGGCTCTACCTTCACAATCTGACAAGTAAACAAAGGTCAGTCAAACGCGGTCAACGGCCCCTCCTCTTGGGCACTTGACTGACAACGGGTACATTCCCCACACTACCACCCCAATATTTTTTAAACCTCTCTCATTGCAAAGAGTAACTTAAAGCAAGAAAAGGATAAAAAACGTAGCAAGAAGGGGGAAGCTTTCTTGGTTTATCCTGAACGAGACTGGGAGTTAATGCATAAGGCTGGAGGATGCAACATGCAACTGTTTCCTATGTTACAATTTCTTGTTTTCAGATGCTCTTTGGAAAGAGATGCATGAGAGGGGTTGGTTGTCGAGTTGGGAATGTGTCCTTGGGAGACTTACTTGTCGATGTACGTCGATGTCTAGAACGTCGACAAGATTGACTGTGATTTGTCGAAGCGTGTCTTTGTACTTGGGCTGTCGAAATGAGATTGTCTGCCAACCTGGTCGAGCTGTGCACATCCCTTGGACACGGCCATCCGATATCCATTCTCGAACCTTAAATCATTCATTTACTCATTCTTAAATTCATTTACAGTAACAAATCCAAATCTCCTGTTCCCAAATCCCAATTTCCAACGGAATTAGGAACCAAAATATATGTATCCTTCTTCGATTATTCAATCCATTTCAATTAAAGGGTGAAACCCCTTTCATGGCTTTACTCTGACCGTCCATCCGTCCGTTTGTGCTCAACTCTCGAATCGTTTGATATTTTGAATTTTTTTGGAAACCCAATTATGAGCTTTTTTAATGGAGATCAAGAATTTCCAACCAACGACACACTTTTTCAAATTGAGACTCTACTTGTGTGATGTATCATTGGAAAGATACTTTCGCGTGCTATTCAACGATGTATTCAACTTTGCTCTATGGTTGGGGAAATGTGAGATGCTTCCATAATACATCTTTAACGTTTTGGACAACCACGTTTTTGACGTTTTGCACGTGGGGTTTCACCCTTTTTGATGAGCATTTGAAACAGTTTATGTGATTTATTTATGGATTCCTAGATCCAGTTCAAGGCATTTATCAGGCCATCAAAATACACAACATCCTTTCACGTTTGCCCATTCTTTTCAGTTTCAAGTCGATCTGTGAAGCATTCCACATATATTCCATTTTACATAAATAATCTATTTTGATTTAATTTATAATTCTACTGGGGATCTACTCATAGATACTATAATCATATTTTCGTAAACTTCATAAGAATTCCCTAGATTTGTGTCGTTACTTTTTACGCTTTTGTAATTACTTCAGTTTGTAATTCGTGTTTATATTATTTAGTTGACTTGAAGGAGCTCTTTTGATGCATTTTGCATATTAGAGTTTTTTAGTTGCAACTATAAGGCCAATTTACAAACAAAGTTCGATTCTATAGGTCTTGTCTCTTGTGAAATAAATCTGGAGCTCTGAATTCGTTTTTTTAATAGGAATTTAATTTCAAAATTATATGATTTAAATGGAAGAACGTGTTTGTAGCCGTGGGTTTTTAGGTGAATTTTTCTCCTTACTTTGTTGAACGACTTATTTGTTATTGTTTACGAGGAATATGCCAAAGTCCCTTCTATTCATCCAATTTCTCTTGATTACCTACTTTTATTGCGTGCAATTAAAGTTTCCTCTACAATTTAACCGATTGGTACATGCAATCCAGAAAACAACTAGATTTTAATATTGGATCACCAATGTTGATTAAAAATGCACGTCCTGGTTCTATGTAGATTATGGGGATGATGAAAAATAAACCTTGAATTGTCTTGGAATTACGAAATATCAAAAATTTAAATGAAGGTCAGATGATTAATGTAAAATGCATTGATTCCTTTTCCAAATTTCAGGCCTCAAAATTAAAACATTTTTACCCCAATTTACCCTCGGCAGCATTTTTTATGAATTAAAGATCCAACTGAACAGGAAATTAGCTTTGAAAAGTTTTGATTAAGGGTAAATCTCTCCTAATCCAGTGATTTCCATGAGCTCCGATTTGAAATGGAAAAATGAATGAATTCAAAGAATTCTTTTATAACCAATTCTGCTCCTACCGGAATAATAAAAAATAATTAACAAAGAAAGAAAGCCAATGCTTCTGAAACTGTTTTAGAATTGTAGAAAATGAAGTGAATAGGGTTAATACATCTTGCCAAGGAGTTTAGCACAGAATTTCATGAAAATGATGGATTAGGGTCTAGAATTGATGTGAGCTAAAGCCTTTGGGATTGTTAACCTTCGAAAGAATGTTTCATCGGAATAGAAGCCCATGGATTTGATTTCAAGACATGTAACCCCTCGTTGTTATTGGTCATAGCAGTCATAGATAATTGATTAAATTACTGATTTAATTGTTGAATTTGTGTTTTAAGTGAACCCCCAAGTATATGATATAGATAAGGGCTCTTGGGCCATGCAGGTAGGACCAGTAGGACGGTAGGAGAGCGGTATTTAGGGAGCAAGGATAATGGTAGAGCTGGTGTGGCTGGGGAATTTAATTTCGGGGAGAGTTAGTTAGGGCAGAGATTAGAGTTAGTTGAACGTGTATTTGGGGTGGAATGCGGATTCCTGTTGACCGAGAGCCTTAATTGTTCGTATTTGATAAGGGGGCAGAAAGACAATGTTGCACGAGCTGCAGGTGTTTACCTTATCTGTCTCAAACACAATTACAACTAATCCATCTACAGCCACTCAATTCAAATCACTCACAATTCTGCTCTTGTAAATTAAATATACAATCAGTATCCATAAACCTCCCGAATTTTTTCCAACACTAGTCTCAAGGATCTCCAATTTTTTTAATCTGTCAACTTTCAAATACATCCTTTGCATACCTTTCTTTTGTCCAAATACATCCTTTGTCGGAATATTATTATATTACTTTACCTCAATAACTTCCTAAAAAGATTGACCCTGCTTTAAGAAACTGATCATTACTAATGAGTCATTAGTCATTATTCAGTTTCGAATCAGGTGACCTTGGTCAGGAGGGGAAACGTTTCCCCCAGCCTGGAAATGTCATATAAAGTTAGAGCCCATTCAATTTGACGTTCTATCCTTGTAGCTAGAATGAACTATCACATGTTTGATGTTTGTTTAATTAATATGCAGCCCCGTCCCCGATAAAAGTAAAAAAGTGACAAATCATTAGATAATTGAATAGCATAATATTTGCTTACGTATGACTCCTTCAGTATTATTCATAGAGAAAGAAATGTCAAGATTTTTGGACTTTGGCCAGCCATAAAGGTCGTCTATTAAAATAGGTTGTACTTTTGCGAACTCTTGCATTAATTTATGTGTATGAGGAATGTATGACACCAAGTATTTAATAAAAAAAATGACAGAATATTGAGACAAGATTGGGTGGACAAATAGATGAAAGGATATGATGAAAGTCCGGAACGTTCTTCTAATTTTCACCTTCGATTTTGCATTCGGTTTAAGCCTATCTTTGATTCTGTCTCATAATCCCCCGTTCACTCGCTTTTTGTTCCTTTTCCGGTTCTTTGAAGTATGGGGTGAATGAAGTACTGTGGCCTACATACTATACTGCTGAGGGTAAGATATATAGAACTGATTTAGGGGTTACCTGAGACTGTACGAATTTGACCTTGGCGTCGTGTTGCTTGGGAGCGGAAGCAAAGTAGAACACGATCCTCGTCCGGATGAGGTTGTAAAGGTCATAGAGGACACTGAGGGGGAGAAGGAACAGGATCACGAGGACCCAACGGTAATGAACGAGCAGGTACTCCACCAACTCCATCGCCTCCTAACAGAACACAGAACAGAGTCACTTTATTAGGGGGGATGGGGACTTATTTAGGTGTTCCCTCTAATGGTATAAGGGAGCAGGGGGACGTGTTCCTTGATGGGATGGGGACTTATTCCGAGGTGTGGAATCCAGACTCTGGCTGTCTCTGTCTCCGTGTCAGGACCTCAGGACTGTCAGGAGGAAAGCTATTATTATCTGCCCTTTTGGCATCGCTTCCCGACTTGTCAACCCTCCTCCTCTCAGCTCATATCATTATGCACTACTCAACCATCAACGGAAAGCAGGTTATAAATATTCATTACCAACTCATGATCAAGGATCGGGTTCAGAATATTATCTCATAATCCAAATCCAACCATATCCCATTCCATACTATCAAATTAGCAGAACTTGAACATTAAACACCGAAAATCATTACAAACTACGACCAAATGATGGACCTTTCATTTCCTCAGATCCTCAAGTATAGAAACCACTTCCAACAGTTCTACATTCACATTATAACTGTTTCAACTGTTTTGGAACGTTTCTTGGTTTTACAGTCCCTTGAACTTTTTTAGTTCCTCCTAAATACAATGTCTGCCTATAGCACAAGCATAGGACCGTTGTTCTTATTCCTATTCCTATTTTACATTTCTTGTTTGGTAAAATATAACTAAATGAGGGCTAGTTATATCCCTAGTCTGTTGACAATTATTTCATGCACACGTGCCCAAATTTTATGAAATGATAATTGAAACGTTCAACATGGGTTGTTTGCAATTTAGAGATATAAACAGCCCGGAGTAAGTGCCCAGTCAAACACAGATCTGGCATTGATAAGTATAGAACGATAATTGGATGAAATGAAAATAGCTGCCGGAACGGTCTTTCCTAAAATATTATTAGATGCTCTTTGTGCTTCCTTGTGCTGAAATGGAGTCCTGCTCTTTATCTCTCAACTGACATCAATTGGTCATAGCCTTTGCAGGATTATGCAATGCACTTTACATCCCATTTCCATGAAAAGGTCAGTTGTTCGAGGAAGGACTCAAGGCTTCTTCTAAATCATGATTGAGGTCCCTTGGGGATTTCAAAGCTCAAGCTGCTTAGCATTGCTATTAAGAGGGGGGGGGGGGTTATGGTTAATTATTTCGGGTGGATTTTAATTATGATTTAGGGAATACGGAGATGAGGTAGCATGATATTGAGCCGGGAAATGAGTGACGGGGAGAGAGAGGAGTTGTGAATGACTCAGGAATGAGGTAAAGAAGCCCCCCGGAATAGTTGCCCACCCTTATTTCCTTTAACTCGTGTGAATGCTGGGCATGGGGACTTATTGAGTGAGTAAATAGAGTAAGTACCGTTTGGTGGTGAGTTCCGGTTCTGTGGAATGTGGGAAGTTGTGAGTGAGTTTGTTCGGACGGACAATGGAGAGGCAGAGACTATCCGTGAGGAGTTATTGAGGAGGACTGAGAGCTCTGCATCTCCATTCCTAGTCACCCATCCAACTCAATTAACCATTCCGCTCTGGCTCCGGATCAAGGTCAGAAATGAATCTAATTATTATCATCATCATCCTAACCTCAAACACAATGTTGCTGGATTATTGGAACCTCGCTCGACTCTCATAATACCATGAATAATGGCATGAGGATGGACTCACATTTACATATACTTCATCCACAACAAAAGCCGGGTTTAGTTACAAGAACAAGTGCTGGACAAGACTATAGTCCAGTCTCTCTCAACCAGAGACTCCTTCACATAGAGATCCGCACAAATCAGATGCCCCTTCGCAGGAACACGTACTCACCGGCTATCAACCTCCAACTACAACAGGTACCTTGGACAACTTTACGCAAAATAGCCCACTTTTGCCCTCAAAGTTATGAATAAAATGCTAAATCCGTTCCTAAATGAATGGAACAGTAATAATAATAATAATAATAATAATGAACAGTTGGCAAAATGAGAAGGCATTTGAGCTGAAGGAGGGATTTGCTTCACTGCAATTGCATCCTTTCAAATGCTGGGTCACTCTTGGCTGATCATGAAGAATCTTTGTTTGCCGACCGTCCAACAGGGTTGCTGGGCAACCGGAACTCCGACCCACAGCCTGTCTCCAACCCTATCCTACAGCTCCATTTATGCTGGACCCTTACCATCAACCCATAATGAACCCGCACATGATGGTCCCAGCCTCAATTCCTAATAACAACATTAAACGAAATCCTACTGCATGAAAAACACCTTCCGGCCTACACCTGCCTTTCAAGTTTTTAATTTGCAAACGTTATATTGCAAAATCTCACAGTGCCCCCCAGAGGTCATAACAGAGTTGGATTCTATAGCTCTAGAGCTCCGTGTGTAATATTCCACCTTGACAATTACATCACATTTTATAGAGTCCCTATATTTATAAGCAATCATAACCCGTTAAAAGAGATCGTAGTAGGTGAGGTCGTGATATTTCGCCCATAACATAGCCCGCATTAGGACATATCCAGGGCTAGGATAAATAAAAATCATTGCAAACGCAGATCGAAAGAGGTTGAAAAGAGGGGAAACAAGACGTCCATTAACATTTAACGTGGTTTTCCGACACATTTTATTCAAGAATCTTCAGTTACCCCAACCATAGAGGAGAATCGTGTGCATCGCTGAATTGTATTTGATAATACCTATCCAACGATTTATTAGATTTCTGATTTAGAGGGTTAAGGGTGAGTTTTGCAGTACTTCCAATACATCCTTCTATAGCATGGGGCAGAATTAAAGATGAGTTTTTTAGCCAAGCCAAAATAGATAGTTGAGGGACCGTTGCAATGCTGTTAGGTAGGACGAGGTTTGTTGAATGTAATTGATAGTTTTTGTTACTTCTTGGCGGATTTAATAATAATCTGACGGTTGGTTATGAAGGAGATGAGATTATGGAGAGAGGGCTTAATTCATTTCATTCGTATGTCTGCAGCCTAAACCCCGAGCTATAACCGTTACTCATCCTATTCAAGACCTAGCCAGACGTGGGCACATGAATATGTGAAGGGGAATTATAGGAATTCACATGAACAATTAACCAACACAAAGACCATCAAATGCAAATTACGAGACGAGTTACAGAGTTACCATGTATATTCTGTACTGTTATTACTGTTTAAACAATCCTATTATATTATTGTCATTCGTGGTTCAATGACATCCTCCATTACATGCATTATGTCATATGATAAATACTTAGATGCCCATCGCACATTTTCTGAAGTAATCATGTCTCGGATCTAGGATCCAAATCTCAGAACTAACGCTCAACTGTTTCTGGGACAAATGTTTCGGGACAAGAATGAGTAATGAGTAGGGACAACAAAAAATGCACTAAAAAATGACGAAAAAGAAGTAAAAAGGCACCTAAAAATGCCGAAATAAGCATAAAATAGGCAGCTAAAAATTGATTTTTATAAGGCAAAAACGCCATATACGGTATAAAAATAACAATTCTGTTCATTTGAGTTGACTTTTTATGAAGGGTTCTCATTCAGTCATACCAATTTCCCCGAATTTGGATAAATAATTAAAATTTACACTGAATCAGAAACTAAATAAAAGCCGTGTAGAATCATTTTAAAACATAAGAACATTCGTTTAAATAATATTTGTTTTCGCGTGTGTGTTTTGGAAAGTTTTCAAAAAAAAAATTCGAAATATAAGATTTTGAAATTCCAAAAATAAAATTTACAAGCATAAACCTTCAAATTTAACCCGAATTTTTATAAATTATCCACAAAGTCATTGATTTTGATACTCAAAAGCTCGAAAACAGCTAAATAGGCAAAATAGGCACCTAACCCATAAAATAGGCAAAAAAGGCAAAAATAGAATGATTATAAACTAATCGTTAGAGTGCCAATAGTAGTCCTACAAAGTCTCATGGTTCTAGGATCAACAGGAATAAATGCCTTTTTTTTCTTCTTATGTTGTCCCTAGTAATGAGTAACACAAATTATGCTTAGGGCATTGATTAATAAGTATCTGTAGTCTGTAGAGATTATGTTTTTTGCAAACGTAAATGGGTGTAGATTACAAGTAAGTATTATGCGGGTATTCAGCAGCTCCATTCCCGGAATCCTCATTGTCATCTCATAAGGGACCTGTGACAAGTTCCAATGTCCTTGACAACATTACTCAACTTGACGCAAACACTAATCGCAATTATACTGATTTATCTTTCGTTTCTCCCTAAAAACAAACCCATGTGTTAGGATTTTCTGTGACTGGGAACGTGGAAATCCTATGGACGAAGGTCAAGGGTCAGGAACTTTGATTTCGCCTTTGAAGTAATTAAGCTTTAATTAGTATAGAAGAAACGTGGGATGAGATTAATTAGACAATCAATCGAATGCACATGATTCGTATTGGACAAGCATAGCTATTCCACCTCTCTCCTCTCAATAATGATTCGTAGCAGAAGAACAGTCCGTAACATTTCTGGGAGCAATGACGAATAAAAGTTAAAAAATAGGATTTCCTAATCTAGATCCAAAATCTACCCGGCATTCCAGTTTCCTTCATTTAAATACCTTTGAAATATTTTGTTTAAAACACTTTTTATCCTCATTTCTTACAATTCGATTGCCGCACAAGATTTCTGACGTAGTTGCAACTGCTAATAATTCATATATTCAGCCTTAGTGAAATGCAAATATAATAGAATTTAGCAGGAAGTGGTGAAATGGTTTCAAAATACTTCCAAAACAAAACTATGAATAATTCAAGGAATAAAGTTTATTTGTGCTGTACCATCTGGAAGGCATTTCATTTTTAGACACATTTTTTTATATGAATTAAAAAACAGATATGAAAATTAAGGAATATGTTTTGAAAATTTTCCTTTACGAAAGAAATAGCCCTTCCGTTGTAAGATTTATTTGTAAACCTGAACTGGGAAAGACACTTAAATGAAGATAAATAAATCAATCAATCACAATTGTTGGATTAAATAACGAGATCAGATAGTATAAGTATTTTGTACTTCATGTCCGCATAATTAAGGTGGATATTACAGAAAAATGTAACCGTGAAATGAAATTAAACCTTGCAAACACAGAGCACAAAGTGAAATAAGATAGATATTTGGCACAGGAATCTCATGATTCCCCAATCATAGAGTAATGTCATAAACATTCGTGAATAGCGATTCCCACAATGCAATGGTTGTGTGAAATAAGAAATTAAATAGGCAGGGGACCAATGCAACGCTCTCAGGAAAAATTGTTCGGGAAGAAATAGTTAACTGGGAAATTGTCGCACAAAAAATCGTTTCGCGTTAACTCGCTGTATATGGAACTTACAATGCACACGCAAATGGTGATACACTGATTATGACTAGTGGGATATACCAAGAAATAAAAAAAAAACATTAGGGAAACGAAGATCCTAATAGCTTGAAATAGCTCTTGAAAGGCCAGGGGTTGTTGAGAAATGGGGCTGGTAAGTGGGGGGTGGGTGGGTGTGGCTGTCGCGGAGGGCGTGGATTTGATTTTGCCTGTCCTCCCCATAGTAAGTGGTCGTCTGGTTTTGCGAAAAGTCTGGCTCTGGCGCAATGTTATTTATTGAGTCTCCCAATGTTACCCTCCCTTTACACGCTTCCGTCGCAGAAGAGGCAAAAACTCGAGTTTCTCTTTCCTTCTTCCTTCCATCGCCACTAATTACTATCGCCCCGCGCCCACTTCCCACCACCCCATATCTCAAACACCCACGGCCATTCATACTCTTATGACGATTTTGGTTTTCCTAATTTTTTCTGAATTTTTTGGTACATCTCACTAGTCATAATCAGTGTAAATGGTAATTGGTGTGCTTACCAAACGTACATACCAAATTCCCTATTTTGATCTGCTGATGGACAGGAAATACTGTATATGGATAAGGAACGGAAATGGAGATCGTAATTCACTACGGAAAATATGTGTTTAGCTGATGTAGCAAATGTTGACCAATGTATTGCATTCTACCCAAAATTTCTGTTTCGAAATGTGAGAATAATAATTGGCTATTGATACCAATAATATATTGCTTTATTCCATGTCCTTGTCAACCCTTCAATTTAGAGAAATCAAAATATGTGGGATCTCAGGAGGGGCTTAAAGAAGTAACTCGTAAGTTAACCTCCTAAGCTCCACAACCCTAATCCACAGGCGATCCAGTACAATGGCAAAAGAGAATAGTGAGGGATGGATAATCCATAATCGGTTGCAACCCGGTACCCTTCCTGATCATTTATAGAGACTTGAGTTAATGCTGCAGTCAAGGCTGAAGGTGAGGGATGAAATGCCCAGCCACCCTGACTTTGCAATAAAAAAGGTCTCTGTAGATTTGATAAAAGATTTATTGAACGTGTGACGTGTGTGCATGAAGAAGGCTTTGGTTCTTAATATCTACTAATACTCCTCCCATTTACTGATTCAGTAACTCGCTTCTCAACACTTCTTCCTCCTTCCACAATAAGTCCATACGTACAGAGTTTCAATATCTATTTAAAAAGTAAGTATACAAATATATCGTCTCTCTCTTGTCCCACATTCACTCCCTACACATCTTCTTCATCCATCAACAACAACAACAACAAAAACAAGTCACAACAAAAACAGACAACAACATATTTCTAATTTGGCAGACAATAGTTTTAATACAACTTTCCTCCAGTCCCATCTCCGTCCCCTCTCTCGACAAGCTACCTCCACTCCTCCCTTGTTCCGCTCTTTCAAAGAAAACAACAAAATGGCCATTCCAAACCAGTCAAAAGAGTCGGAAAATTACAAAATCTGTCCCGATTTCAATTGTCCATGCTACAGGGACAGATGATTATCCGTTATATTTCAAAGCCCACAAATGGTTGCATATAGAGCAGGGGTCAAGTTCTTATGAAAGCTCTAGATTACAATAGACATCACAAGTCGTAATTTTTTTGCATGGGATTAATAAATAAGCTCCGAATTGACCAAGAGTTTTAAAGAGAGGGACTACAATCGAGATTGGTTTAATACATCAGTCAGGTTGTTGGAATGGCTTCTTATTGTTAGACAGTTTATATAGTTGCCTTCTTTAGTTAATTCATAGTTTTGAGAAGAAGAGCTGCGGGATATATTTAACCGTACATAAGCATAACATAAGCTAGGGAAGAGAACATAATAAAAACACTACATACTGATAAGTAATGTATAGATTTAGTCTTGAGAATAATATTGAGTCGAGATTCTTCAAAGACTGTATACAAAATGAAGAGTTTTGGATGAGATTGGAAAATGGTGTCCCATACAAAAAAGTAAATGGATTGAGGAATGGGATGGGTGTCCTTTCCCCTGCTCCATGTGGGTATCAGTTTCCACAACTCGTCACAGTCCCCACCACCACCACCACCACCGGATATCAATTCTCTTGTCTCCGAGTTGGACTTTTGAATACTTCACCGGAATAGTACTGTAAAATACTTGTTTCTTTAAAGGCTTCCTTTGCTTTATCACTTTCCTTTCGAGTCCATGTAGAAAATATATGTAGGAGACTCGGAGGAGAAGAGTCATTAAACGATAGTACAAATACGAAGGACATACTGGAAATCATTGACGGGAACAAGTTAAAAAGCACCAACGGTTCTTCACCAGTCCCACCAGAAAGTTCGGATAAATGCAAGAGGACTGGTGCAGTACAAATCGTAAATAAATATAGTCATAGCTTCTTGAGATTACATAGGGACAGCCCCTTCCGACAATTCATTAAATAACTAAAACTAACTGGTCCCAATGTATTTCCACCCTCTTGACTTTTGGCTCACCATGTCACGAGAATTACAAGGCTTTTGAAATTTTCAAATCGATACAGGAGTGCGCAAAAGGAAATGATCAAGTCTGTGTCAATTGAAAGACTGGGTCAAAACTATTGAGAAATTCTGACTTTACCACAGAACTTGGCATGTAAAATCCAAAAATAAAATTCTTGGCTCAGGTTTCTAGCAACAAATCGGGAGTTTACAGTAGTTTACGGTTGTCATAGTATTCATACTTTTTGTCGACTCGTAGACACATTTGGTGCAGAAATTTTCAAAAGCCTCCTAATTGTCCACAAAAACACGCCAAAAACAAGCAGCGAGTGGAAAGCCATTGAACTGGTCCTAAGTACAACACGAGCTTACAACAACACGGTCTTATAACAACTCTTAAATACAATTATATCCTCGATACAATTAATAATACTTTTCGATCAGCTATTACATTTATATATATGTATATATATATATTGTATATGATACATTATAGGAAGGCCTATTGCTATCGAGACTGAGGCTCCTCCTTGGACCTCGAGGACGAGGACTCTTCCTTTGTAGTAATGTTGTTGGGACTGTTGGCTCCGTTCATAGTTTGACTAGAAGAGAGGTGTTGGGCTTGATTTAAGAGATGAGGTCCGGGAAAGGAGGACATCATATGGGACATGGTGTGGTGTTGATGAGCCGACATGAGGTGACCTCCGGAGTGACCTGAACTCAACATGGGATGAGGAGCCGGGCTCTGGGCCGGATGATTGGGGTAGAGGTGCTGGGGCCGAATGGAGTTGGTTGGAGGGAGACGGGCCAATTCCCGCTCCCGTTCTCCCAGTTGCAGGAGGCTGAGTCGAAAGGATTCTTGGGACGAGAATCGGGCCGGAAATCCCTCCCAACTCCCGCCTGTCGACACCGGCGACGTCGAAGGGTACATCCTGCAAAAACAAAACAACGTTTACTACCCTATCGTTAACTCTTAACTTCCATTTCCAGCAAATTCAAACGGTTCTTATAATTCCTCTTACAATGAATACCACGACAGCAGTCAACCTAACTCGGAACAAAAATTTGCTTGTCCCCAAGAAATGTCCAACGACTTTTGTCAAGAAATATCACGAAACCCTAAAACCCCACTTCCCACGTTCTTTTGCAATGCTGAGTGCTCTTATTTTTTATTTAAAAAAAACTTAACGTAGTTGAAGGATTGGGAAAATTATATTATTAAAATGATAGGGGTAAGAAATCCGAAAATTGTTTGCAGTTTAGTTTTCTTTTACTACTTCACCTCACCGCTGTCATTTTGCATTTAATGTTTCCTTACAGTGCCCCGCTTTTATTCCTCCCCCTACAGCAATGAATAAGTCATTTGGCAGAGCCAATATACCGATCTCGTAAATTAAACACCCGGATTGTCGTGTGATGAGATTTAAGTAAAAGAGTGAGAGAGATGAGAATGTACCTCGAAGGATGAGATTTGGAGATATCACTTATCGGAGTGTTTGTACGAGATGAGATTTTGTCAGGATTGTTGTCGTCTTTGAGTCGAGACTTGTGAGTACTTGAGTGAGAATCAGTTGATCGAGAACTTCGCGAGTCCGTGTCTCCATTTTCAAGCCGGTTGGGTCTTACAGGCGATCGGTCTCGAAAAGGAGAGCAAGCTCCTCGACGTCCATCCCCCTTCATTTCCTGCTGCGGCACATTTGGTGGCCATCCTGGCACTGGCAGTACTCCCATACCACCACCTCGTGCCAGTCTGCAAAAAGTAATATCAAATTAAAACTACAGCATTTGAGGGTGACAAATACGGAAACTCGGCTAACAAGCGAGATATTTATAGATGCAGATTACTGAAATCTGAAATCATAATGCCAGCTCTGCCAATTGAAATCAAGAATGTCAAAAGTAGATGACAATGATGCTTTTAAGTTTATAACGGATGTTGAGAAAATTGAATATATGTACAAAGTACAAGACTTAAAAATATGTACAAAAAGTAAAAGAATGCCTGTGGGCGAGAAATTCCCTGCCTCGTGTTGTGTCATTAAGAGTATTATATATGATATTACCATCAACGCATGTTTAATGGTGTTTAAAAGTGCTATGAAAGAGTTTACCTAGTGATTGGGTGCTTAAATCTATCGGGCATAAAAAAAACTCTTATAAGAAGTAGAGAGTGAATTATAGGCATACGAAACACAAATTTATGTAGGTGTTTATAGTAATGTCGAATGTAGTAATTTAACCTACTAGTGACCCACTAACTGCAAAATAACTTTATATTTTCGATTTTCTGAATTTTCGTTTTCGAGTAATCGGCAAGTTTGACAGTTCGAGTTGCCATATCGACATATAATTAGTTAGTTGGGCAACCAAATAATGTTCAGCCCATGAATCAATCCCCACAGGATGGAATGGAAGTGAAAGTAAAAATAACTTACCTATTCCATTGGTCTTGGACAGAGCCCATTGGGGCAAGAGCTGCAAGATCTCTACTGAGTAGACTAGAACCAAGGCTGCTGAGACCTCCGAACGGTGAGCTCAGACCACTAAATCCGGGATACCTCCCCAACGTAGAGCCTGAAGTCGGAATATGAATAAATTAGGCACCGTCACCACCACCGTCTTCACCAAAGACGATGTTGCAGTTGCTCTCGTATTTTCGTTTCATAAATTGACATCTCTTACCCAAATGAGAAGCTTGGTTGGAGAGGAACATGTGTTGGGCTGGGTCAAATCCAGGAGGACCTCTCGGGGCATGAGGGGACAAAAGTGGAGAAGGGAATGGAGGAGGTCCACCGGGTTGTTGGATGTCAGTAGGTCGACTGAGTCCAGGGAACATATGGCTTGGTGGTCGAAAGAGATCAGGGGGAATGGAAGGGCCTCCTACCGATGGACCCTTGAGGGCAGGGTTAGACATCCCCTTAACCTCTGACCCTCCGTTACCCGACTTTTGCTGGTGTTGGTAAATCTCCCATGCTATCCTAACGTGCATTGCGTTCCACCGGCCCGTTTTCTGAAAATCAACCCAAACACGTTTATTTAAAGTCAAACCCTTCCGAACAATATCTACCTCCATTTTTAAATACAAAAATGTAGTAGGAAATGAGTCCTCATTCCAAACATAAGGATTTAAATCTACTTCGACATTCTAACATACTGTTGCATTCCACAGGCCCAATTGAGCCTGACGCCACAACTTTATGCTGCTGTCACAAATAAGACCACCTCTGCCCAACCCAGGATGACAAGTGACAAATCGTTCAAAAAACTATTCTCTGTGTTGTGAGTTACCTTGGGCGTAAAGGTTGGTATCTGACTAGGCGGTGCAAAGGGAGTTCCCATATTTGGAGGGGGCAGCATCCCATTGAATCCTCCGTATGATATGCCCAGATTGGTTCGATAAAACGGCGACTCCATCCCCCCTTTTGGCATCTCTTTATACTGAAATTAAATTCAAATTAAAACACATTAGTTTAAAAATTAGATAGACAGACACGATAGTACATAGGTACTATGAATGAGTGCATTGAAAACAGACAGGAATACCTATTCCGACAGAGATAGAGATATTGAAAGAGAGATATCGGAGGTACAGAAATATTTTGCATTTCGGTTCCAATTTCTGGTAAAAAAATTGCATGTTTGTTGTAAATTTTTGGAACCAATTTGCCATATGACTACAAAGCGACAGAGGAATACTATCACAATTTATCACATGACGTGTAGTCAGAATAAATGTTTAAATTTCAGTATTTCGGCAGACAGACACTGTGGCTCCGATGAATGGTTTACGGTTACGGTATTCAGATTGTTGAGGCGGCCTCAACCCAAACTCCTTGGTTTGTGAGTCTAGTTTTCAGTTTCACTCGACAAGTATTAAGAGAAATCTGTTATCCCGGAGTGAATCATTCTCCGCTATTCTGCCATATATTATGAAATACATCGATTTTGGGATTTGAATTCAATAATTCCCCTCGGGGATTTAATTGAGTAAATACGGTAATTCGGAATTATAGGAAATTGGCTGGAGTTTAGAGGACATGTACCTCTTGAAGAGGAAGGAAACAAAAGGTATTTATGGGGTAGCTGCAGCATCTGTAACGCTGTAAGGTGCATTCATTCCGATTCCCGACATCAATATTTTGAATAGGTAATAATTTGGTTGATTCCCCTAGTTCTGGGAATTCGGGTAATTTGACTGCCTTTGGTTTCGTTGAAGGAGGTGGAAATAGAAGTATTTTTACGATCCATTTTATGGTTTATCCTTCTCTCTCTGCTGGAAAAGAAGAAGCTGTGTCGAGGAGACGGCTTAAAGCCAACAGTCCAATTTCACAACCTCAAGCCCACAAGATTCAATCACTCTTTTACAGCTTACACTCCTCCACAAAAATCGACTTTTAACATTCTCATAATATTATTCCAACAATCCACCAAAAAGTTGACCATATAAAATACACATCCTTCATCTACAGAGGAACAAGACCTTCTGCTCATAATAATATCATTTATATCTCATCATCGGGAAAATAAGTCAAGAATCTAACTGATGTGACCGCCCATTTCTTGATATTCTATACCTCAATATTGTTGAAAAATAGAAATTGATTCTCTGATCTCATTCGAAAAATCTAAATGCGTTTTGAAAATATAGACATCCTTGGTCTATAATGAGAAAAGATTTCTTACCATCGAAGGAGGGAAAAGACCCGTCGGATTTTGAGCCTGATTCTGATGCTGAGGCAGTAGGGAGTGGAGGTCGCCTGATCGACCTATGAATGACGAGCCTCCGCGGTCTCCCCCAGCTGACAAAAACCGAGACTCCAAATCTCTACGTACAAGCTCACTTGACGATGGCCCTGATGACGGAAAGAGAAGAAATATATATTAAAACTCAATTGACATATGGTTTAACAAACTGAGATCTAGAAACAGACTTACCGTGATAAATGGGATCTGGAGAGGGTGGGAAGTGAAGTGAAGGTTGCGAGGCTGGATGTGGAGAAGTCATGGGGATGATGGGAGGGGCAAACATGGCAGAGGGGGAGGAATGTGGGAGACCAGGCGGTGGTCCGTACGAGGATGAACTGAGCCCTAACGAATGCGGTGGCGGCGGTGGTGGTGGCGGCGTTGGTCTTGGAATCGGAACCGAACTACAAGGAGGAATCATAATAAATAAATACGGATTTCGTCACGAGTTACGACTATTAAACAAACTGTTTGGATTCTGTCGAGAACATGACATGAAGAGAGAGCCTCTTCTGAACATCTCCTATCATCAACCAGCACCTTCTACTTGCCAAGGCAGACTGGGATTGTGGCAACAGAATTGGCAAAGTGACAAAGAAACTCACCTGAGCCAAGAAGCGGCTTTTGAGTATGACAAGGTGGGAAGTTGAGGAGAGAGGTTGGATGGCGGATGTGACGAGCCACCACTGCTCACTGGCGTCACACTCGACCGACTTAGACTGCTCACATTACTACTGCAAGGAGTCCAGACCGGGATTAGCATTTCACTTTTGGTAATGGGCAATGAGGGGTCAGCAGCATCAGATTGGAGGGGATAAGTTTGTGTGGGATATACCTGTAGCTGTCTCTCTCTCTGGAAGGACTGTGACCTCGAGGAGAGTGAGTTCCAAAGTCACGAAGTCCCGACGACCCTGATGTCACAACTGGAGCCTGACTCGACTGCTGTTGTTGCTGTGGACTCACGTGGTTGCTACTGATCACCACCGACGGACTACTCCGATTTGACGACGAACTCGAAGTTGTCGGAGAGTCCAGCAACCGGGCGATCGAACCAAACACCATCGACTTACTCGACGTGGGAGTCACTATGTCATGAAAATGTAAAAAAACAGCTATAGCACAATTTAGACACTTTGGTGGAAATAATAATAAGAATGATTATAACAAGACTTTTCGTGATAAGAAGATGCATAATACAAGAAGATTCGTGGAGGCCACGAAAAGTTGGGCAGGGGCAGCGTTTTCAACAAATTCCATCATAAATGAATGTATCAAAAGCGATTCAACCAAAATGAACCCAAAACAGTTAACGTACTGAATTATTTACGATGTCCGATTTCAAAACGTCAAATGTCATAAGGACAATAAAAATCTAATCACAAAGCAACAGCCAATTTTACACAGTTGATAATGACAGTATATCACTGTATTCAACTGTATTGGATGAATTTGCAGGCTTAAAAATATTGACAACCGACTTTGGTTCAATTGGACTAATGTGGCCTAACCTCTACGTCAGGGTTGACTGAACAAGTTAGGTCTTCGAAATTGAGATAGTAAAGGAAGAAACGGAGAGAGTGAAACTATAAACCCTTTAATAATGAGGACAATGGAGAAGCTCAAGTTACCTTTCCCGGTAGCACCCCCACATTTCGAGGAGGTAATGGATGATTGAGATGTCGAGAGTTCGGTTCCCTAAAAATCGTGAATAGTTTCAGTAATCACATTAGTGAGAGGGCTTTGAATAATAAGTATAATGAGGATGATAATGGTGGTGACGGTGGTAACCTTTGAGATTTTTTGTGTGGGTGTGGGTTCCAGATCCTTGTTGATGGGTGGATCGGTGGGAAGGTTGACCCTCGTGATGGTGTTTGTGGCATACGGTGTGAAGAATGTCTGTCCATTCGACTTTACAGGATTCACCCCTTCGTGCCCATTTACTTCACCTCCATTCTAAGAACAAAAGGATCCTCACTGATATCTCAAATTGTAAAACAAAAACAACTTTTCTAAGAGCAGGTTGCTACAGAGTGAGTAGATACCCACTCTATAGTGACCTATTGTCTGTTTCAAAACGATTGATGCTCGTGGGATTTTGTGATTTGAATGGACAGCTAGATCAATGTCTATTTTCGGTGTCCACGGCTCCGCATTTGGAATAGAAAGTTAGGAGCCATAGTTTCTCCGTTGCGTTGATTAATGTCAAAAACACGAGCTCTTTGATTTGAGCATGTTTTCTGGCATGGCTTCAACGTTTTGAAACGACGATAGTAGTAAAAAAAAAAAAATGTGACTACATACGGTTGCGAGTTTGGGTGATGTGGGTGGTTTGTTGGTGGAGGGAGGGGGTTGTGATTGTGGGAGGGGTGGTGGTGACCTTTTGAGGGGCGGACGGTCAAGGGTCGGAAGGAGGGCCTTTATTTCCACCTTTTCCACCACTCGAGTTGAAGAAGAGGAATCTGAAATATAAATCAAAGAGTAAATCATGGCTCTTCTCAAATTACAAACCGACCTGTCAACAACTTCCTTACCAAAACAACCCCATAGTACTAGACACTAACCAAACAACCTCAAAACAAAAGATATCCTTTGCTCTTACTCCTCGAAAACATTTACTTACAGATCCTATTGTTAGCTTTGATGCCCATCAATAAGCCTCTTTAAAAGCATTTCATCAATTACAAGTTATATCAGTTGAGAGCAAAAATGGAATATCTCCCATTTTCCTGCCAAGGGGCAAAGGAACCCCCAACCAAAAAACCCGATTTTTACCCGGTTTTCGGGTTTTATCTTTATCTCAAAAACTTATCGATGTCACGCGGGTTTTTATTGCAGATTCGGATTTGTCCGTTATATAGTATGTCGGGATTTAAAAAAATTGACCTGAACATATATAATTTTAGTAGTGTTTGAATTTTTAGTTTGATTTTTGTAGGGAATTGTGTGATTGATCCATTGTGGAGTTATTTGAAAGAGTATTATAGTAATTAGTAGTAGCAGTAGGGGTTGTTTGGCTAGGTGAATAATTGGTAAAAAAAGTGAATGATGTTAACCTTTGCGTGAGATGGGGAAGATGTCGGCGGAGGGGTCGGCAGAGATCTGTAATCACAAAATATAATTCATATCAGTCACCTTTCCCAGTTCCCAATTACTCCAGATCGAGAATTATTAGCTCGCCTATTAGAAATAGGGTCAGAGCTAGTCATGTGTCATGTCAACCAGTTCATCTGTCTGGTCAGCCTCTGCTCCCTCCCTCTCCGGCAGCTATTTTGTCACCAATTTTGCAACATAAATCAAGAGAAATAGGAACGGTCTGCACATAATAAGTCCCACTCCGCTTCTCCACTCCCTTTGTCCGCACAACAAGGACTTTAAAAGAAATTGTAGCCCTTTAAATAGCTTTCAGTGCAAAGTCGGGTGCCTTGAGAATTACTACACCACCTTCAATTATGCAGCAGTTACCAACTCCAGATTATTCAATGCCCATTTATTTACAAAACATCAATGCTCCTTAATCTCCTCATCCTATAGTATATATTATTAGATTAACATATTAAAGATAGGCATTTATATTATCTCGCCCACACCACACACCTTACACAATAAAACACTCTTATTTTTTTAAATCTGTTCCACCATAACGGATAAACGGAATGCCAAGTCATGATGGATTGTCATCTTTCAAAGGATATTCCAAAGATACACTCGACAATCTCGTGCAATCAATTCGAATTTCGGATCAGTTTCTCATACCGATACCACGGCCAAGTAGTTAATATTCTTCTGCTAATGCTTAATGACCGTAGTCCTTAATGCTCTAAGGAATCAATTTCAATTTGCAATGGATCCGATTTTAATTATCCACTCTATCTCAACACCCACACACACAATTTACCCAAGTGCTTGTAAATTTAATGAATTGGTATTTGAATGACTGACAAGGACTCTGAGCCAAGGACTAATTGTAAGCCCGACTGCCTAGCTATCTACCCGGCCGGGTTTATTAGTGCACTAGGCCACCACAGGCCCGGTCGGGCCTTAGAAAACGTCGTCGATAAGCGATAGCAATAGTTGTCATAAATTAAAAATTCTCAGAAGCGTGTTCCAAATCACTATCACCCAGCCAGAGACCTACCTCGCTGTTTTTCTGTAGACTTAATTTGTAAACGTATTGACTGATGATTGAATGTTGAATGTGTTCTGATCACCCCATAAATGAGTGATCACGGTTATCCATCCATTTCTAATAATGACCAACAATCCTCTTTGACCGAACCTAATAATAAATCGAGGTGTTTGTCCTCGAAACGATGTCACTCGTAAGTTGTAAGTATTACACAATAATGTCGAAGATTTGACCTTTTCAAGGCCATAATTCAGGAGGCCAATATTTGACAATTCCAAAACAGCTGTTTTTAAATTACATTTCTAACATTCATAGCCAAAGATATTCTCGAGGCGTTCCTGGTTAGGTTGCTGCAAACGGAACGCACGGAATTTTTCAAAGTCCCCGCACATGCGTAAATCATCCCAGCAATGATATTTTGGTTTATTTAAGTTAACCAACGATGAGGGTTTGCTTCATTTAAGTTAGGTTAGGTTAGGTTTTCAAACGGAAAAATAAAATTTTAATTTCAAAAGTCAACATTCAACGTTTGCGCGTGTGCGGGGACGTAGAAAAATCTCTGCGTCCCGTTTGGCACAATCCAATCGGCGTTCCTCCTCTCAATTGATATGTCACACGATATATTTAAAAAATCTACCGTATTGACGGTTATTAAGGTCAGGGGCCAAAATTTATAAATTTTAAAATGACCACAGAATTTCTCTACGGAAGTAGTTGCAAATCGATGTCACACAATAGTTTCGAAAATTCGACCTTTTTTGACCGTTATTGAGGTCAGGAACTAAAATTTCGAAATTCCAAGATAGCCAAAGTATTTTTCAAAGTACAACAGTGTAAATCGATATGTCGCACGACCGTTTACGTACAACATTAGGTTAGGTCAGGTTAGCCCAGGTCACAGGTCATTTAATTTCGCAACGTCATTAAGCCTACGCCAGTTCAAAATTTTTTAAAGAATTTTTTGCTATTTCAGCTTTTCGATAGGTTGACTCACTAAAAAACGTATAGCTGGAACATCAGTTACAAACAAACAAACAAATGGCCAATTTTATGTATATGGATAGTATTTTTAAAATAGCGGAAAAGCAAATTATGGGAATGGATTCGACCACATCAAACATGTGGTAAATTGGAAAGAAAGAACAGATCGTCAAATCCGACTACTAAAGAAGAACATCTAATTGGATGGAATATAATCTGAGAGCCTCTACCTATACGCTATACCTTGTAACAAGTAAAGGAATTTCATAAATTAGCCAAAAATATAAGCAACCGGGGATAAAACCCAAGTCCAAGTCTCTCTAATTCTAGTTTCAAGCACTAGCCCACTGGCCTAGATGCTATATTATTGAATCGGTATCCATAATTCCTGATTTCTGTTATTAAGAGTTCGTTTATCTCGATCTTCGGAGTAACTCAGAGCCTATTCCTGTCATATTAATGCTCGGATAGGGAGAATTTATCATAATCTGATGGATTTCTGCATTCAGTCTAATCAGAATCACATCAGGTTATAACCTATTCTATTTTCCTATTTTAGCATTCACTGAAATCATAAACGACCCACAGATGAAAACCAACCCCGTCACTTTCCACTTACTCTTTCCATTAAATTGTGAAATTGTTCCTGGAAAAGTGAGGAGTGAAAAAACCGTTTGTTGCCCTAATTTGAAATCGTGGCTATGGAATAGGCAAAGAATGAGAGGTTGAGAATTTCCTCGTTCATGAGCCCTATAGTAGTTTGAAAGTTGCTGATTTTTCCTGAGATAATTTTACTGGACTAATCGGTGGTTTTAGTTTTTAGTTTAGGTTGAGCTCATGTAAAGTCTTGTAAAGAATAATGTTGGGTCTGTTGTGTGTCTGTGGATTGCGGGATGTGTGGGGTTGGCGTTGGTGCTGTGGGTCTGCGAAGGTATTTGAACCTGCATTTGAAATGGTAAGAAGGGAGATGCTTTAGATAAAGAGGATCGCGGAGGGGAATTGTCGTAAAAGGAAGGGGAAGATGAGATTTTTACGAGGCAGTCAATTTATGGGAACACAAGTCATAAAAGTTGGGATCACATCCCAAAGCCAAAGTCAATAGATATCTAGCACATCTCCCTCTCCTCTAGTCCTATGTCTACTACACTCTACTTGTAAGGGAGGCTAGGGTCGGTGGTGGAATAGAAACCCGGGCTATTTGTAGGGAATGTCGGGGAATGTGGAGAGGAGGAGAGACGGCACTAAAATGGGGCAAAGAGGTTCCTAAAATGTGTTGAGATTTGAGAATGTGTGGAGAATGTGTCGGCTATTTGGCTAATGATCTCGAGGAAAAAGAATGGAGTCGGAGAAGAGATTCTGCACTACACAACTACTACAACCACATCACTATCCCATTATACTCGAGGGGAAAAGTGCAACAAGAGAAAGTTATTCACATGTCAGTCATGTCACTCACGTTACATTTACAAGCAGCCAACCAGTGTTGTCCCGGATACACATCAACACATATCCGGCCGCATACTCATAATCCCCCCACAAATACCACCTCCAAAACCAACAGCTCCCGTGTACGCACAAAACGATAACTCAAAATATGTGAGCCAAACGGTTAGCCGCTAAAATGGCTAAATACGCGATGATGGAAGCTTTACTTTCTACTCTAGTCATTGTCTCAAAGATGACAAAGATGTATGCAATAAGTAACTAGGTATGGTTTCTAAATTCTAATATACAACTGCCTGTTAGAAACAAAGACTATAAATCATAAAAGGTTCAAGTGATAAGAAATGATGGAGGAAGGTCAGACTAACTGTTTCAGGATAGCCCTGCTTTCTAAACATCAATGATCCTAAATCCTAACCAGTGGGATACGATTCCACAACTTTCACAACTTGCACAACTTTCTCTGATTTTGTTCACGACTTTCTCAATTCAAACATTAAATTCCAGAGTGGAAGGTCTCTGTCGCCTCTCACCCAACCTAACACAACTCACAACTGTCACTTTTGCCCAACCTAACATTTAACCAATACTACAAATAATGTTTCAGCAATAAATATATTGCAAAAATTAAAAAGTCAGAAGGTAGCCAAGGGCGAGGGCCACCAGGGATTCATAACCCATAAATAGAGAAAATCATTCACATCAACAATCCCTTTGCTCTCTTGTTCATTTACACATTAAAGTCTTGTGTAAATGCAGAGGGCCATTTACCGGACCGTAGAGGGTTTCTACATAATGAAAGGCCCAAAATTTCCTTCCAATCTAAAGTGAAGTAATGAGAATAGGACTAGAGTAGTAATGGTTTGTTGGGTGAATGGAGTTTAATTTTGTGTAAGGAGGGGGTGAATTAATAATGTAGGAGGAGATGAGAGATGAGGTGAAAGGTGAAATGGACCTTACTCACCCTCCTCACCACACATTCAGAGGCACAACTGGGAAACCAGATCCTACCTTTCCATACTAGCCAAACTACCTTTTTTAGACAACAACAGAATTAAAGAAGGTGCAATGTGCCTAACCACACATGTGCCCAGACATATGTTCCTTCCGATTTCGGACTAAATCTGAAAAGAAGGGGACATTTCCGAAAGGCAGGGATTTCTAATGTTGGGGCTTGTCAACTTTAAAAAGCCTAAAACTAAAAATAGAAAGGAACCAAGTTTTTGTTTTTGGGTGGAGTCGGATTTGTGAATGAGTTGAAAGTGTTGAATGTGTGGTGGGTGGGGGGTTGTAGTAAGGGATCATGTCTCATCCCCCCCCCTCCCTTTTCTCACGCCCTATCTTACCATTCCCTACCCTTATTTCACCCTCTCATTCATTCAATGGACCCAGAAGAAGGCCATATATTAACGATACAGAAGGCAACAAGCAACATACCTTTTGTCAAAGGCTAGGGATATCCCGCATATACCCACATTATTACTCACTTAACTCACTCCATAGATTAGATACTATAATAACAATCAATTCAATTCATCATTCAACGCTACAACTAATTGTAAACTGCAAACCATTTCACCATTTCACCATTTAACCATTTTTGGAGCTGTTCAACCATTTTGACGTACTTTTCAGTTCATTTCATAACGGCCTTCAACCTTATTCAAGTCCGAGTTCCAGAAAGTCAGGGAAAATGGGATATGTCGTAGGCAATTTGGAAATGGACTCAAAAGTCATCTACGTTGATAAGTGGGATAATTTCCTACTTTCCTGCTCCACTCTTCTTTTTACATTTAATTCAAAAATACCTATTCAAAACTAATTCCAACAACACGTATCAACTAATAGACTAATAGAGAAACGTTATGAATAATATAATAACAATAAGAATCAAGAGCCGAAAGCTCCAGAACATAACAATTCCATTTTCTACAACTGCAAACTTTAACATGGAATTGTAAGATTTAACCTTAAATTCCTTTCAACCTCAAATAGTACATCAATTTCCGGATCTTCAAACTCTTTCATCTCCAACGACTCCAACCTCCTGATTTCTATATTCAACATTTAAAAACATTTAAAAGGAACTGGAGAAGAAATGCCAGAAATGGATTATGAGGCCGCCCTGGATTGAATAGCAAAACTGAAAATCAGGCTAAATGACAAAATGACACAATGACAGATTAGGGTCCATGCCGGTAAAGCTCCTCCCCCTTTGCCCTTGGGGACTTGGACATTGAGAATATAGGAGAAGAGGAGGAGGTACTTGTGTTGTGTTGATTCGAATGTAAAGAATAAGATGTTAGGGATGATGCGGGTCCAGGATTTTGATACCCGTCCCGGTATAATAATAGTAATGGTAGTAGTAGTACACAATACTGACTGGACTGACTACTGACTGACAGACTGACCTACTCAGCAGACACTGTATGCTTGAGAATAAGGGGCAAGTGTCAGTTGATATCTGATATCATGAGCCTTGTCATCTCCTCCCATCCATAACGCTAAACTATTCTCGGTTGAAATCAAATGCATATGAACATGAACAACAGGGATCTCGAAACATAAGACTTACTTGTCTCCAAACTTGAACAGAGCTTTCTTGTCCTTTCACCTTTCAAGTCACAAGTCACAACTAATATTATTCCACATGATCACTCATTCACAATTCCACAATGTGCAATGAATCACAGACTCGATATTAAAATTAAAAGGCCTATCAATTCACAATCCAATCAATTAAACAATGAGTGAACAAGAAACTGACACTAGCTCTTCCCTACTGCCTAGCTGCGGGCCAACTGTCTAACCATTTCCCCCAACTTTCTCCGAAATTCCCATTACACTTTTTAATGAATGAGGAAATCAGTCTTGAATTTGAACAAGGACAACTTGACACTTTCACTTTCAAATACTAAATCCACTAAATGTAATATTGAATGTGAATCGAGACATACATGTATACATGAGAATTTGGGATCAAAATAAGTTCCAGCTCATTTAGCCTCTTAGACATAGGCTTTGATACCCTTACAAAATATTTTGTATAAATTCAAGTAGAGAGGTGAATTAACTACTTTCCTTTCCGCTTCCAAATTATAATTAAAAGAGTTGAAAAGTATTTCAATATTAAGTTCCTAAATATTGTGTGTAGGTGTTTTTGAGGTAGATATTGTGGATTTGGGGAACAAGTTTCGGTTCCGAGGTTTCAGAAGCACTGACTTCTGACTTGACGGGTTTGAGATCTTGAGATGAAAGTAGAAGGGGTCGGGGAGAAGGAAATAAAGATCTGCTATAGAGTAATGTACATAATATGGTACATAGTAAGGGGATCAGTGCCGTAACCACACAAGAAGCGTAGCACCAAACAACAACCTCTCGCTCCCAAAAGGCAAGAGGGCTCCTTAAGGCGAGGCCTTTTACGAGCTCGTAAAATAAATCCTGGTCTCATTCACCAATATCACCAACCTACAAAACTTATCACTCTTTGCAAGTTATTAGTTCCTTATAACGCAGTTTAATACATATCCTCTCTTATACTAGGATTTTTATTATTGGATCTTAATCCCGACTGAACTTTAAACCGTGTACAGTAGTACAACCTACCTTTATCCAAAATCAAAATGCTCAAGTCCCCGCACTTGCGCAAACAAACCCCTCCAATCTCACATCCATCTTGGCTCTGACTGGGACAAAATGTTGAAACCTGAATCTTCTAATCCCCCTCCCCCCCTCCCTGCCCCCACTGAGGCTGAGAGGGGCAACAGAAGATGAGTTGAGCCGACATGAGGTGCCAGGTAGGATGGATAGGATCGTCGGGCTCAAATTCACGATTTCAAAACACTTTCTCCTTTTCCTCTTCGTCATTGCAATGAGAATGAATAGTATTTAAACTTTGTTAGCTAACCTTGTATTGGAAATTGCATTTTTAAATGCTTTTTTAGTGGCATTTAAAAGGATGAATATGCAGGGAGAACGAAATTGAGGAGACTTCTCCGATCTTTAGCGTTCGTAATCATGAACGAAGTCGCTTGATTTCAGTCGGAAGCGGGTATAAACATTCCGGCGATCTTTTAACTCAAATGATGTCAAACAATGAATAGAGCCAGAACGGATAGCAAAGCCTTCGTTCCAATAATATTTACACATTTTACACTCATTACTCATCATGTCATCATATACTCATCAATCTATGTGGAGCATATTTCTACTTTTCTCTTCTAATTACGATTACTAGAAAATGTATTCTTGGTTGAGAATCATGGAAAGTCGACTTGAACAATGTCCATCTCTCATTGTCAGCCCTTTAGTTTAGTCGAAGTTTGATAAGTGTTCTGTTGCGAGTAACAAACGAACAAGTTTAGCAATTAATTCACGTAAACGATGCTTACCTTAGCTTTTTTGAAGCTGCTATCAGGGGATGTGTCCTCACTGATCAAGTGCTGGAAAGCAATGGAAAAAATTGATTAGTTGTGAGGTTGAGGACAAACAATTAAACAATTAAACAAGATGAGTTGAAACAAGATCCGAAATAAACTAGGCCTGGCCAGTCCCTATATAAACTACCCCATTCTCAAAGATATAAAACCTCCCTAGCTATGGTCTTGACAATACATCAACGATAAGTTAGCTCGGTGTGATGATGGCAAATCAGAGAGTGGGGATCTATTTCGGATGAATATGACGGTTCGAAAAGTTGCTAAAGATGACCAATTAAAAACCTAGACATTTTGAACATCCTAAACTGTAAACTTTAAAACACCCGTCCCGTCCTCAAATTTTTCGACAATTGAATAGTCCGATTTTTCTCTTTTAAACATTAAATGGCGATTGAGGAGTAAAGACAAAAGTTAATTAACCCAATATTTTTTAGGTTAAATGGAGGGCGGTGGAGGGCTAAAGGGTCAAGATCTATTCATTGGGAGAGGGGGGTTTATGTTAGAATTAAAATTTAACATAACACTTTAAAACTTCTCAGAATTAATTTATATATTGATTTTCATCCTCTATTTCCATCCCATTCAATTTTACGATGTTAAAACATAGCCAATTATGATTAAGTATGGTCGCAAACGGCTAAATTTGAAGGTTTTAAATCTCATATTATAGCCTAATAAAAAAAATTAAGACCTTAAATTTTGCCATTTTGAGCCGATTTTGACCCCCCATCCATACAATCTCAATGTGACCACATATGGTTAATTTTGAATAAATCGAAGGGCTCTGTACATTTATTCACAGTAAAGTGATGATCAGGATCTCTCCCAAAAAGTTCAATATTCTCTCTACTCTACTCTCATGGTGATTGACATTCTACTTTACGTATTTCCAAACGCAGTCTCCAGCAATTAGATCTCATAAAATCCCTAACTCTAAGCTACCTTACACCTTAATCCTCACTCCTAAAAAAGGGATTTATAGAATTCATGAAATTGCACTTGCAGAAATGGTGCATATTTTGATCCGTTTAATTTAAACAGCCTTGAGCCTTGCCTGAATTTTGCATGTCCCAATAAAAGTCAGTGAATTAATTCCAAAAACCAGCTTCTAACTCTAGATGTAGCAGATATGCAGAAAATGGCAAGCCAAAAATTATCCCCTCTACATAAACATAGCCCCCACTTTAGCATGGCTATGGTAGGGGTTGGGTTGTGGTTTAAAACGGATTACGGAGCCTAATTTAAGACCTTCCCTACGACAACACACCCTCGCTCCGTTACATCTCGAAAATCATTTAAATTAATTGAGATGAAACCAGTCGTTTCTTGGCGTATACACAGTTAAAGAATGCTGATTTAGTAGTGATAAATGCTGAAATAACTCCTACTTCCCTCTCCTTGCATGATTAACAATTAAATTACACTGATTTTAGTATATGGTAAGATACCACCATCGAATTGTTATTCCATCACAATAATCTAATCTAGGATAGCCTCTCGGAAATGTTGCCTCTCCAAATATGAGAACTTGATTGATAATTTGAAAAGAAATAACAGTGGATATTGAGGCAGCTGACCTTCACAAAAACGAAACCCTAATTAATATGTTTAGTAAGTTGAGTAACCATACAAAGTTTCAGGTATTATACAACTCGTCTTGTGGTACAGTCCCTTTTGGAAACCCTCGTTTCCAATTCTTTTCTGATTTTCCTCAGGACTTAACTAATATTAATGTCGTGTAAGGACTTTTAGTTATTTGTTAACCACATAATATTACCAAAATAGCAACCAAAGTAAGTAGGTGTAGTGTGTTAAAATATTGTGATATTATGATATCCATTTTCTAATTACCTATGTCCCTTAGCGTCTCTAACATGCACTTGTAATAACATAAGATAGGCTAAAACAACAACACAACAGGTTTAGTCGTTTAGTAAATAATTATGATAACCCCTGGAGAAAGTCTACGGAACGTTCCCACCCCTCCCCCTATCCCTATCTCACAATATAATTGTCAGTGGTGGTTTGGTTGGGTGTGGTGGCTGTTCAATGTTTACGTTAGTCTTTTCGCGGATTTGTTTGTAAAAGTCAGAATTTGAGGGGTGTGACTGGCGTGAGTAGTGATTTGTAAAGTAGAGGGTGGGTGTTAATTGTGTGTGGTCTCACGTTGATAAATAGGGGCTCCTTGGTGACCCTTGACTTTGGAGAGAGGTCAGATTGAGGAGCATTGAGGGCGGCAAAGGGTGAGGCAGGGGCTCGCCCTCCTTCCCCTCCCGATATCCCATCCCCGTTCTCCTGATCCATCAATTTCTAAACAACAAGAATTAATTGTAAGTTATTATTGAATAAGTACTTAAGTACGATAAGTACGATAAGTAGGGGATGAATGTTTTAAATGGTGGTGGTTTTGGGGAGAAAAGAACCTTTGGTTTCTTCTTGCTGGGGTTCCTGACTTTCTGGTTTGGAGAGGCTGAGTTATGCTTCTTTTTAGTAATAAGTGTAGGAGGCGTAGTTCCTTGAGATCCGCGTAACAATTGAACACATATCGACTCGGACTTGTCTTCCCTTAGAGTTATGGCCCGCTATGGACAGAGAACAAGGGACAAGAGAAATTAGAGATCCGTAATTGAAGTAAATTGAATATGCAATGTAGAGAATAATAATGTCAAGTGGATTACCTTGAGTTCCTCATAGTTCTTGAATGCGAGGAAAGCGAATCCGTCGACGACGTCCTCTTCGGCAGTGGGTTTCCGTGGGTTCTTGTGCTTCTTGACCCTGTGGGTTGAGGGGGTGGGGCCCTTTGGGGGTGGCAGCAGTGGCCCTGCACTGTTGTTATTGTTGTTGTTGTTGTTGTTGTTGGGGCTGAGGTTAGTGTTGGGGCTAGCGTTAATGTTCTTGGCTGAGGAGGTCGAGTGTGTGAGGTGGTGGTGTTCCATGTTCCTCCGTCCTCCTCCCTGACGGCCTCATCCCCCTCACCCTCCACATACCCACATAACTAGCCACAGTTGCGGGACACAGGGAGCCAGCGTCCAGAGCACGACACAGGACACAGGACACGAGACGACACGAGTGAGTTAGGCTAGGTTATGGCCCAGGCAGGCAGAGGCACAGGCAAGAGAGTAGGAGCACTTATCCACGACCCTTGATCCCTTCCAGCCCAGCCTTATCCTCTTTACTGTCTTTACAATTATGAGTGTTATTATTCTTGTCCCCACTCCTCTGATTATGCATCGTGAATCGTGAACAGTGAGGTCCTAGTATTTATTAGCCTCTCTTCACTCTCTTCATGTGGAATAGGGAATTGAGATGAACTCGGTTTCTTGTTCCTCCTTGTCCCTATATACACTATATGCACGGACTGTACGGACTATACAGGCTACTCCAGCCTCAACTCAGGACAGGACTAATGCGGGCTCTTGGTCCATTATATGAAGGGTTATTTATGACTGAGATGGCCTCCTCCGATCAAGTCAGAGCCCTCTACCCACCCACACCAGCACACAGACACACCAACACTTTGTCTCCACCACACCACCACCACCAATCTCAAGACTCTCAAAAGCATAGTGTCTCAACAGAGCACAGATCTAGTCTAGGGCATACGGAATCCAGGCAACCCCAACTACATCCTCCGACTTTACTGAACAAGGACTCAAGAGGACAAATGAATCAAATGAATGATGGTGGTAATAAAAAACTTATTTATTCTTACTCTACAATCAAGTATAAAAGTTAAGTAATGTTAAGTGGAGAGCCGAGCTTGTTGCTGTGAGGTTCGTATCATTGTTGCGAATTGACTGCGAGGGATCCTCATTAATTTGGCAGGTTGGCCGTCTTCCGCAAGGGCCCCTCCTTCCAGCACCACCACCCGATCTCCATCTGCTATCGTCTCCAACCGATGCTGCAATCACCAATCAAGCAAAGTTAAATCAACTATCAAGTGACCCCCAATTGTAAAATAAGTAGGCCAGGTTATCGTTTTTAAGGGTGATAAAAGTAGTGTGTGCTACGGCGATTGTGAGAACGGTGGATCCCTTGAACTCCTCCTTGACCACGTTCAGAAGTGTGAGTTCGGTGGCCAAGTCGACGGAAGAGGTGGCTTCGTCCATGATCACAACCTTGGACTTGTGGAGGATGGCTCGGGCGAGGGCCAAGAGTTGCTTCTGGCCCACGCTGAAACCCCCAGCCCCTTCACGCATCTCCGCATCTGCAGGCACAAGACAAACAAATTCACTCTCTTACTTGCCACCCTACAGAGCAGAGGGCTCAAAACTATCAGTAGAAACTATTGTGGACATATGGCATGCGTTTCTGACCTAATTGCCCCGGAGTTTCCTGCACAGTCCGCTTCATCTGGGCCAATTCCAGAGCATTCCAAATCTGTGCGTCAGTCACCCTCCCCTCGGGGTCCAAGTTGAAACGCAGGGTGCCACTGAAGAGGATGTTCTCTTGTGGGATGATGGAGAGGGCCGATCGAAGCCTCAGAAGCGGTATCTTACTGATGTCAACTCCGTCAATGAGGATTTGACCTGAACTCAGGCCCGACACCCGAAACAGGGACATCAAAAGTGACGATTTGCCCGAACCCGACCGTCCGCAGATACCCACCTTCACTTACAAAGTATCTTATTATTATTGTCACATTATTAGCTCCACAATTTTAAATATGTTTAGATCTAACGATGTCAAACAGGAGTGTACCTATCTCCATCAACACAATTGAAATTTGACCATAATATTCGGCAACATGATTTTGCCAATGACAAACACGAAAAACATTATTAATGAAATTGCTTTGGTTTATCTTTATATACATATCAAATGAGATGAACTCATTAGGAACCAGTAATTTTGGATATGAATATCTATAGACTACGACGGACAATAATAGTACGTATGTAATTTCATGTAAAATGTCACAACTCCAGAGTATTGAGTATCTGACAGTTTTGATGACTCCCTGACCTATATCCCGACTCCAAAATAGACCTCACTACTGCTCCTTAATTAAGTTTAGGAAAGAGCCTACACTGGACCTGTTTGAGTATTTATAGAAATAGGTGGGATGAATAGAGAAGTCTTGACCTTTTGTTTTGGAGGGACGATGAGGTTGAGGTTGGAGATGATGGGAGGCCGATCAGGGCCGTACTGAACCGTGACATTTCTGAACTCTATTTTTCCGGCGGAGGGCCACCCGGGTGGCAAGGCTGAGGGCTCACCTTCGTAGTCCTCCACCTCCAACTCCGAATATCGCTCCAGTCGATCCACGGAGTTCATAAACATTTCCACCTCCGCCAGGAACTTGACCACCCAATTCAGATAAACGGGGACGAGGAGGGTGTAGTTTATTGCCAGGCCCACGATGGACGGCGTCACTACGGACGGGTACAACTCCGCCGACAGCATCGACCCCAACGTTGCTAGGAATACTATCACGCTCCCGAGATAGTCCTGCCAATTGTCAATTTAGTTACATCCCTCTCAAATATGCATACCCAACAGCAAAATTAAATAAAAGAGACAGCGAATAATGGTCTAATGTTTTCTTAACGTGTGGAGTTAATTCGGACTGAGTAATTTTGCTGCAGTCAGCTAAAATAAATGACAGATTTACCAAGGAGATGCTGAGCCATCGATTTCCGACATTGATGAACATGTCGGCTCGATTGTTCATGTCGATCTTGTAGAGCATTTGTTGAGTGAACCGACGCTGTTGTCTAAATGCACGGATTGTAGAGAGGCCCTCCAGGGTTTCATGGAAATGAGAATAAATTGGTCCTCTCGAAATTGCCTGAATCCGTTGCAACTCCCTAAGCCAAAAACAATTGTAACTACCATTTTTGGACCATAATTACCATAATTATCCATTGGGGACTTATTCTGGGGGTTTAATGATCTTTCTACGCCAATTAATATTTTTACTCTCTCCCAGCATAGGCACTTTTATTTTATCTGACTAAATTACTAATATCCACTTATTCGGGGGTGAAGGGACTCATGAAATTTGTCGGAAATGGGGGGTAGATTTACCTGGAGGAAAACCGGTAAAATCGTTGAATGAAGTAGTAAATGGCGACGACGGGCAGGGCAACGAGGAGGAACCACGGATTCACAATCGCATTCACAACGATGGCAGAGAGGCAGAGGAACACAAACTGTAGGAACCGTTGCATCGAAATGCAGAGTTTCTGAAATCCACAAATGAAACATTACCTTGAGCCTTAGCCCCATTTAAATGCACAGTTCAAACAGCCGGATTGAAAACATTGCTAAGAACATCATCTCCAAGGCTCCTGAAGTCTCATTGCCACAATCACTGAACACGTTAGTGTAAAAAGCTTGTGAGTGTTGTGCGATCTGGGAATTGGTTGGACAAATGTTGACTTACACGATCCACAACGGCAACGTCGGACGAGAATCGGTTGATGATGCGTCCGACGGGGGTGGAATCGAAGAAAGCGACGGGGCAGCGAATGAGACGATCCATCATTTTGGCATGGAGGAGTTGTCGTGAATTGGCCCCACCTTGCTTACCAAGTAAATTGCAAACGAGGGAAACGGCGACAGTGAGGAGGGAGAGGAGGACGTACACTTTGAAGTAGTAACTCATCACCCGATCGTAGGCCTCCTCGTCTTGACCTGCTCCCAAAATAGCACAGTTTGGAGAGGTTAAATAGGTTAAATGAGTGCAGAATTAAGGTACTGTAAATGTTTGTAATGGGTGAGGGGTGACCTTGTAGGGAGACTTGGTCACTCCACTCGCTGAGCCAGAAGTTGGTGTAGACTCGTATGACTTCGTAGCCGAGGGCAAAGAGGAGGTAACTTCCGCTCAGCACCCGACCACACGCACCGATGTAAATCAAGTAAATGCGGAGTGGCACCGTCCCGTACTCGCGCTCCTCACCCCGACCTTCTCCCCTTACCAACCACTCCTCCGCATCTGAAACAAAGAAATAGACAACGCTCTTTCACTCCCTCATCTCAGCAATTATTAGGAATGAGCCTAGGAATTGCACGAGTTTCAGGAATTTTGGCAAGGTTAGAAATACTTGCCACCTAATAAAAATGATAAATGGGATACCCCCTCATGGGGGCCGGAGCAGTATTGAATGCCCATCTATGATCAGGTCTCTCCAAATCCCAATTTTGAATTCCCCAATAAGCTTTATTTAAAGTGCATGTAGTTTTTGTAATTCATAATTAGCTTGGGCGTGTAAACTGGGACACAAATTTAAACTAACCATCACAGTCGTCTTCAGTGATATCACCTTCGCTGAGTCCTGAGGCAGTGGATCGGAGACCTACAGTTTCCTTATCTAATTCAGTATTTGAGGATCCAGTGGACGAGAGCGTATTCCTGCAAATAGGAGTGTAAAGATCATTTCGACACTCAATCAGTTAGTCTGAATAAGTTGAAATGCAGTTACTTTGTACTGAAGAGTCGTTTGATGAGGCTGTCAGCTTGAGATTTGTTGACTTCTTGCGGAGGTTGTAAAGTGTTTCGTTGTGAAGGAAGATCTTCGTCTACCGGAAGTGACTGAAGACGAAGGAATTTCTTGGCCACCGACGGACTCTTTGTCTTCCTTTCCCCCTGAAGGGAACTCATCCGCTCAACCTTACGGTGTTTACTCGACCAACTCCCCGATGCCCTGTTACATTATCCTTCAGTTACGCCTTCACAACTTCAAAACTATCCTATACAATAGAACCGTAGGAATGTATGTCGCCGATGTTCCATCTATGCGTTTCTTACTGGGTTGACTTATCAAAAAACTGAAATTGCCAAAAATCCACAAAAAAAATTGGAACTGGCGTAGGCTATATGCTATTCCTAAATTCCGTGACCTGTGACCTTGACTAACCTGACTTATTGTGACATTTTACCTAAATGGTTGTGTGATATATCGATTTACACCACCAAGCGTCAAAACATACTTTGGCTATGTTGGAATTTCGTAATTTTGATTCCTGACCTCAATAACGGTCAAAAAGGTCGAATTTCCTAAATGACCGTGTGACATGCCGATTCATATTTACTTCCACAGAGAAACTCTTTGGGCGTATTGCAATTTCGAAATTTTGATTCCCTGAACTTAAAACCGTCAAGAGGTCAAATTTTGGACATTGTCTTTGGGAATTGGGAGGGTTAATGCCGTATGTTAATGGGGATGTGGAGGTTTGGGTAAGGGGTCTATGATAGTATTCATATGTGGGGGGGGAGCGGTTAATTTAGGAACGAGTGTTTTAAGGGTCCTAGATCATAAGAGTTTTTGTTTAAAATTAGTCACTATTAATCGCTTATCTACAACGTAAAGGCCCGATTTCGGGCCTGTGTGGCTGCCTAGCTACTCATATTTATAGCAATTATTTTACAAATTCAACTTCAATCCTGCTGATGAGTAGGAATTAAAAGGAATTAAGTTTAAGGTTATAACGTACAAGCTCAAGGACCGGGTGGGTGGTGGCTCTTGGATTAGGTGGCTACATCACCCCATTCAATTTCAAAACCCCGTAATCCCTCCACTTTTACCCGGTTGTCATGTAAACGTTTAATGGATATGATGGGGGTTTGAGTTCTGATTTTAAGTCTCCGTAAACTTTGAGACAACAGAGTTGTGCCGACGGTTCATGTCTGACAATGAGAATAGTGGTAAAGTTGTGTGGTAAGACTTACCGACTGTCACGAGAAGTGCGGCTTATGGGCCGTCGTCTGAGGAGGGGTGTGAATATTTCCTCATGGCAGGAGTCACTTGGAAGGAAGATATCATGGGACAAGTTCTTGTAGTGCGAGAAAGTGCTCTTCCGACTTCGGAACGGTTCAATCTCTGTTTTACCCTTTGACCGGAACTGGAGGCCCACCTTCGACACTAATTTTAGCAGCGTCCAGCGTTCCTTTGCCGTCTTCGTCTCCAACTGACGCTGCAATTCCAGGTCCTTCTTCTTCATCAGGTCATGCCACTGCCCATGCAATTCAGGGTCGCCCGCTTCAATCTCCTTCAGCGTCCCTTGAATACGTATCTCCCCCTTCTCCATCGCCACGATCTGTCCATAGACCACAAACACTCAACTCGAAAGTTTCTTCGTACTTCCAACCGACACTCAACCCAAATTTAAGTTCTCTTACGTGCTGAGCATGATGGAGTGCAAGATGGTGATGAGTTACAAGAAGCACCGTTCTTCCCGATTGCATAAGGAACTTCCGAATCCCGATGTTTAAAACGTGGTGGGCTACGTCCACGTCCAACGCTGACAACGGATCATCCTGTTATCGAATCAAAGTGTTCAAAATAGTCGGTCTTGTTAGTATAGAATGCAAAAACTCATGTTGCCCCAATCATAGAGTAAACTACAATACGGAAAATACCTTCACAGCTCAGAGACACTGAATATTCGTGAAGTTGTGTTTATAGGAAGTTATAAAATGGGAAATAGTAGATTTCCTATGTATCTTTATCTTAACTTAACGTTAGTGACCTGTATGGAGTGGATAAGGATCTTTAAACGTACCAAAATGACAAAGTTAGCGTTAGAGTAGAGGGCCCTTGCGATCGCAATCCGTTGTTTCTGTCCCCCTGACAAATTAATGCCCTTGTCTCCAATTTCGGTCTGATCATTTTCTGGAAGAATGTCGATGTCGGGCTGAAGAGCGCAGGCCTGAATGACCCTCTTGTACCGCGCCCCCTTGAAACCCCGCCCAAACAAAATGTTATCACGGACGTTGGCATTCAACATCCACGGCGTCTGCGCTGCATATGCTATCCGAATACCTCTGCACACAAACATACATAACTATTACACAACACGGCAGCCATGCCAACTATTTAGGCAAGATTCCTTGGTTCTTGCATTCTGTAAATGCTAGAGATGTAGATATGCGTTGTGAATGTGCTTACGTTGACCAGTGGACTTCTCCGGTGGATTTGGGCATTTCGCCCAGAATAGCAGAAACGAGGGATGACTTTCCACTTCCGGTTGGGCCGACGACGACAGTGAGTTTGCCCTTGGGTAGGAGGAGGGAGATGTTAGAGAGGACTTGGTCGCCTTCCCAACAGAAGGAAGCCTTTGAGAGGGAGAGTACGAGGGGAGAGGACTCTGCTTCCGCACCTTCCCCCTCTCCTTCCTCTTCCTCTTCCGCAATGTTCTCGAGAAGGAAGACGGAGTCCGTGCTTCCTTCGGGGTCGGAAGTTATGGGATTCAGAGGGATACCCCCTCCGCCACCTTCTTCCCCTTCATCCCCACCCGAAGGAAGCGCCTCTGCTTCCGGAAGACTAAGGAACTCCGACACGCGCTTACCGCTCACCTTGCACACAAAACAAGACTTCATTGCATATCCTACTTACTCTCGAATGGCGACCGCAGGATTACAATCCTCAAGCAAAGCTTTCACTAGTAACTAGTAGTTGGCATATACAAAAAATCAAGAAAAAATTAGGAGAACCAAAAATATCAAGTAAAGGAAAATGCGATCTGCCCATTCTGAATCTGAACTATTTTTCCACCCTCTAAATCTTAACGACCTATTTACTCTTCGGTCGAACAGAAAAAAACTAGAGTTTCGCTTTCCTTCCCTGTTTTACTCTGCTAAATACCACGCGCCCCCACCAATTTTATGTCAACTTCGCGCCTCGATATTTCAACAGCCCCTGGGGTATTATATTATGATTTAGAGTTTTTTAATTTTTTATTATTTTTTTTTATATCCCACTAGTGTCACTAGTCAAAAGCGTTGGTGCACTATAATTTTAAAGAATAAATAATAAATTGAAAAACAACATTGGTGATGAGATTGGTGGAAGTGATGGTCAAATTTAGTTTGTTTTGATGGTCAATGTAAGAGATTGTGTGGTCAACTTAAATATATTCCTTTCAATCTAAATCACCCCACCCTCAATTAAATGCCTAATTACTCAACAACTTTTCCCTGGCTCCATGAAGTACGTATATTATATAAAAGCGCAAACCGCTCCTAGTTAATAAAAACAAAATAGGATAACAAAATAGGTTTGTTTCGGAATAAATCCCCACCCCCAAAATACATCCCCAACCCCTGGTACCAACACTTGAACTATTTAATTGAGCCTCATTTGAGAGAGAAATATTTCTGAAAGCGATTGTAAGGGGGTTGGAGCAGTTGAATTTGCAGTGTTTAAATTGGCGTGAAAAGTGCAAAAAAGTTGTTTACGAGAGCGTCGATGACGACGGGAACGGTGATTGGGAAGATGAAGAGGGGGACGGTGAGTTGGTTGAAGAGCGCGAGTCCCGCAAACACTTTCGGTGGTTCCAATCGATCGGACTCGATGAGAGGATACAGTCCAAACGTCACGAGCGTCACGAGGACCGAGGAGATATGCGTCATGAACGCTACACAAACCAAACACAGTTACAGACTAAACAATCTCCCATAAATCAACTGAAAGCAAAGCCGAGACATCTGTTTCCATGAAAGAAATCAGTTACGCAATTTCATAAATACAGCTCCTCCCATGGGTCTTGAACGAATACCGTTCCTGCGAAAAACCCACCCCCTCTAAATAAAATAATAAAATATAAAATAAGTGTATTTGCTAATCTTTGCGGGAAAGGAATAGGAATCTGGCATGGAAACGTCCAGCAAGGAAACATCAAACTAATAATAGATACATATTTTGGAAAGCTATGTAAACGTTTTAAATTAGTTGGAGGAGTTGAATAAAGGGTAAACCGACCACCGTTCCTACGACATCTGTTCCTGCGACATCCGTTCCTGGACATTCGTTCCTACGACGTTCGTTCCTCAACGACTTTTGTTTCTAAGACCATTGTTCCTAACGACAAATGTTCCTTACGACAAATGTTCCTAAGACAGTTGTTCCTTACGACAAATGTTCCTAAGACATTCGTTCCTAACGACAAATGTCCCCAACGACGAAAGTTCCTAACTCGTCTTGATGAAAATCAATGCTTATTACGTCGTTGTATTAAGAAGACGCGAAAATAAATACTTCATATACATTTGAAAGTGGTATTTACAAGTTAAAGGAACGTTTAATTACAATGTATGTATTTGAAAAGAATGGTCAGAAAATATTAGGAGTAAACTTTTCTAAAATCAAAATCCTCTCAATATAATATTATTGATAATATTATTATTGCAAATTGCAATGTGTAATTTCTAAAGTGAGTGAGAAAAAAATATTAGAGAAAAAACAAGAGTCTAGTGGACGTCATTTGCATTTAGTATTGTTGGAAGTAAACTTGCAAAATCCTCTCATCATAATATTATTCGATTCATTGTAATACCATTGCAATGGTTAGACGCGAAGTTTTTTGAATGAACAGGAAATGGATTTAGAGCAGAGGCAGAGGACGGAAAATGTATCGGCATTTAAATTAAATCTTGGTAGGTCATAGACACGTTTTTTTAAATGTTAGGAACAATTCGCGTTAGGAACAATAGTCGTAGGAACAACCATCGGCTAGGAACAACGGTCCGAGGAACATTTGTCGGGTAGGAACGAATGTCGTTAGGAACGGATTTCGTAGGAACGGATTTCGTAGGAAGGAATGTCCAGGAAGGAATGTCCAGGAAGGAATGTCCAGGAAGGAATGTCCAGGAAGGAATGTCGTAGGATCGTGTCACTAAATCGAATAAAGGGAATTGATGAATATTTGAAGTTTGTGGAAATATGTTTTGTAGAGGCGTGGGCTTGGTGCCCTGACCTAGCTGGAGCCCCTAGATTGCCCCGGCCGGGAGGAGGACGGTTGAATGGGATTTAGTGTGTACACAGAAGAGGTATCAGAATACCTCTTCTGTAGACCCTGTAGACGTACTCATGATGGACCTGTACAAGAGGTCCCTGTCCAAATTCCTGAGCTCCTTGTCTCGAATCCCCCTCACTTGGTTGCCGAACAGGAGCTCCCAGCCGTGCAACTTGAGGAGCTTTATCCCTTGCAAGATCTCGTTCATCCCCCGAAGTCGCTCGTCACATCTTTCCTGCAATCAGTTAGCACTCTTCAAACATCTCACATCCCTTCTTTCCCATCCTCCGCTTCAACACAATTACACATCTCTATCCCCCACACCAATATAGTCACTCACATTCAATTCTTGGGTTTTAGAAACGAGAAAGATTGAGTGTGAGAGGGGGCTCTTATTTCGGCAACTACGTCATCCGTCTAATTGATGTGGAGAGGGCGGAAAATAGTTTGAAATGTAAATAAACTCTGTTTGATCAGAGATTGATAATGTGAGAGTAATGATCGGAGAGGATGATGAGATTGGTCTTGTACAGGGTTGATGGGATAATGATATGGGAAAGTAATATTGAATATGTAATAGCCACATATCGTTAATATATGTAGTATTAGCCACTACTGGATGTGATGGAAAGTAAATGGTTCAAAGAGCTGATTGAAGGTAGAAGAGGTAAAAAGTGAAAGAGTAGCTCCTAAGGATTATAATTGAAAATGGAAGTGATAGGGGACTGCGGGGATGCTCATCTGCACATCTCCAGATTCGGGACCAGGAATTAAATCCCTCCCTGCCCTTTTATATACAAGTTCACTTCTCTAATCCTTCAAATACGATACAAGTGAAGGGGCTTATTTGGAGCCCAATTATACTTTTAGTCCATGTCCCAACCTCAGTTATTGGAAATGGTCAATGGACGGATGCATAAGCCATCTTAGCCATCGAACAAAATCGGTATTCGGAATACTGATTTCCAATGACAAAAGGTTCAATACTCCTTTTGACAATAGGGCAACTTTTTAATAAGACTTTTAATAGCTACTTTTGACCCCAGAAGGAGTAAAATCGCAGAGCTAAAATGCTTTGATTTTCGTAATCAGGATGGTTGAATTAGTCTATTTGCATATATTTTATTAGAACCCCTAACTCGTTTGTCACTTAAATAGTGTCCATTGTGAGCTAGTTGGCCAAGACTTATTCCGTGGTAAGGTATGTCCCTGTCTTATTAGAAATAGATGAGAGTCCTTGGAGATTGAGGGATGGAATTTGGCTAGAAAAAAGTGCCCTTCGAGGGTGGCCTGTTGACGGTGTCTGGTTTAATAATTTAAAAAGATGACTGGACGCCCAGCTTTTTCTGCCACTTTGCGAGGGACAAAAAATCCGTCTCTCTAATCATGACTCAGCATCTCAATCAATCACCTCCTCTCCTTTAGCAGTTACTATCGTTCTGCAGAATATCACCTCTCTTATAAACCGACACACCAAATTACCATAAAAAATGAGTTCCTTCCGAAATATTTGAAACTAATAGCCCTAATACTAATGCCCAAGGACATGTCTTGTACGCACTTGTTCAAGCTCTTTTAAAAGCGCAAATTATTTTTACAATTCTCGCAATTTCAACAAAAGTTGAAGAGAGGAAAAGGAAACAAGGATTTCATGGTATTACACTTCCAGCTCTGCCACCCGCCTTCAGCCGTGACAGAGTGCAGATTAGACAATAAAGAGTAATATATATAGAACCATGATGAGCAGGGAAATAATTGATCAATTGATCAGACGGTAAGGGACATATTGGTGGATAAAAATAAAGTTAAAGTTAGTAACTTTCATCGATATTAATTTGGGTGGTCCGTTTTGACAATTTCTAGAGAAATTTGTATTCTTAAAACTTAAAAATCGTTGAGGTTGATCTGGTGGATTGGAAGATCCCTAATCAATTCATCGCTCTTATGCTCAACACTTATTCCCATCATATTTTTTTTTTACTCTAGATCTTGCTAAATACCGTGCTTCCTCTCTACCTTCATTCAGCCATTACATTAAAGAGTCCAGTCTCATCCTCATTAGTTAATTTGTTTTGTTGTCAGGCAGACTATCAGTACACTCCCATCCCTTATCAATCACACAAGTCTATATAAATACACCATGTCCATGTTTATAGATGTTAGATGTAATACTTTGACAAGACATTTACTAAATATATTTATACGGTCCTTTGTTATTGCGTAGCGATATTCTGTAAATAAATCTCAAAACAAATCCCCCGAAATAAAACCACCCACTCCCTAAAGTTTTTGTTTTAGCGGATATAATATGGCATGCCAAATCAAAGCAACAGGAAAGAAAGTTAGCACTTTGTTTGATAAATAATTTTCATGTGGATTTTTTGAATGAATACGAATAACTTTCTGAAGATTTTAGACGTACTTGGAGTCCCTAAACGTGCAGTTTATGACTCATTTGCGGACGAGTTTATAGGCCCAAACTGTTTTGAACCTTTGTTTAAAAGAAGAAGAAGTTTATTATGTGTTAGGATGTGAGTGGTTGCCACTATCACTACAACTGATTGTATATTGTATGAATACCATAATTTTACATATTATCAACACTTCAGGTTTCTATTGTGGATGGTGAAGTTTGATTTTTGGATAATAATTTTAATAGGGAAAAAACTAAAAAAAAAATTTTTTGGGAGGGGGGGGGGGGACTTTGAAATGAGAGGGAGTAAATTGCTAGGGGACAAGGTTTCCATTAAATGATGGGGCATATTCCCCCTTGTATGTGGTAGTTAGGTTAGGTTAGGTTAGGTTAGGTTAGGTTAGGTTAGATTAGGTTAGGTTAGGTTAGGTTAGGTTAGGTTAGGTTAGGTTAGGTTAGGTTAATTTAGGTTAGGTTAATTTAGGTTAGGTTAATTTAGGTTAGGTTAATTTAGGTTAGGTTAGGTTAGGTTAGGTTAGGTTAGGTTAGGTTTGAAACATGTTCTGTAATGGAGTAAAAGTGTGCTTACCATGAGTTGCTTTGAGTTGGAAGACATGTTCTTAGCGATGAGGAACTGTAGGGGTATCATGATAAGGATGCAAATGGCGGCCCCGATGAGGGCCGAGTATCCCAACTGCAGATAGAGGAGTCCCATGAGGATGCCCAGTTTGAGTGGAATCGCCCAAATGAAGTGGGCCATCCAGAAGAACATCATCAAGTTATTCGTGTCCTCCGACAAGATGTTATCCAAGGAACTCTCATCCTCCTCCTCCTCCTTACCGCGACCCGCTCCCAGACGCAGACCCTTCTCGTATATCAGAGCCTGCAATTATCATCACTCCAATTACTAGCTCCTTACACATTTTATAGGCATCGCCCAGCAACTGCACAACCACATCATGACAGGAACAGCTAGCCTTTCGAAATCATACATTTATCATCAATTAAGCAATCACAATTTAAAATCTGTTAAAACTCTTTAAATTGGAAGTTAAAGCGAATCTAGATTTTGGTCGGGAATGAACCCCTACCACAAATAAATCATCAAGTAGTTGAAGGGTTTCAAAAACAACACTTGGTGGGAAGACCACTAATTAATAGTTTGTGTTGTGTCGGCGGGTTAAGAAAGGAAATGTACACTGAATAGTTCGAAACTCTACACCTACCTACCTCGCATAGTTCGGTACATTAGCCCTGTCTACCTCGCATAGTTCGGCACCCTACTCCTAGCCACCTCGCATAGTTCGGTACATTAGCCCTGTCTACCTCGCATAGTTCGGCACCCTACTCCTAGCCACCTCGCATAGTTTGGCACCCTACTCCTAGCTACCCCGCATAGTACCTAGGTAGCTCACATATCTCTGTATCCTAATCCTAGCCACCTTGCATAGTTCGGCACCCTAGTCCTAGCTACCTCGCATAGTACCTAGGTAGCTCACATATCTCTGTACCCTAGTCCTTGCTACCTCGCATAGTTCGGCACCCCCCACCTAGGTAGCTCACATATCTCGGTACCCTACTCCTAGCTACCTCGCATCGTTCGGCGCCTAGTCCTAGCTACCTGGCAGAGTTCGGCACCCTACTCCTAGGTAGCTCACATATCTCGGTACCCAACACCTAGCTACGTGATACAGAGGGGTATGGAAGAGGTGAGTGATATTTGGTGAAATACCTGAAGGGCGACTTTGATGTGAATGCCCTCGGAGTTGACGAGGAAGGTGGATGATTGTGAGAAGGTGGCTTGGAGTAGAGAGGAGAGTAGGACGACAAGAGCCATCACATATCCATTGCCCATGAATTGGTAGACCGTTAGGCCAGTTGTGCCCGTGGGCAGAGTCCAGTTCCCTTCCGTGTAACTCACGATCGTCTTGATGCCCAACGGGGCTACGAATCCCGCAAAGTCAGCCCCCAGTCGGAACAAGCCCCCCAGCAACATCGAACTCCACACCGTCCCCCACATCGATCTCCATAATCTACCATTCTACATACAAAATTAACCTCCAAACTCAATACTTCACATACTTCCTGGCCCTACACTCAATATCAAATACAACAAATCCGTGGGAAAGCGATCATTTTTATAAACCTGCAAAAGGACAGGCTCTACTATATTTTTTCGGAGGGATCAGAAAGGCAACAAGATGGAAAGGGACTTATTTTGGGGTGGGGATCTATTTCGGAACATGTCTCTTTCCAAAGCTGATATAATGTATTTGGGGTGAAGTTGATGGGAACGAGTGTTACATATTGTTTGTAGAACTTGTGGAATCGGTTGAATTGAAATTGTGTGGTTTCGTTGGTGGGTAGGTTTCCGAGATGATGTTCCTCAAGTGGAGTCGTGTATCCGATTCGGAGGAGAGCCGTGAACCAGTAGAAACTCAGTCTTGACGCTAGAGACGACTCTTGGTGCACATAAACTACGTTAGGCACCCCTTCTGACCTCCCACCTTTGCCCACCTGCAACACACGATCAAATGCACAATCAGTCTAACCACTCCACAGCTATTAAAAAACTAACCTACATGCACGTTCAACTCTGGAGATATACCCCGACAACGGGGTAAAAATCAAACTTTAACTCTCTGGCGTCTCGATGACTTTTAGGTTTACTCAAAGACTACATGTAACTCTTGTAAACCTGTCGTAGTACTAAAGTAAAAGATAAGATTGAAGTTAGAAGCCCACATGTACTTTCTCCTCGTTCGGCCTCCTAAAAATCATTCCTAATAAAAATTGTTCCTTCTCATTTTTGAATAGAAAAATTATTTTTTTGCAGAGTTGTCTTCCGGTGGATCCCTTATCTTGGCTGACATAAAAGTCCCTCGTGCTAGTTACATCTCCGAAATACGAAAATATGAAGTTTCAAGGTTGACAAGGGAACATTAACAACTGTACCACTCCGATATTTTTTCAAACCGGTATCCTTTAGAGAGGTTAAAATAATGAAACTTTAATATAGGAACTATGGGCGCATAAAATATATTTGACCTAGTAATGTAGGTCGGAAGGTCAGGGACCGGGCACTTGACGTTAAAAATCTGTTTAGGCGAGAAGGGGAGAAAGAGGAGAAAGTCGGGTTTTCCCTTTTTACCACTTTTCCCTGAAAAGTCGCGATGGAGACAGGGAGCTAACATTAGAGGAACCCCCAAATTAGTATTGCGCTGAACCAGCCTTTTCGCAAAATCTAAACGGGGATTTACTATAGGAATCCCTCAAATAGCGCCCGATCACAGACCTTCCGACCTACTTTACTAGGTCAAATATATTTTATGCACCCATAGTTCCTATATTAAAGTTTCATTATTTTAATTCCTCTTTCCAACGAGACCGGTTTGAAAAATATCGGAGTGGTACAGTTGGGAATGTTCCCTTGTGAGAGATATGACAAAACTTAGTATCCTATTTAGATCGTACTTAACTTTTGCCATTTCCGAGTCATACAAATGATTAGAAGTGTAAACGTTGAGTAGTTCATGGGCCCCGTCATAACATTTTTTTTGAAGGATTGGAATTAGAGCTTCAAAGAAAAGAATGCCGTCTTTGTTTTTTACTGCCATTAAATAATGAGAGAGGATTAAGAAGGTGGTGACAGTTTCTTGTATAATTTAGTGCTGTAGAAGGGACCGGAATCATTTCTTTGCTAAACCTGACTTATTTTTTGCATTTGTTGGAGAGGTGTGATGGTGAGAAGGGATAATTGGGATACAAGTTAAAATTCTAACCGCATCTTCACACTCTCCATCTTACTAATTATTTTAACCCTTTCTTGAGGCAAATAAATTATAAATATTCCTCTCTACATCAAATTACCCCATCTTTCCTAATTACAGAGCCTACAATGGAGCTGCAGAGACCCTTCCTCCTCCATCGCAGAAGAAATCAGACAGAAATACCAAAGGAAATGCAGAGATGGGAAAGGAACAACTTTTGCGACTCCATTCTTCATTTTACCGGCTCATAATAACAACGTTAAAAAATGGCTAGAGTTTAGTGGGGATGGATTGGCACCAATTCTCCAGTTCTCCTAATCCTTTTATTTAGGAAATGTATATTATTACTGTTAATGTCTCAATAACTAGTTAGGTATTTAGGTTTAAATCTTGAATGTTAAAAACTTTAAAAATCTGCAACATTTTTAGTCTCTAGCAAATAGCTTTGATTATTTTCTATGTTGTATTAACTAATTCTAAGATAATCTTAATACGAATAGACAATAGGAAACTAGAAACTAGGAACGAATGTCGTAGGAACGAATGTCCAGGAACGGATGTCGTAGGAACAGATGTCGTAGGAACGGTGGTCGGTTTACCAGATTAACCTCCGTATCCACTATCTATAGAACCTGTTGCCTGTATGTGGTCTATCTGAATAAATCAATAATAATAGTAATAATAATTTTTTAACTACTTTGCTGATCTAATCTTTTGCTAGTTATGTACAGCCTTCTAAATGAATGTTTTTTTATTTTGTATTTGGACAGAAGTTTTATTTTTTTAACTAAACCGTTACAAAAGATGGGGATTTATTTCGGAACGTTGTGATAATTTTTAACTTACTTTTTACAAAGTTGCAATTTACAGAGTCTGATATTTTAAATTATTACAGGAATATATATTTCGGAAAAACTCAATTGTCCGATTCGTCGGGATTGGATTTCTTTAAAATTTACCTATTGCTCATGCAAAACTATTTCTAAAGTAAGAAAAAATATATGACTTGATGTAAATTAAGTGTTCAAAGGAATCTAGTATGATTTGCATGTCTCGGCAGAGGATTTCCCGTTCCAAGGAATGTATGGTTGGATTTACATAAGAGAATAAGTTGATAAGTTGATGTTAATTTTAGTAATTTGAAGGTTGTCTAATTATCCCTGTGTTTAAAGGTAGTTGGTGGTGAGGCTGTGGTTCGTGACCAAGCCAAACCTTCTGCATTTAATCCACAGCATTTTAGCCCTCTCTTCGAGCACTCTCTTCACTCCTTTTGCACGATTCCAGGATCCCAGAGTCCAAATCCCAACGCCAAATCAAGTCAAAGCCTCCAATTCAACACTCAGGGCATCGTTTCCCCCTCACTAATAAAATATATGATTTCGAGATTCAAATATTACGACATCCCTCTACTCCAATAAAACATATTCTAAATATGGGACGAATTGTAAACCTAAAGATGACCAATGCAATGACCCAATCATCTAGTTATAAGTTATTACTACTATTTCATCCCATGATGGAAACATCAAAAAGCTGCATTGCCCCAACCATAGAGCGAACTTATGTATTTATTAGTTATCTCGGTTGGGTTTAACATGCTCCTTTAGCTGAGTGAAATCATTGCAAATTCTAGGGATTTGAAACGTTCCTTCTAGTTCAAGGGCCATCCTAATTGTATTCACGTACTCAGGTTGTTTTAATTAAATAAACCGAGGGATGATGTTTAGGGTTCAGACTATAAGCTGGAAACCTATTTTGAATCTAGGCGAGCTAGTGCGGGTATAAATAAATAAGGACCCGGTTACTAATAAAAATGCAAAAAGAAAAGAGGGTTCGGGATGAGATTTTTGAGAAATTAAAAGATAACAATAAACAATAATTACTAATTTTAAATTGCTTTTTAAAATTTTAGGAATTTCTGAATCTCCCTTGCCAAATCCTAACTAACATTTTTCTTCTTTCTTACAAGGGGACATTTTCAGATGTAAAATCCCGATATTTTTTAACCTGTCTCATTCGAAAGAGGAAGCAAAATAATGAAACTTTAACATTAGAACTATCGGCGTGAATTAAATCGTTTTAACATTGTAAAGTCGGTGTGGGAAGGTCAAGAAGCGGGTGCTATGTCGGGATTTTAAAACTTTAAAGCGATTTTAAAGTTCGTTCTAAAGTTGCAAAGTTCCAATGTTAAAGTTCATTATTTTGCTTCCTCTTTCGAATGAAACAGGTTAAAAAAAATATCGGGATTTTACATCTGAAAATGTTCCCTTGTTAGAAAAACCCTTTTTATTATCGATGAAATTAGAGCTTTTAATTGATAAATAATCATAGATTCCTCATGCAAATCTGTTGGGCCTCAAGTGAATGTACTAGAAGAAACCTGATGTCTGATACTATTAAGAAGCAAACCCATGTCCGTTTATTGAAATGATACCCTTTTGTTTGTGGAAATGTGGGGTTAAAATTCCTGAGTCGTCCTTACATAAACAATCTTTTATTTAATTAACTTAATTGGAGTTGGAGTGGTAGATAAATCAGACGATGAATAAGTAATTCCATTACTATATGGCTTATTTATAACATATGACATACTATTTATTTGACCTATAACTATTTGTATGACAAGGGTTGACCATTTCATTTACGAGTCAATTATTGGCAGAGAAAGCATGGAGGCGGATATAATATGTGTAAAAAATTGAAAAAAATGGAATTGTATATACCTAATAATTTAAGAAAAAGCAAGTTTAAGTGATACTTAACCAAACAAAAATGTTTTTTACACAAATAATTGTGCACGAACAGTTTTATGAAAATAAAAATGAGGGTGAGAGGGTGGAAGGGTCAAAAGACGGGACGGGAGTTCTTTGCCTAAATACACAGTCCCAGGTAACAAATGAATTTGGTATTTTTTACGATGCCCCATGACGCATTTACAATTAATTAATTCTAAATGCTGCAAATTTGAGATGAGGATAATTCTACTACTACTACGTTTACTATCAAGGAGTGGAGGAGGGTAATGAATCAATGAGTCTCCACGTAATAGTAGGCCAAGAAATTCCTAGCACCTATGAAAAAAATAGTGGATTTCATTGAATCTGATGATCTGATCCTGAGCAATTAAATTCCTGTGTAGGGTTCTCCAGTCCAGCGAGTGTAGTAAATCTACTACAATACATTCGATGATTCAATACATCATCCTAAATACCAACTTGCCAAATTACGGCCTTTCCAAGCCATTTCAAAATAGCTACGAATTATCATGAGAACTTAGATATTGATGACTCATTTGGAGGGAATGTGACCCACAAATCAACTACCTCTTCCTCATTTTATGACAGGATTACTTATCACAACCTTATATGCTCTTATTCAAGTAACCTCACATTCATATACACTTACTACGAATATGAATTAAAAAAACGATTGATCATAATCTGATCCATACTCTCAGTCCAACAAAAATCAATCTAATCTTTAAATTAGTTCTAACCTGATGACTATACAATCGGTATATTTTGGGGGTATTGGTGGGGGGGGGGGGGGGTATTTCAGTGCAAACGGTTCTTGGTCTAGTTGTTGATTTAAATACCCTCGAAATAACTGTCCCTCTAATCGTTTCGTGATTGGCATAACCTCTGAGTTCTCACTCTATTTTTGACATCTATCATTAGTCTTATAAGGAAGTTATTGACATAATCGTTATGCCAATTAATTCATCACAATCAGGCTGAAATTGGACTATTTTTAATATCTATGTATAATTATTGTTGAAACTGGGATCTGTGTCACGGATCGAAGAACAGAATGTAATAATTTTGAATCTATTTGATACAAAAATAAAGTTTAAATCAAATCAAATTAAAAGGTTGTGTTAGCAGGAAACTGCTTCATAATTTCTGTACTCTTATTTCCGTAAATTTAAATGTCTTATTCAATTTTAAGAATTAAAATCCCTTAATGGTCTTAATAATTAGGAAGATTCGGAGCTCGGAATCCCGCCTCCGCTACACTACGTGGGCATTCAGCAAGTTTTGTAAAATTACTGCAGTTTCAATATTTTCAAGTGTCATGACGCACGCTTGATTTCCGATTTACACATCCCTCGGACTGTTTATTTCATGTAAATTACCTGCTAACTCATTAATATTTGAACATTTAATTCATTCCATTTTGATGATCCTGGCAACATTCCTAATTCCTAATTAATTAGCCTTACAAAGACTAGTCTCTAATCCTTTAAATGATTCCACTTCAAGAACAAACAACTTTTTCATCTTATCAGCAAGAACGGCGAACTTTAAAGCACCCTTATCAGTCAAACAAAATAATTGACACTAAACCCAGTTGTTTACCCTAATATGTAACCAACTGTCGAGAATAGATCATATATTATATTCTCCATCCTATTTTTGTAAATCAGTAATCGGTGAACATTCATTTTGAGGATAAATTCTGTTCAAAAATGTCAAAACAGTGATAAAAACAAGGATTTTTAAATTTTTATAATCTTTTTTAGTACTATTTAGGAACATTGGGGAATATTCTTAACGTCCCTTTAAGGGAGTGGACATACGCATTTCGCGGTCAGTTTGGAAAATTATGCTAATAGAATTTTAATTGTTTTGTATGTCAATATTGTCAATCCTTGAACGTTGTCTTGTAGGTGAAGTATGAAAGAATGAGAATGAATATAAAATAGTGGATGTAAAGAATAAAAAAGTAAAGTAAATGATACGTACGGTATGACGAATAAGTGAGTGTATGAGCAAGGGGATAAGTGCGATGGAGCAGATTGCCCCCACGAGTTCCACCCCGACCTTGACATGGTCCAGCCTGAGTCCGTCCCCGAAATAAATCCCCAACTGACATCCACTCAGAGTCCCAGTCACTCCATGAAAGAAGACAAGGGCAAGGAGCCAGAACTTATCCCCCCTCGCCTCAGTCACGTGGAAGAATGCGCCTTGAGCGAGTAGGGCGAGGAGGCCCAGTGCCCCACCTCCAATCCCTAAATAAGAGCTCCCAGCCCCCGTATAAGTCCAGAGCAGGAGGCTCTCCGCCAACTTGGTCATCAGGGCAAGGGCGAGAATCCCTGTGATGTTCCAATAAGGGACGTGGTGAAGGAAAAGGGTTTTTGGGGTCGGGGCGAGAGGCCCCGCTGTCCTGAGGGGGATGGGCTTGGAGGGGCAACACTTGCGGCAGAGGGCCAGCAGGAGGAGGGCGTAGAGGGTGAAGGTGCAGAGGGCAGAGTGGGCGAGGTGGAGGGTGCAGGAGCCTAGGTCGCCCCCACTCGGGTCCACATTGTCCAAAAGTGTCCCGTTGCCCCATCCCGTCCTATTGAGGAGATAGGAGTCACAGAAGGACATGATCTCTCCGTCCCGTTCTCTCGACTTGACTGATCTCCCTCTCTCAGAATTCATGTTCCCAGCCACGGGATCTCACCCCTTCAACACCAGACTCCCACAACTTGCCCCCACCACCAACCCCACACACCACAACAAAACAACCACCACTCATTATTTACATTACAACCCTTACAATCCTTAGCTCATTTATTAACAACAAAAACAAAATAACAATATTATATTCCCTTGGACATGGAGAATATGGAGATGCTAGATAGAATCCCACTTCCTAGCCCGACAAAGAAGTGCAGTCAATAACCAGCTCTTCACACTACTAAACAATAGCACTTATTCCTAATTTCATACTCCTCATCTCATGCATTCCCTTCTCTTCTACCACAAAAACAAAATCAGGATATACTGTGTTTCTCTAAATAAATCCCCAGGGGATGTATTCCTTTAAACTCTAGAAAAGAGAGAAGAGGCTTATTTTGGGATCGGGATCTTTTACGGGACAGTATCTTTTTTAAAACGAATCTTAAAAGCTGGATATGAGAGTCCTAATCCTAATTCCACAAGTTGCTGTTCTTAAATTAATTTTTACTTTAAAAAAGTTCTGTACAAAAATGATCAGTTAAATTTTATTCAATAATCTCTCTAATTTTTCAAACACTAAAGTAAAAATTACCACTTCCTAATAATATCCATTTACTTAAGGAAAAGCAAAGAACACATAAGTTTTTGTAAAATTTTGCGGAGGCGTCTATTTAAGAGTAAGGATAATCAAGAATTTGAAGTTTACTTGATTTAAAATGCCTACATTTCAAATTAAGTCCACCCGTGCTTTTCCGCAGAAAATATTTAATTATTTTGATTTAATTAGTTTTCAAGTATCAATAATTGGTGATTAAATGATATAATAATCCTACTCCGATTCAAAGCTATCCCTAATAATGCATCATGATAATATGACGGCACTTCCTCCAAATCCATGCCGTTTTTTAATTTTTGTGATGGTGAGAATTGTGACCTACGATTGAAGAATATAATCTTTGTTACAAAAGTTGGCACGTGACGAAGTCCAGATGGGATGGATGGATAAGTTGTGAACGGGACTGGAGAAACTGATCGATGTATCGATAAGATTTTGGGTGGTGGTAACTGACCGTCAATCACCCACCCTCTTGTTTTCACCCACACACTTCATTTGATCTTTAAATTTGAGTTGCAAGTTTGGTTAGGTTAGGTTAGGTCAACTTTTGAGGCTGTCAATTTGACAGAGGATGGATGGCTTGAATTTTGCGACGGATCCTTAATTTAATTGAACAATTCTTGAATATTACTATTATTATTATTATTATTATTATTAGTATTATTATTATTATTCGAGGTGGTATTGTGGTGAATTTTGGTAGCCTTAGTAAAAGGTTTTGTTATGAGACTCCGTCTGTTGGTCAATCTGTCTGGACTCAATTAACGGACCATCAATTACTATCTCTCCACCCTTAATTCTCGTCTTCTTCCTCGTTCAGCTTAAAAGTACATTATGTTTTAACTCCTGCATCTAGAATATATAGAATCTAGAAAACCGGACTGACAAGGGAAGATTTTCAGATGCAAAGTCACAATATTCTTAATGCTTATATTATTGACATTCTAACATTGGAACTAGTGGTGAATCGCTTTGGCGTAGTAAAGCGGGTCAGGAAGGTCAGGAACCGGGAGCTTCACTTTAAAAAATTGGCAGTTGTAAAAAAACGGAGAAGAAAAATGTCAATTTTGGTCTGTTGTCACCCCTTTATCGGATTTCCCCAAAAGAGATGGGGAATTAACATGGGATATATGAAAAAACAGTGTTTTGGCAGAACCATGCCTTTCTCCAGGAAAACAAGGGAACTTTACTTTAGGATTCCTTGAAATACATACTAACCTTCCCACCTAATTTACTACGTCAAAACGATATTAATATATTTAATATAGTCTTATTTACTATATAATATATCTAGTTCTATATTAAAGTTAAAAGTGTAATTACTCTACTTTCTCTTTCAAATGAGACAAATGTAAAGTAAATTAGGATTTCACATCTGAACATGTTCCCTTGTTTAGGCATCCTCTACATCCAAATCGAAACCCACTATTATCCATGCAAAGGGACCCTTCATAAATTACGTACCCTGCAACTGCACTGCCCCCTTCAGTTTAGACGACATGTTTTTGATGATGCAGGAATAATGCTTAGGATAGAACTCGAAATATTTGCTATTATTTCATTCAGTTTTAGCACTCACAACTATGTGTATAACAGTACATTTTTCAAACAAGTAAGTAAAAGAGTTAAAATCAAGATTTTTATAGCAACACGTAATGATTTTAGACATCCAGTATTATTAACGAATGACAAATGAATAACATTTTCATACTTTTTATTGAATAACAACTTCAATTGTAGTATCATCAGCAGACTGGAGTTTTGAAATAGAAACAACATCAGAGAATTTTTCGGATTTACCGGGAACTAAACAGAAGCATCTGAACTACAGCATTTTCAAATATTAAAGACTATATTCTTCAGCTTAATTTTAGCTTTTTGACAAGGTTGTGGGTGGCAGAAAATATATTCCCCCGAATAAATTTAAACCGAAAATGCATGAATACTGAACGAATTCAGGACATACTCCATACTCTGAAAAAGTCAAACAAATTGTCTGGAATCATAATTAAGGGTCTGTTTATGAGATAGTGAAACCCTTTAAAGCTTTCATCATTCTGTCCGTCTGCTTCTAGCAGTAGGGACTCACCTATATCTAATACGTTCCTGGGGAACGGTATGCCGTTCCCCAAAAGACACGGAATACCGTTCCCCAGGAGTGGTTAACCGTTCCCATCCATTCGGAGGGAAAAATGAGATTTGGGGAACGGAAAACCGTTCCCCATATATTGTGAACTAGCATGGGAGGAACGGTTATCCGTTCCCCAAATCTCATTTTTCCTTCCGAATTCATTGGAACGGTATAACGTGCCTGGGGAACGGTGTACCGTTCCCGAGGAACGGTATCAATCCTGGGGAACGGCATTCCGTGCCTCTAGGGGAACGGCATACCGTTCCTCAGGAACGGATTAGATATAGGTGAGTCCCTACTGCCTAGAAAGCCACGCTAACTCGGAAACGGTAGAACTTTTCTGATTTTTTTTCGAATATGTAATCTAACAATAAGGGTCCTAAAAAACATAAGTTTTGAAGTTATCGGTCACACCCCATAGGTTTTGGCAATCCACCACACCGTTAAACAAATCCCATTGCATTGGCATGTTAACTACGATATAATGCTGTAATGTCTCGTAAAATCATAATATACATTCATCTCAGCCCTGCAATATATGCATAATGCTCCTATACTAGTTAAGCATCACGGGACCACTCCCAAGTGTCCGGGACCACCTTCAGGTATCATGGGTCCACCCCCAAGTGTCACGGAATCACCCTCAAGGGTCACGGGTCTAATTAATTAAAAAACTTTCACAGATTTGTTCATACCTAAAACGTATTTCGAATATCGCAATTATTTACTTTGAATTCAAATGGTTAAAATGTTTAGCATTTACCATTTGGTACTGGTTTCAATTTTTTGCGATATGTGCTTGCAACATTGCAACGGTTTGTTCTTAATGATATTGTTATGCGTAGGTAACTTGGTGTTGGTATCTATAAAAAAGCATCTAAAAGATTGTAGCCGTGATTGTTAATTGTGGCTCATTTTAAACCTTTCAAAGGTTATAAATTCAAGGGACACTCTGGAGCTATTTCAAGGAACCCTTTAGTAAATTCCCCTTTATTTTTTGCGAAAAGGTTCGATACGGCAGAATACAATTTCTTGAATCGTCCAATATTTACTCCGTATTCTCTTTTGAGTCAAAAGTGGAACAAGGGTGGAAAAGTGAAAATTAAAGTGAAATTAAACGTCTCTGAAATATTATGGCCCAGCAATTTGGTCAAAAATAAATGGTAAGTTGAGGGGGGGGGGCACTGTGGGGGACAAATTAGGAGGGGCGACAAGTGGTAAAGGAAAACGCAATTTTGTTATCTCGCCGAAACGCAGATGAACTTGCAGCGTCCAAACTGACTTTTGTCAAAATCGAGCGAGAATTAAGTGGAGAGAAGGCTGAATTTAGCCAGAAATATTGAAGTAATTGTATTCGTTGACTCGGGGGATAAAACTGGATTGGTCCTCTTTAGCCAACAAAGCCCATGCTGAAGCAATGGACTATGTTTTACCCGGCTAGTCAACTTGCAGAAGAACTTTACTCATATACCAGCTCCCATATATTTATTCCAAGTTTTTGGAGGAAATCTCGAAAGGACGTCAGAGCGTCGGAGGAATAAGAACGGCTTAGGCATTTATACGTGTGTCAAAAAACCTATGTATGATTTCACATTAAAGCAAAACCCTCATTTCTCAAATTAGCCTGGTCAAATGAATGCATGTTTATTGATAGAATTTTTATCATTTCCAAAAACTCGTCAACATTTGGATTTAATGTTAAGACTGGATTTTTGAAAATATAAATTGTAATGCTCAGAAGCTCATAGAATATCAAAGTCCAGGTATGTAGTAGCGGTTGCAGATTTTGTGTAGAGATCTTGAAGACATGACTAGATATTTGGATATCATCATTAAACTAGAGACTTGAATTGGGAATTGAAGAACCCCTGATGCTTCCAATACAACTGGACTCATGTTAGAGTTGTAATGCTAATCGGAAATATCGGAATCATTAGTGAGAATTAGTGTTATTTTTGTAAGGAGTGATGTCAGTGGTAGTTTGTCCATTGTTTCAGCAATTACTGAATTAAAGTTGAATTGCTGGGTTTAATGAAGTCCCATGGTCTCATCCCTCATCTCCATTTGATATTTGAACACCTTATTCTTAATCGTGTAAATAGAGTTCCTAATTTCCTAGTAAGTTAAGTGTTGGCTCTAAAATTGAATGTTAAGTAACTGTGGTAAGTAAGGAGTCTGCGCGTCTGGAAAAGGTCTCGAACACGAAGTATGGTGACTATAGGCCCTGTCCCTCCACTTGTACTACATGACTTATTGTAATACTGTAATACCTAAACCTCTACGGTGTATACTACTATAAATGTATTTTTATCAACACATGGGGTATAGTAGTAAGAAGGGTTATAATATTAGTAGGGCCTATAAGTGTGTGACTATGATTATAAGTTAGTGAGTTAGTGAGATAAGTTGTTGGACGGGATGAGGCAAGTCAAGGTTAAGCACTTTGCACTACTACAGCTCCTTCAGCTATTAGTCTAGTCCTATTCCATCAGACTATTCAGACTATTCACATTATTAGCCATTAGTATTAAGTGTTGATTATTATTGGGGATATGGAGAGTCCAGTTTCTGGAATACACCACACAATCATCTCTTCTCAACTCTGAAATACTCTGAATCCTATGAGGGGAGAAGCGATGCATAACAAATACACGAATACACATACACAACTACATACACACACATACACTTTTACACACACACAAGTACAGGTTTCCACGCACACATACACTTTTACACACACACAAGTACAGGTTTCCACGCACACATACACTTTTACACACACACAAGTACAGGTTTCCACGCACACATACACTTTTACCCACACATATGCACTTTTACACATACACAAGTACAGGTTTGCACACACATATACGTGTATGTATATACCCAAGTACGTGGTTGCAGATGCACGAGTACGTGATTGCAGATGCAAGAGTACGTGGTTGCAGATGCACGAGTACGTGATTGCAAATATGCAAGTACGTACTCGTAAATACCCAAGTACAGAAAATTCGCAAATGCTTTTTTACACACACACTCGGACAAAAATACGCAAGTACTAATGCCCCAGTCCGTCCCTATCTTATAAATTCATAACCATTAACCATAGAAAATGTACTCTCCTCCACATGGCGCCATAATAATATTATTTGAAAGTCAAAGTTTCAAGAAATATAAAAAAGTTTACTTTTATTTTTCGGAATAAAAGCGCTTTTATAAATTGCATAGAATGTTTTTAATTGATGCCATATTTTTTATCTAGAATACAAGCTTTATTCAAAATCACAAGATGTACAGCAGGATTTTAATGTATACAGCGAATTGCTTCTAAAAATATGTCATAACCATAACTTGCCGATTGACGAGAAAAATCGATATTTCGTAGCCTAGAATGCTCGTCCACGTCCAAGGAATTTTCGAAGACTGTCGGTGAAGTAATGCTATCACCTTCTGCATTAACCATCATAGGAATATCGTCGATGCTGTTACAAACAAAATGAACGTCATGAAGCTGGGCCTGTAAACAAAATTTAAATATAGTATATGATTTCGTTTAATATTTTCTAGTTCTCAAAAGAATAAAAAAACGTGTTGCGCAACACTGATTTACTTCAGTCAACAGGAGATCCGAATTTGATGGTGGAAGGTTCATAATCATCAACTGAGTTGGGGAGTAATTATTTTCCGATGACAGTGGGTGATTGTTCCATGATGTTCGGAATGTCTCCAAACATTTATTAATACGTGGTAAAAATACCATGTGCAAAATTTGTATATGCTTAGGGTCATCAATGTTCAATATCCCATCATCCTCCAAAGCGGTAAACACATTGTAAATTGTTCCAGTGTATCCAGTAAAAACATCTCGCCAATATCGCTCGATCCTGCATTAAAAATAGGTGTGTATATGTTTTACTTTACAGCGCTTTATATTTTTTTCAGACCTCTGGTTGTGAACTGAGCGACCGCATATATGACTTGATCTTCCGGTCCCCCTTTGTTCAATCATAAACTGAGCAATTAGAACATTCTCTCCTCCTTTGTCCGAGCTTGTACGAGAAGGGATTCCGTATTCTGAGGCTGCCTTGAGAAAAGAGATAACATTCGATTCAGCTGTATTGTCGCCGCTAGCGTCCAAATATACAACCATCCGAGATTTTCCATCGATACAACTTCTTATGATAATGTTCCACCTAAAATTAAGAAAGCGCTTTCTTAAAATTCTTTTAAAGTGCAATTTAAAGTTGTGTCATGTTAATTATTGTAACCTAATCAATTTCATATTGGTATCCAAATGCCACAGTTCGTTAAAATATGATACAAAGTACTGCCTACGGACGATGGCCCTGTTGCTGAGAGTTCGCAAATGGACACCGAGGGGATCCACGTCACGCATAACTTCTCTCACTCGAAGATCCGTAACTCTTATTCCCGACTCGATTAGAAATCCTTTCATCCGTTTGTATCCCGTATTCGGGAAAGACATTAATATTTCAGTCACCCGAATTTTTAATGCTTCTTCTGTGATTTGGGAGAAATTCGAATTTACCTAAAATTATTAAAAAGAATCAGCAAAAATATGAAATATTTTTAACTCGATTTGAAATTTAAATTTGAATTTTTATATTACACTTAGTCCATTATCTCTCATTCTTCGAAAAACAGTATCGCGCGATACTCCAAAGAGTTTGGATATTTCTGTAACTTTGAATCTTTGCGACAACAAGTATTCTACAATGGGTATCGGCAACGTGATAGTTGGGCGCCCAATTGTAACACAACTCGGAGACGTTGTACTGATTAATTCTATTTCGACAATTCGAATCGCCTCTTCCAATTTCTGCAGTACGGGGTCAATCCATAGTATTTGTGTTTCGCAGTTAAAACTTTCGATTGAAAAATGTAGCGACTGTAACTTTACCATTAACTCTTGGTATTTTTCTACATCGTAAGTTAACGGAAAGCAGTCCCTGATACCACCCAAAACTGCAGTTTCAAAGTCAGCTTGTAAATTCATATTCGAGTATTCTAGATTTGAGTGAAATGAATTTAAAAAAAACATTGTGGCGCCACAAGTTGAATTTTTGGGGTGATTTAATTCCTGACACTTTTAATAAAAATTCAAATGCGCCCAAACCCTTGGGGATTCGCAATTAATAAATCAAAGCTCGTCTTGACATCCGTTTCATTAAAAATTTCGGGAACAAAAATCTCCTCGAAACACGTGTGAACTTCAAACGTGCAATCCTTTTCAACTGTCATCTTTAGTGGTCCTTCCGGGAGTACTGGCCATCCAGTCCAGGCTTCAATTAGCGTTGACATCGTTTCTGTGGATTAAATATACAACCAATTAAAACCATATTTCAGCGCTGAAAATAAAAAAAACAAATGATTTAGTTTACCTTCTGATAAGGATGTTAAATACTCCTTAATATAACCAATTACAGTTACATCGCCTTTGTAAACAATCCTATCCAGAACGAGGCTCTTCGGGTATTTAACATCCTTTGTTCGAGGAAAAACGCTTGATATTAAGTACGAATTCTTCTGAAGAAATGGCAACAGACTTGACATTTCGAGACCTTTTTTTATTGCATCCAAATACGATTTACGGCGCTCTATTACTTGGTGATATAGAATTTGCTCTGTGGCTGCAGTTGCATTTTCTACTGTAACACTGTCGGTGAAGTCACTGGCGAGAGCGAGCTCTTGAACCGCAACAGCGTCTTTGTGTTCAAGGATGGCGCCATCCTGCAGTTTCTTTATCTGAACGACAAATTACTAGTTGATTAGATAAAAATAATATAAAAGATATCCTAATATTACAATTTTTATCGTTACATTTAGGATTGCCAATTGATGATCATGATCAGGTAAATCTGCCACGGTAATAGAAATTGGAGTGTCGCTATCAACATCTTTTCCAGTTAAATATTCGATAACCGCCTCACTCAATCCAACGAATCCAATTCCGCTATTTATTGCTGAGTGGGCAATAAACTTGCCTACAAATTGAAAAATCCCAGTGCGGAGGAGAACGCTATCGGTGGATGGCACCAAATGATCACTTGCACCTTCAAAAAGCGACCGTCCCTCTAATTTGTCTCTCGTGAAGGCTAAAAGCCCAATCCAGAAAAATTCCCGAGTATGAGCGCCGTAGTCCGTTCCTAAATAACGTCATTAGGGTAGATTTCAATTTTGGCAACTAATTTTTTTTTTGCTTAGCGCTAAGTACAATAGTTTACCTGCTTCACCAATAAATTCAACGCGCAACTCTTTCTCCAACTCTACTTTGGGATACTTGTAGATTCCAAAAAGTCTTTCCAAAAAATTATCACGGGCTATGTAAACAAATTGGAGTCCAGGATTAGAGGCATGCAAACGTGCTCTTAAATCCACCATTGTTGGGACTTCTTCATCGTCAATACTAAATTGCATTGTATTTTGAGGCATTGGGCTGCGAATAGCGCTTAAAGATGACGTACTTGGGGTTGCATCTTCAACCATCGATTCGATGTTTGCAATTACTACCGAAGTTGTTACCGGTTCTTCTATCTCCGTATCCTCAATCTCATCCGTCTCCAACTCCGCCTGCAATTTTTAAATTCATTTTTTTAGTTTTTAATTTAGGCAAAGCGCTTTGCACTTATAAAACTGATTTACAATTAGAGTCAGAGGACGTATAAAGATTGTCGAAATTCTTGAAACTTTAAGATAATTCACATCAGGTACTGGATTGTTTGATGAAACGCGAACCAAAGGTTTTCCGTATCCTCCTGTTCCGACACATCTCATCAATTCAAAATCGACATTCATGAGTTTAGAGTACTCTTCTTGGATTTTTTTTATTAAATCTTCAGAGGTTCCATTGGCGTCTGTGAAAATATTGGAATTAACAATATTTAATAAATATTATTTGCATTTGCAATCCGGAAAAACTAGTAGAATCCAAAATCTAAAGTAGAATTACTTTTGTGACAAAACTACATGTACAATTGTTCTGACAAACCTGCCGTTATCACCCGTTCTCCCAAGTTTTCTTCAGACAAGAATATCCTTTCCGAATTTGAAGGAGTTTTGATATCTTCGGGACCGCCAAGACAGAAAAATTTATTGCTCCAAGTTCTCGGAGGTGCAACAACAGATCGTCGTCCAGCTGAGCGCATAGCTATTCGAAATCTCTGATTCGTTGGCGTGGAATACGGCTGAAATCGTGTCCTCAATTCAGCCAGCACCGAAGTAGGGGATGGTACCGGAGTAATGTGACTAGCTGCCACGGTTGAGTTCGACAACGAATCACTTATAGTTGGAGGATGTGGGCCTGATGTCCGTCGCCGAATTTCGAGTTGCATTTCGGCTTGAGCCTCTTGAAGCAAAGTCAGTAATCGGTTCGTTGTGGGAGCTGTCATTTTCTGAACTGATTTGGTTGAAAGAGTGATTCGTACGTTATCTACTTTGTTCGTGTGGTATCTACGTTGTTCAATGTTTGATTGGTATAAATAAATTATGAACCGATTAAGTTTTTAAAATTTAAATTAGGAAAGCGCTTTCTTAAAAGCAAAAAAATGAGAAAATATTGAGTTTTTTATCTTTTTGACAAATTCAAATAATAATATTATGGCGCCATAGGGAGGAGAGTATATTTTCTATGATTAATGGTTATGAATATTGAGTAGAGGGACGGACTGGGGCATTAGTACTTGCGTATTTTTGTCCGAGTGTGTGTGTAAAAGAGCATTTGCGTATTTTCTGTACTTGGGTATTAACGAGTACGTACTTGCATATTTGCAATCATGTACTCGTGCATCTGCAATAACGTACTCGTGCATCTGCAATCACGTACTTGGTTATATGCATACACGTATATGTGTGTGCAAGCCTGTACTTGTGTATGTGTAAAAGTGCATGTGTGTGGGTAAAAGTGTATGTGTGTGTGTAAAAGTGTATGTGTGCGTGGAAACCTGTACTTGTATGTGGGTAAAAATGTATGTGTGTGTGTGTGTATTTGTGTATATGTATTCGTGTATTTGTTATGCATCGCTTCTCCCCTCATAGTTATTCTTCCCCCTGCACAGTTACAGCAGTTGGTAGTTGCTACTGTTGGTACTGTTAGTGTTGGTGTTGGTAGGTTAAAGAGGGGAGAAGGGGTGTAAGTAAGTAGGGGAACCAGTCACTCCTCTATTATGTCTCACATCACACATCCTTCCTAATATCCTAATGCTGCTGTAAATAAATGTGAAATGTGTTGAACATTTACCTAACATTTACCAACTCTCCTTATCTTGTTGAGGAACCATGTGCAGTAAGTTGATGCAAGTAGATACAAAGTAGTAGTGGACTCTCAATACTCGAAATCACTTCACTCACAGTCACGGCCTCAACATCCAACACCAACAGCACTTGAAGACTTGAACTTACTCTTTTATCCTCCTATAATTATTAATTAATTAGTCTGATTATTGATTATTAATTAGACGCTTGACTATATTCTCATTCCTCTTCCTCTCATCAGTCATCGGCAGAGATCATTTTCAGAGTCCTCAGACTCTATCCTGCTGTGTCTTGTGTCGTGCATCGTGTGTCGTGAACCGTGTCGTGCAGAGAGTGCCTCTTCACTCTTTGCTCTTGTTCCTCAATCCAGCCCTTCTTGATCCTTGCAAAAGAGCACTGCACAGGTGACAGGTCACAACACTCATCCCCTCCAACCCTTGACCCTTGACCCTCAATTCATCGGCGGAGGAGACAGCTGACTGACACTGCCCCCCTCTCCCACACCACTTACACCTTCCCAAAAATGTGAAAGGCAGAAAGGCAAAAGGTAAAGAGCAAAGGAATAAATTTGAAATTGCATCAGGTTCAAGGTCGCAGCAACAGGTTGTACCTTTGCCCTTGGCAGGTTCATTTCATTGCACAGGTCAGAGGTTACAGGTCCTGTCAAAGGGCAAGGAAACTGATTGTTGTGTGTTGTATTTCACAATGAATTTTACTATTTTTGTGACAGGATGGAGGGATGCAGGATTGTGGTTTTTGGGAACGTCGTCAGTTCAAGTTCAAGAAGCCCTCACGTCATTAAAAACATCACGTCAACCTTCAGCATTCAGCCGCTTCAGCTCCACATCTCCTAAACACATTTACCTGTTCTGCTCTGTAAATAAAAAACAGTTGGCTGGAACTTCCAGCCTGGAAGCTAACCCTTTTGAGCTGAACTTGGCACCCGTGGTTTTCCCGTGGTTACTGTTATTGGCTATTGAGGTGCCTGGTGCCTGGTGTTTGAGTTTTGAGTGAAATATAAACAAGGTGCAAGGGAATGAAATGGAGTTGTAGGATGACCCAAGGGATACTGGAAAACAACAACAACAGGAGGAGGAGTAGTCTGTCAGCACTCGAGGATCAAGAACAAGGTCGTCAAGGTGACAGGATGAGCGTGATTTCGGGTCATCGAATTGGAGAGACGATCCACTCGGGTCACTTCATGGTCTCGGACTTTGAGCCCGAGTCGGAGGCGCAGGATGAAGAGTACGAAGTGGGGATGCCGATCCCGCCGGGGCCGGAGGAGGAGGTGAGGAGTGCCGTCGCCCCCGAGCCTCCGCCCCCTCAAGTCAGCCGCCCCCTTCCTCCGCACCCCAGCCTTCAACAGCAGGAGCAGCAGCTGCAGCCCTTCCACGCCCCCTCACACCAGTTTGGCCAGGTGCCCCAGGGGGGACAGTTGGGGCAACAGGGACAGTTGATCCCCTCCGCCAATCCCAACCAGCAGCAGCTCATGACACTGTCCTCCGCCACCGCCGTTTCTATCGACGGATCACTAACCAAGCTATTCCAATGCATGTCACTTGCCTACAGGTACTTTTGACTTTCAATGCCAAATACATTTCCAGCCCCGTAGCTCCCTTACAGCCCCACCCTCTCTGCTCTTAACGTATATTGTAACATGAGGGCAAAGAGGTATCGGCCCCATGGAGGTCCCTTTCCGGCACTCCACTGACCCGACTATTCACTGCTTTAATGCAATACATAATTAAGTTTAGGCCAAGGAATCAGATTTAAAATCTGACCTCGAATCCGCCCCCCCCCCTCCCCCCTCCCACCGTCCATCATTTGGGATTCATACCCTTGAAAGTATTGTTAATTAATTGACAAAAGTGTGGCTTAGAAGCAAGTATGGAGGTGTGTCTGTTGTGGTGCTGTTGGTTCTTCTGTGGTTCGATCTACACATTGCGGCATTTGTGGCTGTGACGTAGGAGTTGTATCTGTGACGAGAGATTAAGAAACAGAGTTCCCTGGTTGCATCATTATATAATTGATCATAATATTCATAATCCCACCACTACTCCATACTAATTTACTCTACTTTTTTACTTTGATTATCTCACCATCTTTCTCTTACGCAATCGAGGCAGAATTAAACATTTGATACATTTTAGCCAACTCTAATTAATTAGAATAATTTACTACCAGACAACTGGAAGTTGGAACAGCCCATCTTTCATTATGATTTAACGACGTTTTGGAGTCACTTGCATTTGCATAGAGGCGTAAATTGGGTGCCCCTTGTAGGGGGCACTTTCATCAACGATAACATCTCGCGTTTCTGCACAAGTCACAAGCACGTTTTATAGTCATTGCGGCATATTTTGCATTACTTGGGTTCAGTTTGATTGGGAATTAATGTATAATAAACCCTTGAAAACGCACTTACGGAAGGGGTGAAACCACGAGCGCAAAGAAAGCAAAGCATATTAAATTGAACATACCAAATTCCAGTATTCCCGTAATATTTTAGGGCTAACTAGAATATTTAATCTTGAAGCTTATTGTTAGACAAGCCCAGCGGGTTGTCCAAGATGCAAGACTATTTATGTAATTTCAATATTGTCAATCTCATTTTGCTTGAAATGTCTTATGTCTTGGTCACTCGGTTATTAGATCCACCCGTTCCCATTATATTTCCTAACGGTTGTCTATTTTTATAGTCCAAGATCAAGGGGTATATGGTCAAAGCTCACGATTCTTTCATTAGCAATCCTACAGTTGTGAACATTGTTGGTACGGTCAAGTGGTAATAGTCTAATAGTGGTATTTAACGATGTTACGAGTTACGACTTTACACCAAAGAAATGTTTTTGCTTTATGACTCTATTACTTTGGTTGCCACATCTAAAAATGTGTTCATAATAAAAACATGTTCAACTCAACGCTAGGACTATAAATTAGTAAGTTAGAATGAGGACCGTTTCATCCAATCTAAATTCAAAGCCTCTTGAAGCTTTTGTACTCAATAAATAAGGAAGTGGATTACAATTTACAATCTGGGAATTGTTTCAAGTTCAAGCCATGCCATAATACCATATCAAAACATATTTCTAACTATGAGGCACTGCTTTTAGGATGACCTTTAAGACCTTTTGTAGCTGCCAATTGATAGAGAGCTAATAATACTGATTTTGTTGGCCATTTTTTAAAAACTATAGTCGCGTGTCAAAAATTCAGATGCAATTCAATTTGTTTTCGTTGATTGTTCATTAGGTGAACTTGTTAATTGTAGTACATATATATACATCCTTCCGTTGAAGAACTTTGCTGTCTGTCCCTACTTTCAGCAGGGTGCGGCTTTTATGTTTGGACTGATGTTCAATTTCAAAACAGCATCTTCATAAGGTGTTGATGATAATTTGTTACAGAATTCATAATGCAGGGTCTGCGTCCTGTAGGCTGTAGGGCACAGGGGCAGTACAGCTATGCTACGACTCTTTGCGATTTGCATTGCGAACCAACAGCAAACTGCAAAGTCAAGGAAAATGATGTTGTTCCGTACGGATTCAAATGCATTGAAGCCTTGAAGCCCCATGCCTGGGCACTATATTTAAAATTAACTCAAAAGTTGAAGGTTAAATTACTAATGTGAGGAGAGGTGTGCTTAAAATTGAAAGGTTAGAGTTAGTCTGGAAGGGTAGGGGGTGGGCCTATGAAATTAATGAAATATAATCAATGTTGATGATAGGTATTTTATTGAAGGCATGATTGATGAATTGTTTTTTTTTTACTTTGCAGGCAGAAGTTGACTTCGCCAAAGTGGAACCGATTCAAGGGGGTCCGACTTCGATGGAAGGATAAGATTCGGCTGAACAATGTGATCTGGAGATGCTGGCACATGCAATGTAGGCTACTTACTCTTTTACTTTACTTCAATTCCTTAACTACTATAGTGTTAGTGATGTGTTCTAGTACTTCTAGTTCTAGTTCCTAGTTCTTATTCTTACAATTAGTTCTGAGATTACTTTTAGTTCTACAAGTAGTTAAAGTATTCTAGTAGAGTTTATAGTATAAAGAGATAGTATAGTATAGAATATAGTTCTAGTATTTTAGTAGTTATCGTTTCTGTTAGTTCTAGTTCTAGTACCGTCAAAAAACTAGAACTAAAATTCATTTTATCAATTAATCAATCTAGTTCTAGTTGTAGTACCGTCCAAAAACTAGGACTAAAATCAATTTTATCAATCAATCAATCTAGTTTTAGTTCTAGTACACATCACAATTAACTACAATTACAGTAAAACATGAAATTGATGTAGTTTGGGAGATCTCTTATCTACATCATTCATTTAAAAAATAGCTCCCCCCTTTAAAACCCTCTTTCTTACGATGGGTTGAACTGAATAAAACTCTGCCTATCTTCACTTCATGTTCATGTTTACCATACATTTAAGGTCTATGAGGTCTACGTTACGATTTACGATATCTATCTCATATCCGAACTCTGTTCTCTAATTCTAGTACAATATGGTGGGACGGAACGAACAAAGAGCAGTTTCCACTAACTCACAAGGGAACATTCCCAACTGTACCACCCCGATATTTTTTAAACTAGTCTCATTCGAAAGCTTATGTCAAATGATGAAACTTTAACATTGGAACTATAGGCCGCTAAAATATATTTGACCTGGTAAAGTAGGTCGGAAGGTGAGGGACTGCGCAGTTTACGTTTAAAATTAGCGTTAGTGAGAAGGGGAGGAAGAAGAGAAAGTCGACTTTCTCCCGTTTCACCAGAAAGTCGCGTCGGAGATAGGGAGTTAACATTAGAGGACCCTCCAAATTAACATTGCGCTCCAACGAACCTTTCCTCCAAATTCAAACGTGGATTTACTATAGGGATCCTTGAAATACCTCGCTCTTCTTGACCTTCCGACCTACTTTACCAAGTCAAATATATTTTATCGGCCTATAGTTCCAATGTTAAAGTTTCATCATTTGACATAAGCTTTCGAATGAGACTAGTTTAAAAAATATCGGGGTTATACAGTTGGGAATGTTCCCTTGTCAGCCAATTCCATTCAGTCTATACTGTCTATACAGCGAACTTTACTTTCAATCTTCAATTGTAGAAAACATTATAATTAAATATGCAATCTCATCAGAATCGGCCGATTAAGACATTTAAAAATGAGGAAACGGACAGGGCCTTTTGGTTCATCATCCTCAATTCTGACGCAAATCAAAATCTGTTATGGTGGTCCAATATATCAGAGCCCATACTGTTTACATTAGACTTTAGAACAAGACTTGGTGCGGAAATAGCGGAAACCACGAAAAGGTGGGCAGGGGCCAATGAGCTTTTAAGGGTGCAACACATATATTATATACCTCTTTCCCCGCGTTAAATTGCGACTATAGCATGTTAGATCGTTTGATGTTCGATTGGTACATAGAAAAAATAGGTAAATAAATGAAAGTTGTGAGGCAATAAGTGAAACTCCCGGTATACGTATCCCCCCATTCTCTTATCTCTAATGTGAATAGATGTTAAAGGTTGCCAACTAGAGGCTTAAAGAAGAGGCCTTGCTTGGGGGGGGGGGACTCGTAGCATTTGGAGTGTTTTTGAATAGTTTAAAATGGAGTTGAATTTTATAATTTGATTGTTTGCTTGCAGTTATAATGAAGAAGAAGACGCTGGTGTGTCAGTTTGCTTCGCCATTGGACGTGGACACGCACAATAAACCGGAGGTAAGTGTAGAGAGATGGAGGGGACCGGGGATGAGGGTGGAACCTGTGATCTCGGAATAACTAATTTTAAGTATCAGGTACTCTGTCAGGCCGTTGTCATGGAAGGGAAATACTGGAAACGGAAACTATCAACCGTTGCCGCCGAATACAAGAAATGGCGACTCTTCTACAGAAACAGAATCATGGGATGGACTCACAACGTTCCCACGCCCGACTTGGTTAGTAGCACTCAATCCTCTTGCTCAATTCCTCTAAATCTATCCCTACCCCCAAATAAATCCCCACCCTCTGGGAATTAAGCTCGCACGTCTAGTTTAATCGAAATAACAAAGACTTTATCTACAGTTCAACATTACTCTGTACTGACACTGTCCAGTAGTTTGTAAATAAATGACTGTAACTGCTTATTTCAGCACCCCGTCTCCCTCGATGGATTCGATTGGAGTCGGAGTGGAACGTTTGGTGGGATTTCGAATATGATCTTTGACGATGACCTCCTCATGGACTTTAGCGACACTCTCTTCTCAAGTCTCTCCTCGCAGGCCTTCCCCTTCCCTAACCCAAGGGAGATCGGTTAGTAAGAACACTAATAACATAAGCTATCCCTATATTCCCGACTACCCGTTCCTTTTACCAGGTTTTACCTTTACGGGGTTACTCAGGTTTTAGTTTTGTCCACAAATCCCGAATTCCTCTTTAATCAGTTTTTTCGACACTTGTATTTCAACAGCAAGGGCTGGTATGGTGGCGGACTTTATTCAACCTGGTTTGGTACAACTGCAGCCTAATCTAGAGGACTTTATGGACACTTTGGAACCACTACAAGGTAAAGCATCAGCGAGATTCCTCTGTTCAAGTCTAAAATTAGCCTTTGTTTATTCCGTTCATACAAAATTAGTTATTACTCTTGTTTTTTTTTAGATTACGTAAACTCGAAATTATTGCCACCGGTTCCGGAGGAATTGGACAATTTTGAGCCTCCCGACAGTCTCCTCTCAGAAGATGTGCTCCCTTCGATGGGAAACAAGGGGATGGAGAAGGGCCGTTCGGCCTCTTTGCCTTCGATGGAGGGATTCGGTCAAAACTTCTACCAAATGAGCGGTTCGATGAACGGAGGTCGTGGGGGCGACTCCTCCACGTTACCCGCACTTCCTTCCAGAAGTCCACCCGCCATTCACAAAGAGCCACCCCGATCCTCCAGAGGTGGATACAACAGCCGCAACGAAATCTTTGCCAAACCCGTCGTACGTTGCAAATATTACAATTCATTATTCATTCAAGACCTGAAGGAGACTTCCTGTACTCTAATTGTTGAATAGAACAGTTTAGGATTGAAAAGATAAGAAAGTGGGTGATCCCGGTCCGTTGTCATTGACGTAAATTTAGCGCATAATAATTAGTATTCTCATACCCCTATTTTGTTGTTTTTCAAGAACTTGATTGACGAATAATTAGCTCATATGGAGGAGTGTGTCTATCGAAAAACTGTACCGTATCATTCTAGTGCGAAATGGTCAGTGAGGGGTGTTTCCGTATGAAGCCCTAAGGATCAATGTATCCCTAAATTAATTGTCTATCATAGACCATCGTACTCGTACTACTCGTCCCTGGCTTATCGGGTTTTGTTACGAAAGCTTTTCCGTTTCTAATGGACTAATTCCCCCTGTTTCCATAAAGAGCAGTTAGGTAGTTAGTTCTGATAAGGAGGACCTGTTAGTTATTGAAATATCCAAATGTTTTGAAGGTGAAGAATGGTTGAGGAGATTACATTGAACTTGATTCCTAATTAATTCCTTGAGTATATCGATGTTTCTTGTTGGGCCAAGCAATAAGGGGAATAGGAATAAATGAATGAAGAGGCTCATCTCTATCAAACTATCAATTATCTGATACTTCTGGGTTCTGGGTTGGAAGTGTGGAGGTGTCGGTGGGGGTTGAAAGGCTGTAAATGGGTTTGAATGGAGGGTAAGGAGGAGGAGGAGGTGAGTACATGTTGAGGATAGTAAGATGAGGTGTGAGGTTCTTGTCCCTCTGATAAGAACCCTTCCACTTGCACGGAGCTTCGGCACTGTGTCTCAAAAACCCGAGGTGGATAAGTGACAGGGTTCATCGTCAGGTCAGTCAGTGACTTGAGTTCCTCAACTCCACCCACTCCTTCCACACAAGCTTCCCAACTTTAGAGTCTGTCCGACTTTCGGGGAAATGTGGGACGAATTCCCGGACTTTGAAATCCTCTTCTCTGTAAGACACAAATTTCATGTTCCGATTTTTTAAACCATCTCCCCAGCGGGTAGAGGCAGAGCAGATATTTCCTACTCTAAATTGGCAGTGCGGGTGAGAGTGAGAGACGAGAGTAGTATTCTAAAAAAAAACTACCGTATTTTGAAAGTAAGAATGAATTGTAAAGATTTGGATAAATTGGGAGGGAGATGTTGTTGGTTCGGGAGTTGGGGAAAGAAGGAGAAAACGAGGTCTCTCTGTCTCTTGCTTTTATGGAGAACGGAGGGGTGCAAAGGGCACCCTTTATCTTATCCACACCGACCACACACTTATCCACCACCTCACAATAACAATTTTATTTCTCCCTCTCCACTCACTTTCTCAGCCGCCTTTGTTCTGGCCAAAGGTCCTCTCCTCTTATCATTCAATACCTATCATCAAGTATCAGTATCATCCACAAAGAAATTTGACTTTGAAAAAAACATTTATTGACTCTGCGATTGCGAGTTACTAACACCACGTCTTGCATCATGCATGAATCACGCAACGGATAGGAGGCTGATTTGATGAGATTCGGAATGAATGGGCTGAGTACTAATACTGAGCTTTTGTTTGATTGCAGGGAAAGCCGAGGGGGAGGTCACGGAGTGGAGGGGGTCGTGGAGGTCAGCAGCTCATCTCAGCCTCCCCCCTTAATGTCGGAGGGGGTCATGGGGGGTCCATGCTTCTAGCGGGACAACAGCAGGGGCACCAGCTCTCCAGCACAACAAACACCCTCCTTTCGCACCTACTGACCAACTCAGGTGACTTACTCAGTCCTGCATAATAGAACCGCTCCGAATGCCCACCGGCTTATGGCTTGCATTATTTTTAAATTCTACTGATACCGTCTCATCTCTTATTAAATGGCAATCAACATATTAAAACATTCAAACGCTCGTGGAAATGTCAAATTAATTATGGTGGTGCTTAATTTAAGGATCACAATAATCATTTTCAATTTGTTGCAATTAAAGGGCCCAAAGAGCACTGCTATTCTTTAAATTGCCTAATGTTGACCCATTATCTCAGTTTGGATCAAATCTAGATCAAATCCGAAACTTTAGGCTTATCAGGTGTCAATTGTCATGTCCATATTGATGAATTATTTATGACATTTCATCATTGAAATACATATTTAAATATAATGCAAGCCTTAACACGTTGTGCACTTGCAGACCACAAAATGTTAGTTAAATCAATGTTGTAGTTATACTGTAAGACGGGCGCCCTTTTCCTTTGTTTAATTACGAATCAAGATAACGTAATGAGCTCTGCCTGCGTCAAATACGAATATAATCCCAATGTAATCTCAAATGTATGAAATTGACTACAGGCGGAAATGGAAGCCAGTATGGAGCGGATAAAATGGGACAAATGATGGGTAATGTCGGACCTTTGAATATGATCATGTCTGAAATACCTCAGCATCAACATCAACATCACCAACCTCAGCAAATGCAACAACATCACCATCACCATCAGCAACCGCAGCAGCAACAACAACTGAGCCCTTTGGGGTGGACTCCGACAAAGAATGGGAGCGAAGCCTTTCATCAAAGCATCCCCGTACGAAATATTCAGTCTCTTAAATCTATTAGCTTTTAAACTGAAGAGTCTCTGATTCTATTGGATTATGGGGATCAGAAGGAGTTGGTACCCCTGCCTGCTTAAGGACGCTTATTTAGAATTTAGGGAGGGATTAGGTCATTCAAGACTATCCCGATGACAGTCCATTCATCCAGATAAGAATCTCGAAAACCTTGTTTGAGCCCCTTCAATGTATAAAATGCAAAACCGCGTCTTCGAAGCCAACAAGCTATCCAACTAAAAGTTAAAAGATATCTGGAGAATTACAATTTGTTTGACGGATACGAATTACCTGATCAATTTCCATAGTTCAAAGTATAGCCTTCCCGATGCTTTTTTGGTGTTTGAAAAATGCTGTCTTCCGTTCGTTGGTCTTCTAACTTGTAATTTCCAAGATTCCAGGAATTTGAAATCGGTATTTGAAATGCTGATTTCGTTCCCTTATGGTTTCAGATAAACTTTGGAATGGGGAAAGGTATCCTTCTGGCCCCCTTAGCATTGGGGTCTTCGAAGACCGAAGGGGGCTCACCGTCGCCCCCAATGGGTCCACCGCTAACCGGCCCTTCTTCTCCCTCAAAGCCATTTAGACCAAAAAGCGACAACGAGAGAGTTCAGTACAAAGTACATTAACGACCCTCCTTCATCTCCGCCCCTTCAGCACCACCCACTCCATCTCCTTGCCAATTTCCAGTTTAACATTCAGTCTCCTTATGGGATTCAATTTGACTTCTCCCATACGCTCAATGTTAAAACTGCCGTCAAGAAACAGCTTTGTACCCCTGTTTCTTGACAGTCATATAGAGAGGGTGGTTGAAGGGTGATGGTCCATTCCGATATTTAAATAACGTGACATTGTACTGATTATTGCAGGAACATCGACGCGTAAGTCACATAAACGCGGAACAGAAGCGGCGCTGTAATATCAAGAACGGATTCGACACCCTCCATTCCCTCATTCCCCAATTGAGTCACAATCCCAACGCCAAGGTAACTGGACGTTATGTTGCCCTCATACATAATGTTAGGGATGGCCACTTTTAATTGTTACACAATTTTAAAATTTTAACTAAATATTTAAGATTAAATTCAAGATACAAAAACGACGGCTATAGATTTTTGCGTGTGCGAGTCAAGATCAGGAACTTTTTTACTTTGAAATTTGACCAAAAATACCTTGCTATTTTTCTTGTTTGCGAATTTTGTAAATGAATTTCATAGGCCATCCCTACCTAAGTTCCTCCTTTTCTCGTGAATAAATTTCTGTGCATTTTGAAGGTGAGCAAGGCGGCAATGTTGCAGAAGGGGGCCGAGTACATTCGACAACTGAAGTTGGAACGGGCTCAGTTGAAGGAGGAGATCGAAGCTCATCGATCGGAAGTGGAGACGTTAAATTCTGCGATTAATAACTGTCAGTCCATGCTTCCAGCCACCGGAGCTCCTATCTCTCGCCAGAGAACCAACAAAATGAAGGAAATGTTCGAACAGTGGGTCCAAATTCGGACGAACGACAACTGGAAGTTCTGGATCTTCAGTTGTTTGGTTCGGCCACTTCTGGATTCCTACAACAACTCCGTCTCCACGGCCAGTGTCGATGAGCTTTGTAGAACCGTCCTTGCTTGGGTTGATCAACATTGCTCACTTGTAGATCTCAGACCAGGTCGGAATCACAATTATCAATACCATTTATTATACCTTTCCAAATTATTCCACTTTCCTAGGGAAAATATTAGAGGGAACGCAAAACTGCCAAGAACTCACCATATCAAATAGACTCGATTCGAGTCTAACCCCAAAAACTACTTCACCCTCGGTTTTTCGTGGTTCTTTTCTTTTCGAAATTTTTAATTTTTTCTGCCCTCTTCAGTCCTTATTTGTTGAATTTAATTGGTATAATTAACAACTAATAATATGATTACTGTTTAGTGGTATTGAACTCCCTCCGCTATTTGTGCACCACAACGGACATCCTAAGTAATCCGGAGAAGTTACGAGATGAAGCCTACAAGGCAGTTAATCGAGGTCCTCATGACAGAGATATCAAAGGCGACCAGAGGTACTGACACCACTCTCTATATAGTTGCAATACTTTGACTACTTACAATTTACATTTAAAATACTATACCTATCTTGTTCCTAAGATCACTCCCCATGGGACTTGTATGAGTATTTACATTAGTTTTGAAACATTATCTGTTTTGCAGGTGACAAGAGGAGGTCGGGGATGAAGAGGAGGATCTATCGGACTAAAGTGTCAGTGTCAAGCCTCTCCAAAGCGTGCCATCTAATATTTAAGTTCGGGATATGTATATTTAACCTTGGACAATTCATGGCCTCTCTGTCTCCTTCGAAAAAGCTGCAATGGCGGATGTATACATTTTTTATATATAACTTGAGTTAGAAATCGGTTTTGTAAAACCTTTGAAATCTACGAATTATCCTCATCCTTTTTACGCCATCATATTATCATTCGTAGTCAGGGTAGGAAAGCCAATTGAAGATATGGTAGGATAGTACTCCATACCACCTGATTTCAAGCAAATTTTGTTGAATTATCCTTGGACTTTACTAGTTTAAACATTGTTTCTGTTCCGAGTACTTCAATTTCCTACTTGTTCATTGGAGCTAATATAAACATCGGCCATGAGTCTGTCGAGGATTACGTGTAACCAGTCGATAACTGTGTTTAGATTGAATATTAATACGACGATATAAGTACTTGATAACTGATAAGTAGGCAGTAAACTTTTATGGTGTGCAAACCAAAGACGGGTGGATGAAAATGAAATTCTCATATTAGATAAAATCAGGATCCTCATTAGAAGAGGGATGGCATGTTCACAGACGCTACACTTACAATTACAATCTACAATTAATTAATGTACAAAACATTGAAACGTGTAGTCACTTTGATGAATTCACGTGGGTCATCATAATAGGATACATTTCAAGACTCAAAGTTTTAAATCCCATCCGTCTTGATTATTATTGTTCCTTGTTACAAACTGGAAGATGAACTCGGAATTCCGTAACTAATCCCCAAAATGATTGTTTCTGAAACTTAAACCCTGCTAATTTACGCTTTCGATTAGTTGGGGATCCAAAAAAATATTTTATTTGGTAGTGATAATACCACTAGTTTTACATAGACAGTTGAACAGGGATTTAATGTTCATCTTTCCACTATGTGGTTTTAATATCATGAGTTTTCCGTCTCTCCTGAGTGCCAAAAACAGTTCGCTCAGGGATTCTTAAAAAACAACACACTACCTAGCAAAGTAATAGGAGTCTAGATTTGAATCATTGAAAAGTTATGAAAATATTATTAAGATTCTGGCCTTTCCGATTTATGTAAAAACTGCTCCCGAAATGAATCCGTACTGTAAAGTACTATTCAGAGATATATTTAGAGAAATACAGAGCGTTTGTATGGAGTTAGAATAGAAAGAGTAATTGCCATAGTCTTGAGAGTCATATATATATGTCATATTTAGAGTAGCTCTAGAGCTAGGCTAATGAGAGATTGTAGTGATTTTAGAAGGAGATATACATGTGATTTCATGACTAAACTGACCAAAGGTACGTAGTTATAAATACCTTCGCTCTTATTCGCAAAATCCGTACTAGTTTTATTGTCAGGGAATGTTTTCGATTTGAAAATGATGAAACCATGCTGTGCTATAGATATTCGTAAGGGATGTTTAGTCTAAAGTGCTTGAGAACAGTTGCTGATACAATCTAGATTGAAATCCTACTTCAAAACGATACATAATACAAATGTAAAACGGTCAATGAAGGTGCTTATGCTCATTTTAGACGTTCAACTACGTGGAGGAGTATATATTTTCAAGTCTGATCTTTCATAGGCTAAGGAAATCCACAGAGCTATATATATTAAAATTATATTCAGTTTCAGATCGAACGAGTAAGAGAGATAAATAAAAAACGCCTATTTTACGAAACACAACCTTGTTTAGAATTATCCCAAAGAATTTATATACGAAAAGGGACTTATTAGTAGATCTACTATATTCAAAGATTAAAGGATGTATCCCGTCATATAATCAAACTATATAATTCTTTTAAAAACATGTAATTTTAATCTTAATAAATGGAGATGATCGAGAATGCTCCAAAACATAGTATAAACCTTGTATTATATTCCCATAACATTGTGTACGCAAAAACGTCATTACACTTCTTTAGTCAAGTCATTGTGCTTAGCGATATTGTACGAATTGCGAAAAAATGGCATTTGCATTTTAACAGCAATAATCTATGGCCAATTAATATTTCATATCCACGCATTTATTTCTAGATTAAGAAATTCAGTTACAAAGCTTTGCTTATTAGGATCACAACATTCACAACCATGATTAACAACACTTCCTGTGCATTTTTTATCATCGTGATGTTTCGACTAGGTCTATCTCTATACCAGCAACTTACTATGGACACTACTTGGATGTTAAGCGAGTTAAAAGCTGTAATCTTGCATATAGACTAATTCGACTATGCTGATTACGAAAATCATAATTTTAGCTCTGCCAATTGAGGTCTAGTGGGTCAAAAGTAGGTGGGAAGGTTAGGAATCGCGCAGTTTCAGCTAAAAGTTAGGAGTGGGGAGAAGGGGGGAAGGAGGATAAAGTCGAGTTTTCCACTTTTCATAGCGAAACCGATCATAAGATAGGGCGATAACATTGGAAGGATCGGGAAAATAACATTGCGCTGGTATTAGCATTTTCACGAAAAGGGAACGGGAAAATACTATAGGAAAGCCCGAGTTCTCGCCCGTTTTTTGACCTTCCCACCTACTTTTGACCCACTAGACCTCAATTGGCAGAGCTAAAATTATGATTTTCGTAATCAGCATCGTTTAATTAGTCTATGTGCAAAATTACAGCCCTTAACTCGCTTAACACCCAAATAGTGTCCATTGTTATTTGTTAGTCACATTTATCGTAAATCGTAATACTCTCATTTTAGTTACAAAGGTTATTTGATATTTGATTGATTCAGCACGATTTTGCCTCCCATCAGCGACGGATTTAAAAGATATTACAGGAATAGGTATATCATAGCTATATAAATACAATTGTTTCGTTTTGACTACTAAACTGGGCCTCATCAAACCCTCAATTTGGGATTTTTTCATTATTTTAAAACCACGCCTATGTTAGCTGTATGCGTATGGTCCCTTGTTCAACAATTGTTAAAAGTTAGAAAATAAAAGAGCAGTTTTCGCTACAGAGGATAGAAGATACAACGGTTTTCACGTAGGTGACACATTTTAGTAAAATAGTACAGGATACAGTAGTTCAGTTGGAATAGGAACATTGAACAGACGGATTGGGACAGACATAATAATAAAATAGGTAATTATAATAGAGTGTCGACATTTTGATTGAGTGCATAAATAGACAGGTAAACACGTAAACCTTTATGTAAAAATTAAAAGCTAATAATTTAGAACATAAATCCTCAACTGCCAACACCGACATATTTCGAGCGGTTGGCTGGAGATAACTCGGAAGATAGAAATGAGACATTCCCAGTTTGGTAGTACAGTCTAAGAATCTTCATTGAATTTAGGAATTTTAGTTGGAGAGATCAGTAAATATCTTTTGGAAACGGGCCTTGTCCTTCGTTAGAGTTTCCTTTTCTTCTGAAACCAATGCTTCCAGTTCCTTGTGAACCACGGCACGAAGGGAAGGGTCCAGATCCAGGGTTCGTTTGTAGTCCTGATTTGCGTCTTCAAAATTCCCTACAGATCTGTGACACTTGGCACGTCGGAAAATCCCCTTTACGTTATCTGAAATAATAAACAGTCCCATCAGATATTGGATTACATCTAGGACTAGGAAACAATTCCGAATATTTTTAATTTACTTGGCTGAGTTGTAAGTGCAGTGTTCAAGTGTTGGATGGCTTCATAGAATTCTCCTTGTTTCATTAGACAGAAGGAGTAGTTGAGGAGGAGAGGGACTTTCTGATCTTCCAGGGCCACGGCTTCTTCACTCCCTGGCCGCTCTCTAAATCACGAATTCAACCAACAACAATTAAATGACCATATAGACATTTGGTTCTGAGTCTAAATAATCCCCAGACTAGGAACGCGGAAAATGCCATGGTCGCGCGGGTAAGGTAGTGAGTGTATTGCGATGAAGTAGGGTCTGTACTGACCTCAGTGTGAGTGATTCCAACCGAGCTAGGGCTTCAAAGTACTTCTTAAGGGCCCCTTGGACATCCCCATCCGTAAACAGTTTATTCCCTTCCCTCTGAAGCAAAGGGACCGAGTCCAACTTTTCCTGTTCCGTCAACTGCCAGGACTCTGTCTCGTACTCTCCAGGTCGTTCCACTTCTATCAGATCTACATCAGAAATCAAATAATTAACCAAAGGTCAGGAACTTAAAGATGCGGGAAGTTAGGAAGTTGTAGAGAGAGACCAAAAATGAAAGTCATAGGCTGAGGGCTTTCAATGAGTTTGTCAAGGTCAGAGTACCCGATCCCCTGTTGCATCATGCCACAGCAGTGGTGACTCCGTTCCAAATGAGGACGTTCCGAGTCCCTCAAGGCTTTGGAGACCAACGGGTAGCATTGCACCCGCTGCAAACAATCATTCCTCTTATGAACGGAATTTAGTGTGAATTTAGTGCTAAGCACCTAGTGTCCTGGCGGGCAGAGGGGGGTGGCAAGCTAGCTACAGAGAGATGCGTTGACAATACTAAATATGGCAGGAGATTAAAGGTGATGGTGGTAGTGACTAGTAGTGAGTGGGGGTGGTTAATTGTGTGTAATAGCGAGGAGACTGTACAAGTGAATGGTGTTTACGGATTGAGGGACGTTGAACTTGGCCTGTTCCCCTGGCATCATCGTTTGTATCATCTCTTCCCAAATCTCCATTTTGAACTTCTTCCCGAGGACCAGTTCCATTGGCTTCGTCATGGTCCGCGTGTCGTCCACCACTTCCGCTCCGTCGCCCAGCAGGGCCTTGAAGTGAAACTTTACCTGCATCACAAATTTGAAATTCATTAATTTATTTACAAATTCAAAATTATGAATTGGGACTATTGTGGAGGTGAGTTATCATATCTTTTCATTCATGTATCTCATGTGCAGCTCATAATCATAAATACAATTAAATGTCATAAAAATGTGAGATATGCAAACTCTGCTGTAATGACACTAATGACTGATGAGAATTGAGAAAGGAGAAATAAAATAAATGAAAATGAAATAAAAACTAATAAACGCGTTTGTGGTTGTATGTGTTACCCGTGTGCCATTAGGGTAAGGGAAAGGTCCCTTGGGTCTCCCTCCGATAAGGATCTCCTTCTGGACATCTTGAGGAACAAGTGGGGCTGACATGTCAAATGTCAACAAGAGGAAAGGTGGAGACTGATCACCAAGGCAACTAGGAACTTAGGAAGGGAAGGAGGATGAATGTGGGGCAGGGTGAGATTTGAGTGGCGGGAAAGGGGAATCAGGCCGCCCTCCCCCCGCCTCACTTCAAACTTCAACTTCCATCCTGCATTTTTACATCACCCAACTTTGAGAGTTTCAGATTTCAGAACGCAACAACTCTGTCTGACTGACTCTGAGTCTTTTGTCTTTAGTTCCGAAATTCCCTATTCTTTCTCATTTCCGTACTTCCGCCTTGACCCTCACTCACACTCCTCTCTACACAACTTCTTTCAACTTTGAACTTATTCATTAACTACAGGACTACAGGTAGGCTCTTTGTTGTGTCTTACCGTCAACCTGAACCCTACCTGCACCGCACACCGGGCACCGGGCTACTGGTGACTGGGCACACTCGTCCAAACTACAAACACAAAGGAAAAGGAAGGTACGTTCAATGTTCCATCTTATCACATCACAAATAGGTTAGTTAAGGCATATTACCTTCCTTACGTCTGAACGTCTGAAGCATTGACAATCTACAACTACAAACTAACTCTGAAACTCTGAACAGTCTGAACTCCAAAGTAAGTTGAAGTTGAAAGTCTTGATTTTCAAGAAGTTTGAAGTTGAAAATTTCAACAATCCGTAATCAACTACGAACTACAAATTTGCAGGGCATTGCACATTTGGGTGAAGGTGGAAGGGTGTAAAGGTGAAAGGTAAAAAAGAACCTTTACTTACTGACGTCACACGTTTAGCGTTCTGACTTGGGAGTGCCCGGGAACGAAAGCGATAAAGACAAAAGACGGTTCAACTTGTGACTTATGACTTAACAACTGTACTTTATTTTGTATTTGTTATTTTGTATTTCTGTCTGTAGATATTCCACTGACTGGCACAGTTAGTTTCACTGTGCTCTAAAGGTGAGAGGTGAGACGGTAAGAGGTGACGATACTCCAGCCGAGCAAACATGAGTCTGGCATCTCCCATTTCCCGATGGCTGGGTCACAACAGTAAGTTACATATATGAACGGTAAAGGTTCCCCTTGAATTTCTCATTCCTATTTGACTAACTAACTTGTAAGTTATCTCCATCACGCCTCCGACCAATTCCCTTCCTCTCCTTCACCATTTTTCACAAACTTATTTCTTCCTACCATTATTCATTATTAGTTTATTAATATGCAATAACACTGTTACTCTCTATTTGATAGTTAAAGTTATCCATGGATTGGCTCCTACAAATGGGAAACTTAGTTCTTACGGTCGAACTTTAGTGAGTTTGAATTTTATTTACTTGTTATTGTACTAGATATAGATGTGTATTTTGTATTTATACTAAAAATGAAAAATGTAACAATCAAGCAAACACTAACTGATGATTAATCTTTGATCTTTGTTGCTGGGTAGGCGAACAGAGGAATATACCAGCTGACGTTCATACGAAAATATGCAGAGAAGAAAGTTTACCAGAGAGACAAGCCTCACTGCAACGTTGGAACAATCGGCCACGTTGATCACGGCAAAACTACCCTTACGGCTGCTATTACCAAAGGTACTTCATTGTTTATGCATTTCTATTTAGCCAATCCAGCATTTGCTTTACCCCGCTAACTTGGGACTACTAGCTTAAAATGTTCTTTATCTGTTCCAGTTTTGTCGGAGCAAGATCAAGCAGTTGCTAAGAAATACGACGAAATCGATAATGCCCCTGAAGAAAGGCAGCGAGGAATCACAATCAATGTCGCTCACATCGAGTATGCCACTGACAGTCGCCATTACTCTCATACCGATTGTCCGGGCCATGCAGATTACATTAAGGTAAATCAATCGTCAAATTAATTCAGTTTTTTTTTATTTGACATCATTAACACGAAGGTATCTGATAATGGATTCTCTTGTTGCAGAATATGATTACAGGAACAGCTCAGATGGATGGCGCAATTTTGGTGGTTGCAGCCACAGACGGGGTCATGCCCCAAACCAGAGAACATCTTTTGTTGTCGAAACAAATTGGAATTCAACACATTGTTGTATTCATTAACAAGGTGACATGAGTTTTAGCAATTTCATCCCATTTGTAAACATACTTTGTTACTCAACTGTTAATATTTTGGTAAATAGGTTGATGCAGCGGACGCCGAGATGGTGGATTTGGTTGAGATGGAAATCCGAGAATTGATGACGGAAATGGGATACGATGGAGACAAAAACCCCGTAATCAAAGGATCTGCCTTGTGTGCGCTGGATGGAAAAAATCCAGAATTAGGTTGTTCATCAGTTTTTTAAAGTATTAAGTTATTTCGGGGATTTCCTGAGATTAATTAAAGTAACACTAAATGTATTCTAACAATTTTCATAGGAGAAACCGCGATACGTGAGTTACTAAAGGCTGTCGACTCATTCATCCCAACCCCGGTTCGAGAACTCGACAAACCTTTCCTTCTTCCTATTGAGAACGTTTACAGCATTGCTGGTAAGATTTTCATTCCACATTTCTACTGTCGCGTCGGTTTATTTAAAAAATGACTAGTCCACGTTCAGAATTTAAGGAATCCTTCCTAAACCTCATCTTATGTACCTTTATTTTATAGGCCGAGGAACTGTATGTACCGGAAGGCTGGAACGTGGTGTACTGAAGAAGGGAACGGAATGTGAAATTCTGGGATACAATAAGGTCATCAAAACTACAATTACTGGTATTGAGATGTTCCATAAGATTCTTGAAGAGTCCCAAGCTGGAGATCAGTTAGGAGCACTTATTCGAGGAGTTAAGCGCGATGATGTTAGACGAGGAATGGTTATTTGCAAACCCGGTTCAATGAAATCATATGATAACATCGAGGCTCAGGTAAGGTAGATCTTTTTTATTAATAATAATTTTATTGTAGTGGTTTTGGATTTCGCAAGTTTATTATTGGATATTTGTGTTTATAGGTTTACGTACTGAGCAAAGAAGAAGGCGGTCGGTCGAGACCATTCACGTCTCTCATCCAAATGCAAATGTTTTCAAAGACGTGGGACTGTGCCACACAAGTGTCCATACCCGGCAAAGATATGGTCATGCCTGGAGAAGATGCTAAGTAAGCAAGCACATCCTGTAGTTATTCCCATTCTTAATTGTCATATTTTTGTACTTTTAAAAAACTATCGATTGTTATTTATGTGGTTATCTTTTTGTTTGGCAAGTTAAATTGCATGTAGTAGAAAGAAGTTAACATGTCTTGTCTTAATTAAAGGTTACAACTAAAGCTGTACCGTCCCATGGTTTTGGAAAAAGGTCAAAGATTCACGCTTCGTGACGGATTTACGACGCTTGGAACAGGAGTCATTACGGGCTTATCAAAGAACATGACGGAAACGGAGAAGCAACTCATGCAAGAGGGTAGGAAAGGAGTGGAAAAAAGAGCCAAGAAAGATGCTGCAAAACCGTAGATCTCTGGCTGCCGTCTATCCACTACTTGAATCAATTTTGATTGCTAGACAGAATTATTATAAAAGTTAAGACGTAATTATCATGTTTTTGTGAGATCATGTAAAGTTTTTGAATGAGTCAGAATAAATAGTCCTTTCTTGTATCCCTTTACAAACAGCTGTTGTAGTTCTATCAAATTCATATAATTAATAATTAGAGTAACTCCTGAACAAATAACTCACTGCCTGACACTGCACTGACTGTCTGATAAATAATCTGGTATACGGATGATTCCGTACATAAACGATTTCCTTACATCAGTCCATTCGATCCTATACTTAGCAATCCTATCAAAATCAAATCAAATGTTGATTGACAACAAATCAAGGAACAATAGAATTAGAAAGCAGTTGGAAGTTTGCAAGTGGATCCTCAAAAACTGAATCTTATCCTTATCCTCCCAAAACGTATTTTGTATTATGACAACATGCAACATGATGGCGTTAATTATTATGCACGGAAACGGAAATTTTAGACGATGAGATCGGCTGTAGAATTGGATTCTACACTATCAACTAATCTATTAATATAAAATAAATCAATCATTTAATCATATCATCATAAACAAAACGATACACGATGCAGTACAAGAAAAGTACCAGGTAGTCATTTTTTACAAATCATCACAAACAAGCCTGCTTTTTATTCATTGGTAGGAGCCCTTAATGGCTATTCAGTAATATTATAAATTTAGACGTTATAGATAAAGTATGCAAATACAAATAAGAATTCATCAGGTGGTGAGAAGTTGAAATTGGTATTGAAAAATTAGTTTACAAATCATCATCTTCATCGGGCAAAGCCACGACTGCTGCTTCCTGTAATTTCAAACAAATACAAACGATTATGAGTATTAAGAAATTACAATTTAACTAATGTTTAACTTATAACAATTGAATCAATTTAATTGTTTTGTGTATTCTCTTGAATCGGCTTCGTATCAAGTTCCAGCAGAGTTGGCTAATAAAAAGTAAGACAAAGTGCCACTAGCTGAAGAACAGATTTTAAATTAAATTATCACAGGTAAAACGATTTGATTTGCTACGTGAGAGTTGAGAGTCTAGTCTTGCGTATGTTGATTTCAAGATTAACTTATCATTTTGAACACAAAATGCTAGTTAATTTTTAAAACAATGTCACCAGTGGAAGTGGAAAAACAGACATTTACTTCTACAACTTAAATGAATCCGATTCCTACTATGGTGTATTGTGAGTGTAGTATTCGACATTTTGTAATTATGGTTAAAATAATAAAATAGAGTATGAATCTTACCCTGAGCTCATTTTCGATCTTTAGTTGCCAAGCAGGATCCATGGTAACCTCTGGAGGAGCCAAAGCCGGCATGGCGACGAATTCCAAGTTGGGATCACCGATGAGTTTCCTAGCCAACCAGAGGAAGGGCTTTTCGAAGTTGTAATTGCTTTTGGCGGAGATGTCGTAGTACTGAAGGTTCTTCTTCCGATGGAACACGATGCTCTTAGCTTTCACTTTCCTGTCCTTGATATCAACCTTGTTGCCACATAGAACGATGGGAATATTTTCGCAAACACGAACCAGGTCCCGATGCCAGTTAGGTACGTTCTTGTACGTCACCCGTGAAGTTACATCAAACATGATAATAGCGCACTGGCCCTGTAATTTTCAGACAACGTCCATTCAGTAAATATTCAGACAAAGAGAATATAAGATCAAGCGCTTAGGAATAAATATGGGTAATAATGAGTTAACATATTATTATTTGTTATTAGAATAGAATGAAACCAGTCATACCTGAATGTAGTAGCCGTCTCTCAATCCTCCAAATTTTTCCTGACCTGCAGTATCCCATACATTGAACCGAATAGGGCCACGACTCGTATTGAACACGAGGGGGTGAACTTCCACACCCAAAGTTGCGACGTACTTCTTCTCGAACTCTCCAGTTAAATGACGTTTGACGAAGGTCGTCTTCCCGGTTCCACCGTCTCCAACCAGCACGCACTTGAACGTCGGCATTTCTACCTCTTTGTTTTCCGCCATCTTGCTCAGTCTCAATGTAACTAGATGTCTGGAATTCAAAAACAATTGCAATTAAAACTCTGATAAGGTACAAGTCGGAAGTATGAAGTACGGTTCCTTTGTGCTTTGAACTGCATACTCAACTGCTGTGTGCTGTGTACAAACTACAAAGTAACTAACTAGGGACTGGAATAAGTAGCTGAATGTAGCATGTCACATGTCACCATGTGCATCCACATGACACATGACACATACATGACACATGAAATACGAACGAATGATGAATGTGTGATATGAATGACTATATATTTCGATTCTGTTGGATCCTACATACAACATACATTGTGCATTGATGGTGTGTGGTGGATTTCAACAATCTGAAATCTCCATTCTAAATCATATACTAAATACAAAATATTAAAAACTACAACTATGATGTATGAACTTCCATGTACAATGTACAATCAATGTGCAATGTACTGAATACTCACTTACTGAATTATCTGTTATGGCAAATGAATGTTCTTTGTTCTTGATCTGTGATCAGAAATGAGAATGATGAATTCCAAATTCAGATTCAGAATGAATGAGGAATTCACTTGAATTCAGACTTCAGAGTGATGAGATGAGGGAATGCAGAATGAATGAGGCGAATTCAGAATTGGACGGAAAGAGAATAACGTTTCAAGAGCACAGAGCACAGAGTCAAGAGAAGAGAATGAGAACGAAAGAAAAGTGGAGAAGGTTCAACGTTCAAGCAAGAACTGACAATGAGTGGAATTTCCCTCCAAAAAAAGAAGAAAACTGAGGCCGCCGACACTAACTTTGAACTTGGTTCTCGGACTTGTGAGTGTAAATGTGTGGGTGTGGCGTGAATGTGGGTGTGCCAGTAGGGGATGAGAGTAACAAGAACAAGCGACTTACCCCGAGAGCGACAAATAAAATTAGTAGACTTGCGAAATTCCGTTCCTTTTTCTTCGTTTTTTGTTGAGTGAGAGAAGAAGAAGAAGAGCGTGGTTCTCCGGTGGCGAGCAGGAACGAAAGAGTGAGTGACTTTCTTTCCCTCATTCTCTGCTCTCTGCTCTGTGCTGGAGGAGCAGGGCCGTACGCCCCAGCCGCCCCGCCCCACCACCTCCGCCCCTCCCACCCACCTTACTCAATCACCCCGCACCTCCCTCTGCCCCAACTCTGACCAGTGCAGAGTGACTAGTAGCTGTGGGTGGGGGTGTGGGTGCGGTGCTGCGTGAGGGGGGTGGGTGCGCAGGAGTTTGGTGCTGTGTGGGGAGTGTGGCGAAGGGGAGTGGGCCTCTCCCTACGCCACCCTCTCCACAGCAGCCCGACTGCCCACTCTGCCCGACTGACACCACTGACCTCATGCAACCGACCCTCCGACCCACACCCACACTGCAATGACCAAGGACCGACTTGCCGCTCTCAAGGCCGTAAGACTAACCAACTAACCTTATCTTAACACACGCACCACCGCTTATCCACTCTCTCTCTCACAGAGACACAGGCACACATACACACTAACTAACTACCACTCATCCTCAACAACATCAACAACATTCCTAACCTAAGCCTAAGCAGGTAGTCCCGTAGCTGGACTAACTAGAGTCCCGAGAACTAAGGAGAAAGCAGAGTCCCTCACTTAACAATGGGAGAGTAGGTCCTGAGAACTGGCCCAGTAGTAGTAGTGGAGGCAGTGGAGAGGAAGAGAGGAGGGCCACTTGTTCCCCCTCTATATCCCGCACTCCCTATATACCCATATAGCTCAGCATAGCAGCAACAAGTTATCTCACACTCTCCACAGTCTCGTGTTGTTCTGGAGGTTAGGGGAGCTTAGCGGAGGAGACCTTGACCCTTGCATTGAGAATATTGAGATGGGGGTGAAAGGTGAGAGGGACAGGAGTCAGTCAGAACAGAAGCAATCAATGTCACATTCCTCCACAAATCACAATTACTCTCCAATCAATGTCAAATGTCAATGTGCTAAACTGTGCTATGAATGTCAACTTTTGAATGTTTTCTCCAAGTGTCCTCACTCCTTCTTCTTCTTAACTCTCTTGAGCCTCTTGAACTCTCTTGTCTTGGATTTGGAACACCTTGTGCCTTGTGCCTTGTTCTTTCCCCCGGATCTCCCCTCCCAATTACTTATCGTTAATATATGTTCATTTACTTCATTTGTCCACCCTTAAGGGCCTTAACCCTTCATTACTTTCAATTTCAATCTCCTCATTGATCCCAATATTGGAAATAATAAATACTCCCCGCTTTCTCCCCTCTTTCCCCTCGTCCTTTCTTTGTTCGTAAATGTGGATATTTTTGTCGTAACTGCGGAACTGAGCAGGCACCCCCTCCACCACCACCACCAGCTGGGGGACCCTCCAACCGAGATGAGCCTTACTTATTACTCTCTACTGCTACTGCCTGCCTACCCTTGGACCCTTAACCTTTTGGCTCCCATGACCGTCCACCGGTTCACCTCGCCTCCTCGTGTTCCTGTTCTTGAACCCAATGCAAACATTGGGTTGGGCCACTTTCATCATCTCTATATTCACTATTTTCGCTTTAACTGTCCGTGTGGGAGCCATGCAAGAGCCTAATTAACTTATTATTCCCAATGTATCTAGGCACAAAGCGACGAGGACGATGGGGCTTCCGACGACGTCGCCGTCACCGTCGAAAGCCGGGATGGCTTCATGGACGAATTTTTCGCCGAGGTACAGACCCCAACTTTTCAACATTTAAACATTTGCAGTGCAGTAAACTATTGCAGGGGGTTTTTAACGATTCTCGTTCCATGCTCGACAGGTTGAAGAGATACGGGAGATGATAGATAAGATCCAAAGTAATGTCGAGGAGGTGAAAAAGAAGCACAGTGCCATTCTATCCGCCCCAACAACGGACGAAAGTAATTCTACAAATATCTTACATTCAGTCCATCAAATTTCATACGCATCAAATCTTCAAATCCCTTCCACAATTAAATGTGACACATAACCACGAATTTCTGTTAAATTCTTTCTTGTGTCAATATAATCGTAAAAAATAATTCGTGTTGGTTGTAGAATTTTTCTTTCAAATCATTTGCCCTGAAAAAATTGTATGAAAAATGATCCATTACTGACATGAGGCGATTATTAAATACATGAAGTTGTTAAAGTCTCATGAATTTTTGCGACTGATTTAGAAATGAAACAAGAGCTGGAAGATCTGATGGCAGGGATTAAAAAGACAGCAAATCAAGTCCGGTCAAAGTTGAAAGGTACTGGTTCCTTACAGGATATACTCTCTATAATCCTTTGACTGTTTGGGAATGTTACCTAACTTTGGTTCTGTTGCCTTCTTGGATTCTGTCTAGTAATTGAGCAAAATATCGAGCAAGAAGAGCACACAAATAAGTCATCAGCAGATCTGAGAATACGAAAGACGCAACACTCCACCCTTTCCAGGAAGTTTGTAGAAGTAATGACAGAATACAATCGGACACAGACGGACTACCGAGAACGGTGCAAAGGGAGAATACAACGTCAATTAGAAATCAGTGAGTTTTGTCAATGAATCTCTCAATACTAAACCTGTTGTGGATGAGAGAGTGGAACTTGTGGAGCTGTAAATTTTAAATTTAAATGAACTATAACTTGTAGCGGGGAGGACGACGACGGACGAGGAGCTGGAGGAGATGATAGAACAAGGAAACCCAGCCGTGTTCACTCAAGGGATAATTATGGAGACGCAACAAGCCCGTCAAACGTTAGCCGATATCGAAGCCCGACATGCCGATATCATCAAATTAGAAAATTCTATCCGAGAGCTTCATGACATGTTTATGGATATGGCCATGCTAGTCGAAAGTCAAGTCAGTCAATTCAATTTATCAGTCAAAAGCATATTAGATTTAGGGATCTACATTTTTTCATTAGCGCAAACGGTTTCATACAAAATTAAAATCTAAAGGGCAATTTCTCATAGCCCGAGCCAAGGTGTAGATTATTCATTCATTCATCCCCTCACGTGTATTATATACACATATATGGGGGTTTCCGATTGTTCTCCTCTCTGGTCAAAATTATAGTATTCTATCAAACTTCTAAAGTGCTGATTCAATTCTGTTAGTCCTGTGGCTTCAAATGGTACTTCTAATTTTAAGGGGTCGGGGACATACACAAGTCCCCATTTGAATCAAGGTAAAGGTAACTAAAGTTGAGTAATTATCTTTTTACCATTTTACCCATCACCTTCTTATAAATTAGAATTCATGAATGAAGTGTGGTCGTAGTTTTTTTAATGAAAAGTTATTATGGGATAATTTGCTACAATTTTGACAGGAATAGGCCATCATTTTTTAAGGGATTTCATTGTCGATAAATTATAAAGAATTGAATTGAAAACTTTATTATTGTGTCAAAAAGGTTCAGATAATTAATAGTTAATAGTTTGTCAGTTTAACACACCTTTGAAATCATGAATGCTAAAAAGGTCGGTTTTGAGAGTTTTGACTCTGACATCGGACCATTTTGAAGAGAGTTATATGGGACCATGAGGACAGGCGGACATGTGGATGGTATTGACATTCAGCCCTGGCTCGGGCCAATGGTTTTGTTTAAATGTTTTTCCAAGCTCAGGAATCTGTTATCTGTCAACGGTCGAGTATCTTTCTATTTGTAGTTGCTATCTGATTTGATAAAAAATTGTTTTTTGAATTTATTAAACAGGGAGAAATGATTGACCGTATCGAGTACCATGTAGAACATGCAGTTGATTATGTTCAAACCGCAACACAGGACACCAAAAAAGCTCTCAAATACCAGAGTAAAGCGAGACGGGTTAGTCATCTCAAATATATTATTAATCATATAAATCTCGGAATTCAATCCAAATCGCCACCCATATGCCATTTATTGTGAGCTTATCGACAAAGCATGGTAATTTCGGACACTGTTGCCGACTATATGATGAGTTTTTTAGTTTTTACTGTTAGCGACCGTAGATATGGAGTCATGAACCTCAGTATTAGCATCACCACTTGACTAATCACCAACACCATTGATAAAACAACCAAATATTGTGCTAGAATTCTGCCCTCATTGATTCATATGTTTATGCTTTATATCTTTTTACTCTGTTTTTGTCATTTTTTATTATTCTTTAATCATGTGTTGATAATTAACTTTTATTTTTTTTTGTTGTGGAGTACAGAAGAAGATATTGGTGATAGGATGTATTCTGCTGGTAGTTATTCTATTGGCCCTAGCTGTGATGGTCTCCATGTTGGGTCCTCAACCTCTGACACAATGACGATGTTGACGAGGACCACACACAAACATTACCACCCTCAATAGTATTTTATTGTCCCGTCTATTTTTATATCGTATTAATCCACTTCCGCAGACTCCTATCTTCGAATTTACAACCAAAGATTATCATTTTGTACGACAGGATTACGGAACCGCGACAGAAATGCCGGGCACACCGGTTGACGTATTATATATGTTATGTATGTCACGTAACTTAATTCTCAGAATAATTGTCACGAGAATTTCATACTTTCTGGTCATATTTACTGTAGGCATTTTAATCCGATAGTCATTATTCCACGGATTTAATGAATTTAATCTGTTAAGTTTTGAATCTCCTTGTTATGTTATTTATATACTTTTGTTGCTTTCAGTAAATATATTATCATTTTATGATTTTACCGTTTTGTTCTCTTTTGTTTTCACCATTTCTTTTTGCATACACTTCGTCATCGAAATTGTAGAACTATATTTCTCGGCGCCCTTCATGGTTGACAGGATGATCATTTTATCATTTTGGCGTTGGGTATAATCACAGAAATTATGAAAATTCCTATCAACACATCGCCTTTCCACGTTTTGACCGGGTGATGTGATGTGATATGCTATAATCCTAAAATATAAAGACAACGCAATGACGTGGACAGTCGAGTCCCCCTACACTTTATTAGTTTATTATCCACCCCTGGAAATTTTTAATTTCAAACCTTAGAATCAGATAAATTCAAGGGGGAACGAAACATAATTTGCAAAGTAATTAACTGCTGTTCTCTGGCTTTTACATGGATCAATATCACGAAAGTGTCAAAAAGTCTTAACGTGTTGATTCAAACGAGTTTCTGACTCTAGCCTTCATGATTCGGTATGATTCAAAAACAATACCCACTCCAACCATCAAGGCATTCAAATTAATGGTTAGGGTTTTAAAATTTCCATCCCCAGCCGATCAATTTGGGTAAATATGGAAGATTTCATGTTAATGTGACTCGTAGACTACTCCGATTGGGAATGACGTGTATTTCTTGGGTAAATAGAGTGCATGGAGTCCATGTAATTTGAAGAGTTGACATGTAGTTTGATGGCTTTTGGTAGCCAGGAGGAAGAGATACTGAATTGTTCCATTCTGTTTGAATGTTTGCAGAAGAAGATAATGATAATGATTTGTCTGCTAATCCTGGGAGTAATATTGGTATCGACGGTGGCTGGGTACTTTGGGATCTAATAACGTGTGGAAGGAAGGAATCAGGGGGTTGTCATGGAGCCGGTGTCGTTGGTTACCATAGATACCATCTCATCTTCCTCCCTCCTCCGTCAAACGGGCTTCACTCCAAGGCTTTCAAACTTTCATTGAGACAAGAGAAAGTGGAACATATTTATAGACTACTTAACTACTACGATGACTAGTTAGAAGAATTTGGAACAAGAGTCGGAATGAACTGATCCTCATTTTTCAACCTTTCCTCTAATATTGGCCAAACTATTTTCGCAACCTACAAATCAATCAGTCCTATTAATTACTAAACAACTCAACCACTAACTACATATTTTAGTTCATGAACGGGGACCCGAGGACCCACACCCACTCCCAGTTCCCATTCCTTGCAACCCACATTTGAAATGTGCCAACCAGAAGAGAGTCGGAACTTGGAACAGATTAAATTCAGATATGAAATGGTTGGAAATTGTCAAGTTGGGGTTGGAATGATTGAATCTCATTTGGAGAGGTTGTGTTGTTGGGTTCGTTTCAGGAAGGTGAACCAAATCAACCACATCACACACATACAAAGTTCGAATACAATCACTAATTATATTCTACTAGTTTCCCTCCATCCTCATCATGGTCCGGAATCCTGATAATCATGCTAATCTTACGTTATGAGGATCATGATAGTCCTCTCAATCTCTATCTACAATCATTAGGATATTAATTAGAAGGGTTTTTAAATTATACTGGCTCAGCTAAGGAAAAGTTACTCTCCCACCAAAACCCTACCCTTTCAAACACGCCAAATTTACGCTAAAAACGCTCTTCTACTTACGAACTTACAATTTATATTCATATCTATCGCCAATGTTTATAGTCAACTCACTATGGGCCCTGCCTGCGTGTCAAAGGAGTTCAGTTATCTAATACATCCAATTAAACTAGTACAGTAGTACATGTTGATTAGGAAACTCTAAATTCTAGCTCTGCCAATTGACCCCAAGTACGGAAAGGGAGAAGGATACGCTTAGTTTCCCAGTTTTTCAGTCCTTTTTGGATTTGGTCCAAAAGAAGACAGGAGGTGGGCATTGCAAAAGCGAAAAAATACCAGCCTTCTCCCACTGAAAAATTATCAATTTAATATATGAAACTTCAATTAGCACTCTCATTTTGACCTACTAGAAGTGAATTGGCAGAGCTGAAATTATGAGTTTCTTATTCAACATCACGAATCTAGTTCCTTATATTCCTTGATTCCTGGGACACACGAGTAGTCTCCATTAAATTGTTCTTTTCTCTTTCAAAGGAAATTAAAATTTTACTAAAATTTCTATTCTACATTCTTTAGAATTTAAATAATTTATATGCAGAAATGTTTTCCATTTCTCAACACCAATTTTTAAGTCTGTAATTACAAACTATTTGAATGAGATTATTCCGAAACTGCCCTTATTTCCTTTCCGTGTTCAAGGGTTTTAAGGTATGAAATTCCTAGAAAATCACCAAAATTACTCCTATGTTTTATTTAATGTTTAATGTTTCAATTATTTTGATGTGTGAAATGCATAGAAATCATTCCTTCATTTTTGACATGGAATCCCATCAGAGCATGAACTGATGGTTCCTAATCACAATTTAATACAGTGTCCGAAACAAAGAGATCCAATTTCAATCACTTCCATCTGAAACCGAATTTATATGTCCAACGAATCAGTTAATGATGCATTGGATAATTACTGATTAGTAACTAAAAATTAACTTATAAAAGATCTTCCAAATTGTCTCTAGGAAGTGGACAAGATATATTTAATTATTCAGGCACTTTCCTATTGTCAGGAACAATAATAATTAATAATCCACTCGTCCATTAAATTATCAATAACAACAGTTTGGACAAAGGGGTTTCAATCTTTGCGACTGAAATTTCTCCAAAATGAGCTCTAAAAATTAAACTAAAATTTCCTATTACAAATTATTAATAAATAAGATTCAGTTTGAAGGGCCTGTGTTTTTGAAATGGGAAGGGTAACTTTGAAATCGCTCACTCAGTATAGCTTCTATAGAATTTCCAAAGAAATTTACAGTTACTTGAACGGAAATTATTATAAAGGAAACAACTAATTTTTAAAAATTATATAAATACAAATTTTTAAATCTCATAGGAAGTTACCCACTAATTTAAAATGAAAATGCCCATGTTGCTATAAAAATCGTGGCCGGTGCTTTCTAGAAATTTTCCCCATGGAAAAAGAGTCAGTCCATCTAATCAAATAACCAAAATAACAAGTCATTTAGTACTTACATTTGTAACTTGATCATCCTTAAACATTTAAATACTAAATGGCTTTTGTTTATTATTTGGTTGAGTGGGCGGATTCCTCTTTCCTTTGGGAAATTTCCAGTAAATAGTTGCAGCCGTTGCAGGATTCGTATGAAGGTGTGGGCATTTCCTATTAAATTAATGGCTAAATCCCTGTAAACAGCGTTAATTATATGCCAAAATTATATACCGGCAAGAACTGGCCCCCTTAATTACTCTTAAATGATTATTTGCATATTTACGGGAATAAATCCCCACCCGGAATAACTTGTTTCTACTCGACGATGTAGAGCACCGATTTGGCTGTTTGAACTTTAACGTTCCCTGGGGACTTATTTCCGAGAATATGGTAAGTAATTGCGATAAAACTCTCCTTCCCCTTATACAGACAAATAAATTCCATGTGTCAAACCCTTATTTTATTAATATGATTACTGTTATTGTTAAATAATTGACTGTTGATTAATTAAGGACTAATCAGTATTTAATATGCCACCGCTACGTCCAACTGCCGCTAATTCAACTCTAATTATATTATAGAACTTGTATCTCGCTAATTCTGACTACCTACAGCTACATATATTCTAAAGTGATAATTGTAATTAAATTATAATTAATTTATCACAATGGCTTTTATTTTCTCCCTAAATTAGTTAACGAATCTCTCTAACAAAGTCAATCCATGTAGATAAACTGATAATCCTTGTTTTTCCCATTTAACGTCGTAAACTTATTCTCTATTCTAATGTTATGCATTAAGTGTATTAGATTTTATGACCGATTTTTCAAGCTCTCAGTTTTATTTGTGTTTTAATTGCAATTTTACTTTGCGTGTGATTTAATGGGAGGCGGAAGTTATAGGCCCTCAGCGAATGCCCTACAAAATCCTGGGTTTTAATTAAGGAGGGCGCGTTATATCGGGAATGTAGGCTAATGTAGTATATTGAATTGTGTCACCAGAATAGTGAATTTATTTATTTACTTGTGATTAGTGCTGGGGTTGAAGATGGAGTTCAAGACAATTTTATTATGTTGAGGGTAAAACTGTAATAAGGTTGGGCAATATGCAAACTGCCTAATTAATTACCCACAACCCTTAGCTCTAATCATTTGAATGTAATATAACCTTAATAGTTTTTAGACTTAAGAAACGAATGAAACTGTTTAAACATAATCCGACTTGAGACTTGGAACTGATCATTCTTGGCACTTTCCGTGCAAAACCATGCAAAAATCCTGAAGAACGCAACGGCCTAGGGAGTTTATATCAATTTTAACTGTTCTTACTTGTACTTGTTCTTCCTTCTTTCCAATCCAGAACGCAAACAAAGCGACCGTGAAAAATAATTATCCTCAAGGAGCACAAATAATTAGTTTACCAAAAGAGGCAAACATTACAAAACCACTGCTTCCTTTTACTCGAGTCCATGTAAAAATTCGAAATTTTATCTTCTTCTTATTATTATTTAATTGCATGGGTTGCAGGGGCTTGATCCTAATTTTAAAAGTAGACTCCCATCGCCTATAAACAGTTACAATATACATGAATACTACTGAAATAAGTCCCCACCCTCCAATCCTATACAACTTCTGGCTTTTTTCTGGTGTGAAGCCCAGAGACTTTAGTGACCATAAACTCCCCAGGGGGCTTATTTGAGTAATAAGTAGTTTAGATGAGTAGAAGATGTCCATGGAGAAATGTAGAGTGGAGGATCTGACCAGGTAGAATATCCCGGTATAAGTCCCCTCCCCGAAATAACTTGTTGCCACACTCCTGTCCTTCAAAATGCCAAACTGCCCTATCCTACAATGTTAAATAGGTGGAGTTGGGTATTTGTATTGGGATATAGAGTAGAAACCATAACCACCACGTGTGTGCTTATTAGCAGAATTCTGGCTTTGCTAACTTACTCATAATTGCTAATTGCTAATTAAATAGAAGGTTTGAGTGAGTGTGACCTTTGACCTTGTCCCTTGGTGAACCATTCTTGAGCCCCTCTTCCTTTCCTCTCTCTCCCTTTTGCAATAAAGCAATCAACTGTTATCAACTACTTCTAATTATAATTATAAGATCTAAGAGGTTATTTAAATACTAATCCTAGGAATAAGAAGATTTATGTCAACTACTATATATTATCTATTTAGGCATAGTAACAATAATAATTATATACAGAGTGTTGTCTAAAATAATATGTCCTCCATTATAATAATATCATCATACATTATATAATAATCTATCTGTCTGTGAGAATTATATTAACCAAATTGATCTCAAACACACCTTCCCATTTGCCATTCCTTTATGCATTTTATTAATTCATAAATCTGCCCTACATACTATATAAGTAACTCATACTAATCTTAAGTAATAACTAATAAGAGCCATCACGAATTCCTCAAAAACTTTTTCAATTACTCTTTAGTTTTTAACCATTCTGGTCTTTGATATACTTCGCAAGTTGCAATTATAATTTACATTGAAATTATGAAGCCTGAAAAAAGGTTTAGTAAACCCAGACGGTTCTGTATAGTGAATTTGGGAAGAAATTCTTCGGAACATTTCGAAACACAAAAAACTAAATCGCTGTCTTATTGTTCTTTGGTCGTTTGAATGCTGACCGGTTATTAACAACCGGGTTTAAGAATAGGATTTTAAACAGTGGAATAATACAGCGAGAGTTAGTGGTACAAAGTCTGATTTATTTGCGTATAATAAAAATAGGCTCTTTCGTTTTGTATAAATAAATATGTGTTTGTAGCTGGTTATCTGCCAAATACGTTTCCGAAGAGTCGATTGAAGTTGAAGAGTCCGGTGATTGGTGGATTGGGGGGCGGAGGGGGTCCTCCCCCGGGCGCCTTGTTCAGGTAAACTACGTCGCGGACTGGGGACGCCGCTGACCCATAATCATCATGTACCTGACCATCCACAACAACACATTTACATTTACATCCCTAACTACCATCCCACAAGAACAAACTCACAAGGGAAGGTTTTCAGGGTGTAATAAAGGAATTGCTAGAAACTTTTTAGGTGAAATCTACAAGTCTAATGCACAATAAAAATCGAAAAATTAGGTGCTTAATTTGACGTTGACCATGTTTTAAAAATTACTTAATACAAAAAATCATGCAAATCGACTATTTAAAATGTTTACAAAACAGTTATTATTGGTCCGATTTTCAAAATTTTTCAAAAACTCGCGAAATTTTGAAAATCGGACTAATATTCGCTGTTTTATGAGCATTTTAAAAAGTCAATTTAAATGATATTTTGTATTAGGCAATTTTTAAAACATGATCAAGGTCAGATTAAGCACCTCATTTTTTTATTTTTATTGTCCATTAGACTTGTAGATTTCACCGTAAAAGTTTCAAGCAATTCCCTTATTACAGCCCGAAAAACTTCCCTTGTCAGACGCTTCTCTCAAAAACAACTCGGTGTAATACCCCCCTCCCCCATAATACCCCCCCACCGAGTAGTTATCTGCAAGAATATGTAAAGAGAGAAATAAGGAGAGGATGTTTTGCAATTGCAATGCCATAATTAGTCTAGAAATTAGATGGGTTGGTTTTTTAATGGAGCATCTCACTCCTAATAAGGTCTTTAATAATGCAGATGCAGCTTTTGTTTGTTGAAAATTGTTTTTAATTTTGACTGAAGAATTGAATCTGTAAGGCTACGTAACACGATTAAAAACGTAAAGTTGGTATGAATGCTGGAGGAAATGCTTGAAGCTTTTATGAAATCTTGAAACGAGACCTTTTGTATCAGTTTAAATGCAAAGTTTAAATATTTAAATACGTGTTCAAGTCTTTCATCCAAAATGGACTATTTGTGAGGGATTAATTGCGAGACTGTTTAGGAAACGACGGAATTTGACATATTTGTTTTTAAATATTTGAATATGCCGAAGAGGAAGAAATGACAGAATGAGAGACAGAGTAAGGGAGAAAGTTTGATTTACTTGCTCTATTTAATAATAAAAATAATATAATTATGGAAGAGAACAGAGTATATTATTTAGCTGATAAATTATTAGGTATTAAATGTGATACTAATTAGTGAGGAGGGAAAGTGATGGAGGAGACTGTATCGGATCTACCCTGTAGACAAGAGAATTGAGTAATTAGAGACAGATATTTAATTAGGTTAATTATTATTAGAGATATTTAATGATGAGAAGATGAGATAAATGATATATCACAGGTAAAGGGCTATTAAATCATCCAATCCGTTCGTTGATATTCGTTGATATTATTTAAGTCTATTTGGAAAGACGTAATATTGCCAGAAGGAAAGACTATGTTTAAATCTACCACCACCACTGCCACCCAATTTATTAAGTAGCAATTCATCCCCAGCCCCCACGCTTCCTCCTCCCTCCACCTCTCCACCACTTGTCCATTTCGACAAGACCCGTCGACGACTTATCGATGAGTTGGCATCATATCTGTCTGTCGGCAGGGATTCCCCATCTCTCAGCCCTATTTCTCGACAACCAAGCAAGCCCCCATTACCTTAGATTAGATTTGGGTCCTGTAATTAATTAGTGGGATGGAGGTAATTTGGTGCTGAGGTATCGAGGTATCGAGGCACGTTCATCCCCAGATCGTCTTATTTTATATTTTAAAATTGGCACTGATTTCTAAAGGTAGTTGCCCCTAGTCGGTGTCTAGGGTTCCTTGGTTGGTTAGTCCTGTCTTAGTACTTGTTCTGTCTATGGGGAAGGGTCTGTTATCTCGAGAGGGCGAGGAGGGCGAGGGGCAGGAGGGGCGACAGTGCCCCGGCCCAGCGCCCGTTCCTCGATCCAGAGACGCTGAAGACGTGACTCTCGTTGTTGTCGAGTGGAGAGCCAAGTAGAGACCCACCGACCATCTCCCCTTCTTCGTACGAGCCACGGACGCTCCCGTCCCATCTCTACGCACAAACCACCACCAAATTTAGAGCACCCAAGCCAACCTAATTAACTAACTACTTTCATAACTACCATCTTACAAAGTCCAGTTAAATCCTCCTACAAATCCCCCATCCCCACTTAAACCCCACCATTTCCTGCCATTTTACGACTGACTCCAGGTTAAAAGTTAAACCAGGGGACTTAGGACCCATCTCTCTAGCCCATAATTATATAGGCTCTACTTTTAGCCCAAAGCAAATTCAGCCAAGAATGAAACAAGTGGAAAAGAAATAAGATCCTTTGCATTTACCAACTATTTGGCAAGTAAGTAAAGATGTGGAGATCATTGACTTACAGAGTTTCGACTGAGAGTAAGGTTAAGGGTGGTTGGTCCATTATCGTTTACGAAAAACTCCATCTCCCTCGGCTCGTAATTGTCATGTAAGGCCTAAATAATCATTTCACAAATGTCATCTTCCTTCAATGGGTTATCATTATTCAAAAATATTCATTTCATGGTTAGATCGGGTTAAGGTCGGCCGTGTTTACTCATTTCAATAGGATTTGATGGGTTTGTACTTTGGAGGTACATTGAAGCATTAGCAAATCTATTTCGACCTCAAATTCAGCGGTTTACGTTACTCTTACGTTTGGTTTTTAAGGAAACTGGTAGGGGGTCCATTGATGGTAGTTAAAGAGAATTTAGTTGTTACGTGGGTGGGTATGGAGAGATAGATATGGATAGTTAATTGAGAAGTTGGTAAATGTTGAAGGTGTAAGTGAGGAGAGTTTGTTGAAGAGGGAGTTACCTCGATGAGATATCTTCCGGGAAGAAGGACGCGCCAGAACTCCCCGTGCCGCGTCGTTTTGAATCCCACAAGGCGGTCCTTTATTTTAAGGGACGCTCCTTCAATCGGAACACCCGACTCGTCCATCACAAACCCGCGCACTCCTCGATGTACTTCCCCCAAAAACCGAACCAGCGACTGCAGCCAAAATTATGTATTAAAACTACACCAACCTAATTAATTCTTAATTACTCATTAAATCAGGCATTCTATTCCCTTACGTTCTTGTTCTCCTGCCAGTAACGGGGGAGATCTTCGGCCATAGGGAACTTGCAGCATGAGATCTCCAGCGTCACTTCCATACAACCGTGCCACACGTAGTTGTAGTCTTGCATTCCCCCTGTCAAATATCAAATAATTACTCGTCATTTCTACTTTAATCCTCTGAATACAGGGGGGGGGGGACTATAAACGACGTACTCGACACTTATAGCTAATTAATTTACCAATTACTGTGGAAATTGACAAATAAGGAGCTCAACTTAATTGAAATTCATGACAAAAGTGTGGAAAAATTGAACAAACATTTTTACGCCAAATTCTTTGATGTTTTTAAAGTCTCTGTGGAGGTTGACTCGCCGCTTAAAACTCATTTCGCGTATGATTGATATGGGACTTGCTCTAAAGAACAAAACTAGCTTTACCCGGCGAGTCAAGGAGGATAGGAACGTCAAAAAATTCCGACATTCATTTTGCCTCCATTAATTAATGGAGGCAAAATGGAGACATTAATTCCTCCGTTGTTTTTCTTCATTTTTGATCGTGTTTTCAAAGTAGAATTGAATAAGTTAAAATGTGACTGACCGAGAAGAGGGTACCACTTGGCTCCATTCGTGATCCCGTCCTTGAATCCACTCTGACCTTTGCAGGGCCGACCTTGATGCATCCGTTTATTATTCGAGGCATAGGTTAGGGCCAAATGCTTGAACGTGTCATCGTCGGGAGTTATGGACTGGGCCGAACTGAGGCTCTGGAACACTACATATCCAATATTAAGTTAATTACTAATTAGCTAAACCGTTAAACGACATATTACTACAGAAAGGGTAAACTTTAAAGGAACTACAAAAATACAATTTGCACTAAATTATTACTAGAAACGACTACCTTCACAAACACAATACATCGATGCAGTATCACGATAAAATATACTACGGCAAGCAATGCAGATTTATCAACGATGCATTCATTAATAAGAATCAGTAATAGATCTATATTATCGTATCAAGTGATCATCAAAGGATTACGGCAACCAATATTTACATACATGATATTCATAAATACTGAAATTTAAGTTCCCCAGGCACTTTAACTTTAATTTCTAACTCAGCAATCGGTGCAGTTTCGCATTCAAACAAAGGTAAGGAGAGGTACGAGTTATTCCGGGGTGGCTACTCTCTCATTATTTTTCGCAATTCAATCGAAAGTTTTAAAGTTTTAAAAAATCAAAGGCTTATTGAAAAATGAATGTGTTGGTCGTAAAAGTGGTAATTTTCTTTAGTTTTCTCAAATCTTTCCCAATTTAATCAGAGAAAGCACTTGTAACAAGACAAGTTGACTGAGCGGGTAAAACTCCTTTCGTTAATATGTATAGCAGCATTTATAGTCCATTGCATGAATATGGGCTGACTCTAGAGAAGGAAACGAGTTTTACCCGGCGAGTCAACGAGGACATGGACTTATGAAATTAAAGAGATAGTAAGGTGGTAGGACGTTAAAGCCGAGAACTGGGTCGCAAGTCAAGTGAGTTGAAAGAGGTCTTAATTAATTCCCTAGATTTGAATTCTAATTAAGCCTAGGTGATGGTAATGTTCCAAAAGTAATACTTGCAGAATGGGAGAACTGATTGAGATTTGATCAAAAGTAAGGTATTAAATGAGGCAAATGGGGTAAGAAGAATAAGAGATGAGTTGACTAAAAGTGAATTGATTATTGATGAATGTATACCAGTCTGAAGGAATGCCGGCACCCTCCCTGAAATCCATAAATTAAATTTACAAATCACGACAGCTAATAAACACTACTTCACTCAAAAACACAACTACAAACATTCAGGAGCAAATTATTTAAATAACGAAATTATATTCAACTCAAGACATCACATCTTAACCGGCTCAAAAAGTTCATTTAAATCCACGAGACCCTTCAGTTAAATCCACACTTTTCAGCAACAATTTAAATTATCAAAAATAAGACTGCTTTTTAATTTTTATTCTCCATCAAAGTTCATTAGATTCTATCAAAGTTAACTTTGTTCCAGCATTTTATTTTGAGATCAAATCAAAAATGGTTTATTTTTCACCACCCATCCAAAGCTGGTTTAGGGATGAGAGTTTACAAGCCCATACAATGAATTTGTCAAAATATCAGTGACATTTTAGACGAATAAACATTCTGTGCAGGGTTGATTAGGACAATCTAACATTAAACAGAGACATTAGTGTCAACATCTACAGGTTAATATTCTATTGTCAGGTAATTTGAGTGCCAACTCTATTCAACTCTAAAAATTATTTAAAAAATGCAAAATGACGAGTATCCCAATCTGTCGAGGCAACTAAAAACGGTGAAGCTTGATATAAGAGCAAATAAATGCGTTTACAACCCAAAATGAGGACAATTTCAAGCGATAGAATTTGAAGGATAAAGAACTAACTTATGCAAGTGGAAGCAGAGCGACAGAATCCTATGCAAACGTCCGAATTCCAGTAAGTAGAACAAAATTCAGTTATCTTTAGTTTCTTTAAGTTTCTATGTGACTATTATTATGTCTATGACAAATATAACTGTCCAATCATGGCGACCGGCCTATTTATACATAAGTTGACAATATCTAAATGAATTCCCAAAAAACTGATTTTAATAAAATACACTTCAAGCGGAAATGTGAGTACATAATTAATGATCCGTTATATTCGTCACGACACACCTACATTCCCAACAGTATGTTAGTTTTAGTGTAATTTAAGCACTGGAATGGGATTTATAGAGAGAATTGGATGAGTAGTGACTAGTGCATGTCTATATTTATGGGGTTATGTGAGAGTGGGGAGTAATTAATGAGACTTTTAAATAGTTGGGGACTTATTTCGGGGGTATAAATGGTGTAATGTAAAGGGGTTACGTGATTTAGGCGTGTTGTCGTAAGGATAGGAGGCAACCAGGGCTCCGCCGTGAAGATTCCCCGACAAAACGAATTGTATTTTCGAGATCCACTGCTTCACGTGCTCCGTTTCCGGCTGACTCTTGGCATTATTCGTCTTGAAATAATCAGGAAAGTTACGATTCAAATCGTAGCCCCGAGCATTGTACCTGCACACAATTTAATAGCCCTTACAATTACCTCAACGTTCATCAAATTATTAAACATAATATCTCCTAGTCAGTATCAATCCCATATCAATTAGCCCCTATTTTCTCGGAATTAAGTATGTTAACCCTTAACCCCCCCCCCCCACCCAAAAAAAAAACGCCATGTCCGTTAACGGTAGGTGAGGGAGGGGAATAAATTTGGTCCTTGCCTGCCTTGTCCACCTTCACAAGTCCCTTCCTTTGCAACTTCGTATCCGTCGGGGTTCATGGAAGGCATGATATGAATCCGCGTGTTGTCCACCAACCACTTGACGTAATCATCCGATCCGTAATCCTTCACCAAATGCTGCAATTAAGCAAACCACATTTCACTAAACAACTATTACATCCTTATTTATATCAGACTCAAAGAGGGACAGAGCCAGTATTCAAAATTCAAATCATATCATTCTCAGTCCACCTCTCTCGATTCTCTTATTCCCAAATATCCCAATATCCAATCCTTAAAATCAACATGTAATATTTTAAAATCTAAATACATTGCATCTACATGATATGCAATCCCTTCCCTTCTTAAGATTTTAAAATACATGAAGTATGAGATGGAAATCCCAGGCGACTCACATTACTACATGATATTGAGCCAGTAAGATAATGGGATAGTTATTATTGTCATTTGTCATGAATGAATTGGGATTTGGGACATCCATATCCCCAGGTCCCCACTTTAAATCCCCATCCTCAAAACCATTAGTTCATAAATAGGTGTTTCAATGGTTAAGCATAACAGTAAATTATTGAAGGGCAAAAAGTGGTTAAGAGATATTTGAGGCTGACTGCTCTTATATTATAGTCTCGAGAGCCTCAACCAACTTGACACCTTAAGACAAAGGAAAGCAATCTCTCATAACTATTTGCAGGGACTTGGTTTTTTTGCCACCGCAAAATTACAATTTACAACCCTCCCCAATTCCTGAGATCCTTATTCTGTGACACTCTGACCAGGCTCCACGCACAGGGCAATCATTACCCTTTTTTAATCAATGAATAATTAATGGGTCTGGAATTTGGAGTCAGAAAATAGGCGTTAACGTTCGGGGGTAAAAAATAGGGCGTTTTCTGCAGTCTGTGTACTTGTGACATTTCTAGCCTAATCTGATTGCAGTGAGTCTATTTGTACAAAAAGTGTTTGGTAACTGGTGATGGATGTAAGGATGTAAGCTGTATTTGAGAATAAGTGGATGGACATAAGAAAATGCTGCCAAGAATAAGTATGAATGCTGTTGGTGTTGGTTACTTGAATGAGATGCAGCATGAGTTCCCGTCCAACGGCCTCGTTCCCATGCATATTCGCCACATACTTGACATTCGGCACTCCCAACTCGTGTTTGTATGGGGACGTGGATATGACCATCACCCACAACTCCCGACCTAACAAACAAAACACAAGAAACATTTCAGTGCCACAGACTTGGACCTTGACCACAGGCCAGAGGCGGAGGGCTGGAAACTGTGGCCAGAATAGGAACCTCTCGGAGTCAGATACAAAACTGTGGAAACTGCGGAAAGTCGGGGATGGCACTTGACACTCGACCACAAACTTGCCTCCACACTTTTAAGGGGTTCACAGAACGCATAACTTGATAAGTTAATTCATTAACCATTTAGTTCCTAAAATCTGATGTAAGGAATATGAACATAGCCTTTGTTCCAATACATGTTCTCGCTCCCTTGATTCCCACAATTTAGCCATTTCACCCTTCTACCCATTTACATATGCACTGGTTTCCAAACAGTTTGAGATAATAACGAGAGTCAGGAGGTTACTCGACGTCATTCAACTCTTGGGAATGGAGTCCCCTTTACAACTTTAAACCCATAAGATCCTATCCATCAATTTCAAAATCCTAATGCCAAGGTTCCTATGTTTAAAAGGGTTCCACCGTCCCGATTTCAGTGTTTGCATGAGAAGGACCTGAGCCTCTTACAATTCTTACAATTAGATGACTTTTAATTCCTGCAAGACAGATCTATGATTCATAAGTTCATACAAATTAGTCATGGGATTGAGGTAGGTAAGTCGTGTAAAATCCTAGGATCGTTTCCCTCGTAAAAAGGCAGTAAAAAGGTAGTAAAAAGGTAGTAAAAATGTGTAATTTGATGGAGGCAAGTATTTAGGTTTGTAGTGAAGGTGAAGGAGTGTAGAATGTGGGTATTTGTGTATTTGGTGTCAGTTGGTTGTTGGGGAAAGGAGGGCAGACGGGAGAGTCCCGTTAGGTCCTTACTTCCGCCTCTCCACCTCCGTCTCTCACAATCAAATAACTCTCAAATAACTCTCAAATAAGTTTTAAATAAGTCTCAAACAAGTGTCAATTAGGTGGAATTGGTGCAATACCTTGGACACTTTTGCCGATCGAGTAGAGAGCCGTCAGGTTGGGATATTGTGCGTTTATCGAGCGCAACAACTCCGTCATCTCCTCGTAAGAATGGTACTGGAAGTCCAGGGAGACGGCCCGCTTCCCCCGCACCCCCACCCAGTCCCCTGATGACCATCCCTCTGTATCCCACAAACACAAATAGTTACAACAATTAACTAACTGCAATTAGCATAAATCAGAAGGAATCTCGGTCCAAGAGATTTCTGAAATTCGGCAAGTTGTGAGTCTCAACTTACGTGGCACGTCGGAGCCCCGGATGTACTGAACGGCAGTGAGGTAGATGTAGAAGAAGGCCACAAGTAAACTGGACATGTACCACATGGCAGGCTTCATCCTGCTCAAAACGATCGGAATTTATGAGAAAAACGGTGTGAATTTCAGTGGTCAATTAGTATATTTTGACCCAGGATCAGGAGAGGAGTGATCCTGATCAACTGACTGAGGATCAACTGTACTTGATTTACTATTTACTGGCTCTGAGGTTGGAGCCTGTTCTGGTCCCCCAGTTAGTCAAGGCCCCCTAATCATAGGCAGCCTAGTAGCAAACTAGCTTTAGGAACAAAACCTGAGCTCTAGAATGAAACTACTACCTAATACTGCTACTACTCATAGAAACCTTCTACAGTTCTACATTGTTGTGAGGGTGCAACAGACACGACAACAATGGACTCAACAATAAACCAGTTATTTTAGCCTACCCTCATACAATTCAACCCTACCACTCCTAGGTATACCGTATCCCTCTATTTAAAGCCCCCCCCGAAATACAAGCTCTCTTCAAACCAGCTTCTAATTGTCATCTTTTTGACCCACAAAGAGATTAGTAGAGGATTAGTAAGGCAAACAGTTTCCTAAATAGGCCACCAAAGGGAATTATTGGTGGTCATATAAATGTTCGTTTCATCTCTAAAAATTCTGCTAGTATTGAGATCCAAATGTTAGGTTAGTTAGGTTAGGTTGAGTTTGTTTGTTTGTTTGAAAAGGAGAAAAGTGCCCTAGGGACTGTAAATTAAGTTTAACGGTATCCTATTTGCACTTTGCAGAATAGGAGAGAGAGAGAGGGTGGGATGTAGTAAGAATAGGTTAAAGCATTGGATGATATATTTAATTGCTGAAGGGACCCAAGGCCGTCCCCAATATTACTCACCAATTAATCATAATTTTTATTGAGAAAAAGTGTAAGAATGAAAAAATCAAGTCTCGAAGCACGCTTTTCCAATCAAGTTACTCATTCTATCCTTTGTTATTGGGGATTGCGGATTGGGAATTGGAGATCAATTATTCCTCCAGGCGCATTATGGCTCCAGATCTGATGAGAAATGAGGACCTCAGACAACACCTTAATTATTCAATTACTCTGATTTCCAGCAGCAATTTAATAAATCCTCAAAGACGGATGTGAGGAAGAGACTCTGCTTCCAGAGCAAGCATGGAAAATGCGTGTCAAATATGAGTGACCACTAAATAAAAATGAGAGTTTATAAGCTCGTTGTCAGCCACTTGGGAAATTATTAAATAATTTAGAGCTATTGCACTAGTGTTCAATGTTAGGAACAAGAATGATCCATTATCTCTTGCTCTATTATTTGGAGGAACTCAATTAAAAGTTGTATCTATTTCCAATCTCTCTTCCTCACTTGTCCAAGTTGAGCAATATTTTATAGGATTTTTATATTGACAGAGCCTATTTGATTCCTATGAATGGTATTGAATTTGAGGCTTGGAGGTCCGTCCAACCAACTCCTTGTTGAGGGACAGGAACCTCGTAAAAGTCAGAGTCTGCCCTACATTCCTTATTTACTTCTCTTCAGTGGGGATTTGCATGTGCAGAAACTGAATTGAAAGAAGGTTTAGCAGATGCAAGTAGAGGAGATTCGAGTCTGGATTAGAGGAGGACGGACATTCGGAATTTGGAGTGAAGGTGAACATGATTGACTCGATCCGTTCTATCCCTCCACTTGCACTTGCCCACTCCCTACTTGAATTAACGTGGATAACAAAGGATCGGGAATGATCTCTCGATCTTCTCCCTTTGGATGAATGGAAGGAGGGCAACTGGGGCAAGGTGACAGGCCAAATACAGGAAACTTTTCATTTAATCACTTCATTCATCCCAATTAGGATAATGATCATTTAGAATGATACACAGGAAATACCTACTCTCTTCTACACAATATGACCCAAACTTAATTCGCTAAAACTTTGAAAGTTCCAATGATTTGTGGGTAAATATATGAGTTCCATACTCATCTTCTAGGCTCATGGTTATTTCATTGGATAAAAACCATGGACCACTTTTCATTCTGAAACCATCTGTCATGAAAAGGAATTAAAACTTGGAAATAAATTAGATTCATCTAAAAAAATACTGATCAATTACTTTTAAACGAATTTAGGATAAGAAAATTTATTAAAATTACTCCCAAACACCCCCTCACGAATTAGTATGCATTCCGTAGATTAAGGAATTTTTTTACAATTCAAAGTACTTGAAATGCCATGGAACTTTATGTTAAATATTTCATGAGAAATTTGATTGGAGATCTGTAACAAAAGATTTGAAATGTCTCTCATCTCCTACTATCATATATATGTAGTGTAAAATAAATATCTACTTTGCTCTAAAAATGGGAATAATTAAATTGGAAAGTTTGAATTGATTCGGGGTTCTGCAAAAAGCGTCTAGGAACTCTACTTTCTCATCTCCTAATTAACTTTCAAATTACGTTTAACGGCAAGGAAATGGACTCAGAATCCCCTGTTCACTGTTCCTATAATTAAATGCTAAAGGAAATCATTTTAATTCCTAACACTTTCAAACGACGAGATTGAACTTTAAATTAGAAACTGAGAATCAGAAGAATCAGACGTTTTAGAAATTAACTTTCAAGTCCCACTCCTCTGTAAATTGAAAATACTTCTGCTTTTGAAATACTTATTTTTCAACTGGATTTAAAAAACACGGAGATTGGGGAATCTCCGTTTTCTATTTTCTAACAAAATCATTGCAATTTAATTAATACTGAGGACCAGTTGTATATCTAAATTAACTTTTTGGAAATGCATCCGATCATATCAAGTCAGAAACTTGTGCCGGTTTACATTTGAAATTCATTAAATGAATTTTATTTTCCCTTATTGGACTGTATTTTCCAGTTCAGGATACAATGCAATGTCCTCACCTTAACTTTGAAAATTAGTAGACGGAGATATTTAAATCAGTTTTAAAGAACTGCTTTCTAAATAATATAATTCAAATGTAACCTATTCCAATGCAAGACTGTGTAATTACGGACGACTCATCATTTGTACTGTTAAAAGTGTCAAAAGACCTACGTTCAATATTGTTTTTACTACAAAGCTAATAATGTTTAAATTTATATACGCTGCATATATGGTTTTACAAATGGACTCTAAAATTATCATTTAATAAAGTTTTTTTTCTCTTAATGTCCTACTTATTATTATGATTAATAGCAGAACTTACATTTGTTTAAAAAAAAATAAGCAAAAACATTTTTACTTTATTTGAAGAATATTAGTAATTTCGAATGTTAAAATTGACTGATAGGGGTAATTAATGAGCTTTAAAACGAAAGTTAGATTTAAAAAATATTTTCTATCAAGTTTTTGTATATCCGATCTGCCATTTGAACATGGGTTAATTTGGGATCTTAATTCTGTGAATAATAATTTATTAATTTAAAATACCCATGATGCCACATGATTAGATATAAAGTGAGATATTTAAATGGGATGTGATGTGAGTTGGGGGTGTGGTCGGGGGGCGGGGGTCAAGTGGCTTACCTCGGAGGAGACATTTTGCGGACCGGGTGTTGGTGGTGTGGCCCTTATCGATTTCCCCGTTCTCCCTCACAGCCACGTGCCTCGGAAGAGAGCCACTCTTGATTCACAAGCCAAACCTCACCAAATACCATCAAACTACATCAAAGCATATCAAATACCTTAGCACTCTAACCAAAAATCTAGCAATTACACCCACATACTTCATCTCTTTTACTCTCATCACTTTTCAGTTACTTATTATAATTATTAAGAGGTGAAACCTCTTATTAAAAAGACTTTGTCCGTCCGTCCGTCCGTCCGTCCGTCGACGATAACTCACGAACGGTTGAAGTTTTTCAAATTTTTTTTTCGAATACAAGTTCCTCGTGTCCTAAGACAGGGGGAGTTCGAAGATGGGCGAAAACGACCACACCCCCTGGGGTTTGCATATCTACCCCAATGTTGAAAAACCACTACCATCACATACTAGAATAGTATTACATGCCCCTATACACAATACCATCATGCCACACGTACATATTTATATATATGAAACGTGTAACAGTGCACACACATACGGGATCACCCTAACTCGCCCCAGGGCGCGCCCCACGGGGCAATTTGGGGCAAAATGAGATTCCAACGCTATATTGTAGCCACATACCGTGCAATGTGTAAACACATATGGGATCACCCCCACTCGCCCCGGGGCGCGCCCCTTGGGGCAATTTGGGGCAAAATGAGATTTCAACGCCATATTGTAGCCACATACCGTGCAATGTGTAAACACACACGGGATCACCCCCACTCGCCCCGGGGCGCGCCCCACGAGGCATTTTGGGGCAAAATGAGATTCCAACGCTATATTGTAGCCACATACCGTGCAATGTGTAAACACATACGGGAGCACCCCAACACGCCCCGGGCGCGCTCTACGAGGCATTTTGGGGAAAAATGAGATTTCAACGCTATATTGTAGCGACATACCGTGCAATGTGTAAACACATACTGGATCACCCTCACTCGCCCCGGGGAGCGCTCCGCGAGGCATTTTGGGGCAAAATGAGATTCCAACGCTATATTGTAGCCACTTACCGTGCAATGTGTAAACACATACGGGAGCACCCTCACTCGCCCCGGGGCGCGCTCCACGAGGCATTTCGGGGCAAAATGAGATTTCAACGCTATATTGTAGCGACATACCGTGCAATGTGTAAACACATACTGGATCACCCTCACTCGCCCCGGGGAGCGCTCCGCGAGGCATTTTGGGGCAAAATGAGATTCCAACGCTATATTGTAGCCACTTACCGTGCAATGTGTAAACACATACGGGAGCACCCTCACTCGCCCCGGGGCGCGCTCCACGAGGCATTTTGGGGCAAAATTAGATTTCAACGCTATATTGTAGCGACATACCGTGCAATGTGTAAACACATACTGGATCACCCTCACTCGCCCCGGGGAGCGCTCCACGAGGCATTTTGGGGCAAAATGAGATTCCAACGCTATATTGTAGCCACTTACCGTGCAATGTGTAAACACATACGGGAGCACCCTCACTCGCCCCGGGGCGCGCTCCACGAGGCATTTTGGGGCAAAATTAGATTTCAACGCTATATTGTAGCGACATACCGTGCAATGTGTAAACACATACTGGATCACCCTCACTCGCCCCGGGGAGCGCTCCACGAGGCATTTTGGGGCAAAATGAGATTACAACGCTATATTGTAGCCACGTACTGTGCAATGTACACAATGTACACACAGCATGTACTGCGTGTACTTGTACAACATGAACAGCGTGTACTTGTACAACACGTACAGCGTGTACTTGTACAACATGTACAGCGTGTACTTGTACAACATGCTCAGCGTGTACTTGTACAACATGTACAGCGTGTACTTGTAAAACATGTACAGCGTGTACTTGTAAAACATGTTCAGCGTGTACTTGTACAACATGTACAGCGTGTACTTGTACAACATCATACACAGGAAGATTATTTTTATGTAAATGTTTCGTAGCGGTTTCACCTCTTTCTTACGTGTGTTTGCAACGGTTTATTACTTACTTCGGTTACTTATTATGTCCGTACAGTTATTCCAAAACTCACAATCAGGCTTAAAGTCCATTTTCTTTTCTTAAAATAAGGTTGTTAGGTTAGGTTATGTTAGGCTGGGTTGGGTTGGGTTGGTTTAGGTTAGGTTAGGTTAGGTTAGGTTAGGTTAGGTTAGATAATTTTGGGTTGGGTTGGTTGGCTTAGATTAGGCTGGGTTGTTTGGGTTGGGTTCGATTAGGTTGACGTTGGTTGGGTTGGGTTATTTGAGTTTTGTTGGTTGGGTTCGATTACGTTAGGTTAGGTTAGATTTGATAATTTTGGGTTGGGTTGGTTGGCTTAGATTAGGTTGGGTTAGATTAGGTTGGGTTGTTTGGGTTGGGTTAGATTAGGTTGGGTTGGGTTGGTTGGGTTAGGTTAGGTTGGGTTAGTTGGGTTCGATTAGATTGATGTTGGTTGGGTTGGGTTGGTTGAGTTTTGTTGGTTGGGTTAGATTACGTTGGTTTGGTTGTAGATTAAGTTGGGTTGGGTTGAGTTTGGGTTAGATTACGTTGGTTTTGTTGGGTTGGGTTAGATTACGTTGGGTTGGGTTGATTGGGTAAGATTACGTTGGGTTGGTTGGGTTGGATTAGATTATGTTTGGTTGGGTTGGATTAGATTATGTTTGGTTGGGTTTATTGTGTTAGATTACGTTGGGTTGTGTTGATTGGGTTAGATTACGTTGGGTTGTGTTAGATTATGTTGGGTTGGGTTGGTTGGGTTAGACTATGTTAGGTTGGTTAGATTAGGTTGGGTTGGGATAGATTATTTTGTGTTGGGTTGGTTGGGTTAGATTAGATTAGGTTAGGTTAAGTTAGGTTAGGTTAGGTTAGATTAAATAATTTTGGGCTGGGTTGGTTGGGTTAGATTACGTTGGTTTGCTTGGGCTGGGTTAGATTAAGTTGGGTTGGGTTGAGTTTGGCTTAGATTAGGTTGGGTTGGTTGGGTTGGGTTAGATTACGTGGGGTCGGGTTGATTGGGTTAGATAACGTTAGGTTGGGTTAGATTATGTTGGGCTGGGTTAGATTTTGTTGGGTTGGGTTAGATTTTGTTGGGTTTTGTTGATTGGGTTAGATTACGTTGGGTTGGATTAGATTATGTTGGGTTGTGTTAGATTATGTTTTGTTGTGTTAGATTATGTTGGGTTGGGTTGCTTGGATTAGATTACGTTAGATTGGTTTGATTAAGTTGGGTTGGGTTAGATTAAGTTGGGCTGGGTTGATTGGGTAAGATTACGTTGGTTTGCTTGGGCTGGATTAGATTAAGTTGGGTTGGGTTGAGTTTGGCTTAGATTAGGTTGGGTTGGTTGGGTTGGGTTAGATTACGTGGGGTCGGGTTGATTGGGTTAGATAACGTTAGGTTGGGTTAGATTATGTTGGGCTGGGTAAGATTTTGTTGGGTTGGGTTAGATTTTGTTGGGTTTTGTTGATTGGGTTAGATTACGTTGGGTTGGATTAGATTATGTTGGGTTGTGTTAGATTATGTTTTGTTGTGTTAGATTATGTTGGGTTGGGTTGCTTGGATTAGATTACGTTAGATTGGTTTGATTAAGTTGGGTTGGGTTAGATTATGTTGGGCTGGGTTGATTGGGTTAGATTACGTTGGGTTGGTTGGGTTGGATTAGATTACGTTAGGTTGGCTAGATTATGTAGGGTTGGGTTGGTTGGGTTAGATTACGTTAGGTTGGTTAGATTAGGTTGGGTTGGGTTAGATTATGTTGGGTTGGTTGGGTTAGATTAGGTTAGGTTAGGTTAGGTTAGGTTAGGTGCAATGTGTAAACACATACTGGATCACCCTCACTCGCCCCGGGGAGCGCTCCACGAGGCATTTTGGGGCAAAATGAGATTACAACGCTATATTGTAGCCACGTACTGTGCAATGTACACAATGTACACACAGCATGTACTGCGTGTACTTGTACAACATGTACATCGTGTACTTGTATAACACGTACAGCGTGTACTTGTACAACATGTACAGCGTGTACTTGTACAACATGCTCAGCGTGTACTTGTACAACATGTACAGCGTGTACTTGTAAAACATGTTCAGCGTGTACTTGTACAACATGTACAGCGTGTACTTGTACAACATCATACACAGGAAGATTATTTTTATGTAAATGTTTCGTAGCGGTTTCACCTCATTCTTACGTGCGTTTGCAACGGTTTATTACTTACTTCGGTTACTTATTATGTCCGTACAGTTATTCCAAAACTCACAATCAGGCTTAAAGTCCATTTTCTTTTCTTAAAATAAGGTTGTTAGGTTAGGTTATGTTAGGCTGGGTTGGGTTGGTTGAGTTTTGTTGGTTGGGTTAGATTACGTTGGTTTGGTTGTAGATTAAGTTGGGTTGGGTTGAGTTTGGGTTAGATTACGTTGGTTTTGTTGGGTTGGGTTAGATTACGTTGGGTTGGCTTGATTGGGTAAGATTACGTTGGGTTGGTTGGGTTGGATTAGATTATGTTTGGTTGGGTTGGATTAGATTATGTTTGGTTGGGTTTATTGTGTTAGATTACGTTGGGTTGTGTTGATTGGGTTAGATTACGTTGGGTTGTGTTAGATTATGTTGGGTTGGGTTGGTTGGGTTAGACTACGTTAGGTTGGTTAGATTAGGTTGGGTTGGGATAGATTATTTTGGGTTGGGTTGGTTGGGTTAGATTAGATTAGGTTAGGTTAAGTTAGGTTAGGTTAGGTTAGATTAAATAATTTTGGGCTGGGTTGGTTCGGTTAGATTACGTTGGTTTGCTTGGGCTGGGTTAGATTAAGTTGGGTTGGGTTGAGTTTGGCTTAGATTAGGTTGGGTTGGTTGGGTTGGGTTAGATTACGTGGGGTCGGGTTAGATTTTGTTGGATTTTGTTGATTGGGTTAGATTACGTTGGGTTGGATTAGATTATGTTGGGTTGTGTTAGATTATGTTTTGTTGTGTTAGATTATGTTGGGTTGGGTTGCTTGGATTAGATTACGTTAGATTGGTTTGATTAAGTTGGGTTGGGTTAGATTATGTTGGGCTGGGTTGATTGGGTAAGATTACGTTGGTTTGCTTGGGCTGGATTAGATTAAGTTGGGTTGGGTTGAGTTTGGCTTAGATTAGGTTGGGTTGGTTGGGTTGGGTTAGATTACGTGGGGTCGGGTTGATTGGGTTAGATAACGTTAGGTTGGGTTAGATTATGTTGGGCTGGGTAAGATTTTGTTGGGTTGGGTTAGATTTTGTTGGGTTTTGTTGATTGGGTTAGATTACGTTGGGTTGGATTAGATTATGTTGGGTTGTGTTAGATTATGTTTTGTTGTGTTAGATTATGTTGGGTTGGGTTGCTTGGATTAGATTACGTTAGATTGGTTTGATTAAGTTGGGTTGGGTTAGATTATGTTGGGCTGGGTTGATTGGGTTAGATTACGTTGGGTTGGTTGGGTTGGATTAGATTACGTTAGGTTGGCTAGATTATGTAGGGTTGGGTTGGTTGGGTTAGATTACGTTAGGTTGGTTAGATTAGGTTGGGTTGGGTTAGATTATGTTGGGTTGGTTGGGTTAGATTAGGTTAGGTTAGGTTAGGTTAGGTGCAATGTGTAAACACATACTGGATCACCCTCACTCGCCCCGGGGAGCGCTCCACGAGGCATTTTGGGGCAAAATGAGATTACAACGCTATATTGTAGCCACGTACTGTGCAATGTACACAATGTACACACAGCATGTACTGCGTGTACTTGTACAACATGTACATCGTGTACTTGTACAACACGTACAGCGTGTACTTGTACAACATGTACAGCGTGTACTTGTACAACATGCTCAGCGTGTACTTGTACAACATGTACAGCGTGTACTTGTAAAACATGTTCAGCGTGTACTTGTACAACATGTACAGCGTGTACTTGTACAACATCATACACAGGAAGATTATTTTTATGTAAATGTTTCGTAGCGGTTTCACCTCTTTCTTACGTGCGTTTGCAACGGTTTATTACTTACTTCGGTTACTTATTATGTCCGTACAGTTATTCCAAAACTCACAATCAGGCTTAAAGTCCATTTTCTTTTCTTAAAATAAGGTTGTTAGGTTAGGTTATGTTAGGCTGGGTTGGGTTGGGTTGGTTTAGGTTAGGTTAGGTTAGGTTAGGTTAGGTTAGGTTAGGTTAGGTTAGGTTAGGTTAGATAATTTTGGGTTGGGTTGGTTGGCTTAGATTAGGCTGGGTTGTTTGGGTTGGGTTAGATTAGGTTGGGTTGGGTTCGATTAGGTTGACGTTGGTTGGGTTGGGTTATTTGAGTTTTGTTGGTTGGGTTAGATTACGTTAGGTTAGGTTAGATTTGATAATTTTGGGTTGGGTTGGTTGGCTTAGATTAGGTTGGGTTGTTTGGGTTGGGTTAGATTAGGTTGGGTTGGGTTGGTTGGGTTAGGTTAGGTTGGGTTAGTTGGGTTCGATTAGGTTGATGTTGGTTGGGTTGGGTTGGTTGAGTTTTGTTGGTTGGGTTAGATTACGTTGGTTTGGTTGTAGATTAAGTTGGGTTGGGTTGAGTTTGGGTTAGATTACGTTGGTTTTGTTGGGTTGGGTTAGATTACGTTGGGTTGGCTTGATTGGGTAAGATTACGTTGGGTTGGTTGGGTTGGATTAGATTATGTTTGGTTGGGTTTATTGTGTTAGATTACGTTGGGTTGGGTTAGATTACGTTGGGTTGGGTTGATTGGGTTAGATTACGTTGGGTTGTGTTAGATTATGTTGGGTTGGGTTGGTTGGGTTAGACTACGTTAGGTTGGTTAGATTAGGTTGGGTTGGGATAGATTATTTTGGGTTGGGTTGGTTGGGTTAGATTAGATTAGGTTAGGTTAAGTTAGGTTAGGTTAGGTTAGATTAAATAATTTTGGGCTGGGTTGGTTCGGTTAGATTACGTTGGTTTGCTTGGGCTGGGTTAGATTAAGTTGGGTTGGGTTGAGTTTGGCTTAGATTAGGTTGGGTTGGTTGGGTTGGGTTAGATTACGTGGGGTCGGGTTAGATTTTGTTGGATTTTGTTGATTGGGTTAGATTACGTTGGGTTGGATTAGATTATGTTGGGTTGTGTTAGATTATGTTTTGTTGTGTTAGATTATGTTGGGTTGGGTTGCTTGGATTAGATTACGTTAGATTGGTTTGATTAAGTTGGGTTGGGTTAGATTATGTTGGGCTGGGTTGATTGGGTAAGATTACGTTGGTTTGCTTGGGCTGGATTAGATTAAGTTGGGTTGGGTTGAGTTTGGCTTAGATTAGGTTGGGTTGGTTGGGTTGGGTTAGATTACGTGGGGTCGGGTTGATTGGGTTAGATAACGTTAGGTTGGGTTAGATTATGTTGGGCTGGGTTAGATTTTGTTGGGTTGGGTTAGATTTTGTTGGGTTTTGTTGATTGGGTTAGATTACGTTGGGTTGGATTAGATTATGTTGGGTTGTGTTAGATTATGTTTTGTTGTGTTAGATTATGTTAGGTTGGGTTGCTTGGATTAGATTACGTTTGATTGGTTTGATTAAGTTGGGTTGGGTTAGATTATGTTGGGCTGGGTTGATTGGGTTAGATTACGTTGGGTTGGTTGGGTTGGATTAGATTACGTTAGGTTGGCTAGATTATGTAGGGTTGGGTTGGTTGGGTTAGATTAGGTTAGGTTAGGTTAGGTTAGGTTAGGTTAGGTTAGATTAAATAATTTTGGGCTGGGTTGGTTGGGTTAGATTACGTTGGTTTGCTTGGGCTGGGTTAGATTAAGTTGGGTAGGGTTGAGTTTGGGTTAGATTAGGTTGGGTTGGTTGGGTTGGATTAGATTACGTGGAGTCGGGTTGATTGGGTTAGATTGCGTTGGGTTGGATTAGATTATGTTGGGTTGGGTTAGATTTTGTTGGGTTGGGTTAGATTTTGTTGGGTTGGGTAAGATTTTGTTGGGTTGGGTTAGATTACGTTGGGTTGGGTTGATTGGGTTAGATTACATTGGGTTGTGTTAGATTATGTTGGGTTGGGTTGGTTGGGTTAGACTACGTTAGGTTGGTTAGATTAGGTTGGGTTGGGATAGATTATTTTGGGTTGGGTTGGTTGGGTTAGATTAGATTAGGTTAGGTTAAGTTAGGTTAGGTTAGGTTAGATTAAATAATTTTGGGCTGGGTTGGTTCGGTTAGATTACGTTGGTTTGCTTGGGCTGGGTTAGATTAAGTTGGGTTGGGTTGAGTTTGGCTTAGATTAGGTTGGGTTGGTTGGGTTGGGTTAGATTACGTGGGGTCGGGTTAGATTTTGTTGGATTTTGTTGATTGGGTTAGATTACGTTGGGTTGGATTAGATTATGTTGGGTTGTGTTAGATTATGTTTTGTTGTGTTAGATTATGTTGGGTTGGGTTGCTTGGATTAGATTACGTTAGATTGGTTTGATTAAGTTGGGTTGGGTTAGATTATGTTGGGCTGGGTTGATTGGGTAAGATTACGTTGGTTTGATTGGGCTGGATTAGATTAAGTTGGGTTGGGTTGAGTTTGGCTTAGATTAGGTTGGGTTGGTTGGGTTGGGTTTGATTACGTGGGGTCGGGTTGATTGGGTTAGATAACGTTAGGTTGGGTTAGATTATGTTGGGCTGGGTTAGATTTTGTTGGGTTGGGTTAGATTTTGTTGGGTTTTGTTGATTGGGTTAGATTACGTTGGGTTGGATTAGATTATGTTGGGTTGTGTTAGATTATGTTTTGTTGTGTTAGATTATGTTGGGTTGGGTTGCTTGGATTAGATTACGTTTGATTGGTTTGATTAAGTTGGGTTGGGTTAGATTATGTTGGGCTGGGTTGATTGGGTTAGATTACGTTGGGTTGGTTGGGTTGGATTAGATTACGTTAGGTTGGCTAGATTATGTAGGGTTGGGTTGGTTGGGTTAGATTAGGTTAGGTTAGGTTAGGTTAGGTTAGGTTAGGTTAGATTAAATAATTTTGGGCTGGGTTGGTTGGGTTAGATTACGTTGGTTTGCTTGGGCTGGGTTAGATTAAGTTGGGTAGGGTTGAGTTTGGGTTAGATTAGGTTGGGTTGGTTGGGTTGGATTAGATTACGTGGAGTCGGGTTGATTGGGTTAGATTGCGTTGGGTTGGATTAGATTATGTTGGGTTGGGTTAGATTTTGTTGGGTTGGGTTAGATTTTGTTGGGTTGGGTAAGATTTTGTTGGGTTGGGTTAGATTACGTTGGGTTGGGTTGATTGGGTTAGATTACATTGGGTTGTGTTAGATTATGTTGGGTTGGGTTGGTTGGGTTAGACTACGTTAGGTTGGTTAGATTAGGTTGGGTTGGGATAGATTATTTTGGGTTGGGTTGGTTGGGTTAGATTAGATTAGGTTAGGTTAAGTTAGGTTAGGTTAGGTTAGATTAAATAATTTTGGGCTGGGTTGGTTCGGTTAGATTACGTTGGTTTGCTTGGGCTGGGTTAGATTAAGTTGGGTTGGGTTGAGTTTGGCTTAGATTAGGTTGGGTTGGTTGGGTTGGGTTAGATTACGTGGGGTCGGGTTAGATTTTGTTGGATTTTGTTGATTGGGTTAGATTACGTTGGGTTGGATTAGATTATGTTGGGTTGTGTTAGATTATGTTTTGTTGTGTTAGATTATGTTGGGTTGGGTTGCTTGGATTAGATTACGTTAGATTGGTTTGATTAAGTTGGGTTGGGTTAGATTATGTTGGGCTGGGTTGATTGGGTAAGATTACGTTGGTTTGATTGGGCTGGATTAGATTAAGTTGGGTTGGGTTGAGTTTGGCTTAGATTAGGTTGGGTTGGTTGGGTTGGGTTTGATTACGTGGGGTCGGGTTGATTGGGTTAGATAACGTTAGGTTGGGTTAGATTATGTTGGGCTGGGTTAGATTTTGTTGGGTTGGGTTAGATTTTGTTGGGTTTTGTTGATTGGGTTAGATTACGTTGGGTTGGATTAGATTATGTTGGGTTGTGTTAGATTATGTTTTGTTGTGTTAGATTATGTTGGGTTGGGTTGCTTGGATTAGATTACGTTTGATTGGTTTGATTAAGTTGGGTTGGGTTAGATTATGTTGGGCTGGGTTGATTGGGTTAGATTACGTTGGGTTGGTTGGGTTGGATTAGATTACGTTAGGTTGGCTAGATTATGTAGGGTTGGGTTGGTTGGGTTAGATTAGGTTAGGTTAGGTTAGGTTAGGTTAGGTTAGGTTAGATTAAATAATTTTGGGCTGGGTTGGTTGGGTTAGAATACGTTGGTTTGCTTGGGCTGGGTTAGATTAAGTTGGGTAGGGTTGAGTTTGGGTTAGATTAGGTTGGGTTGGTTGGGTTGGATTAGATTACGTGGAGTCGGGTTGATTGGGTTAGATTGCGTTGGGTTGGATTAGATTATGTTGGGTTGGGTTAGATTTTGTTGGGTTGGGTTAGATTTTGTTGGGTTGGGTAAGATTTTGTTGGGTTGGGTTAGATTTTGTTGGGTTGGTTTAGATTTTGTTGGGTTGGGTTAGATTTTGTTGGGTTTTGTTGATTGGGTTAGATTACGTTGGGTTGGATTAGATTATGTTGGGTTGTGTTAGATTATGTTTTGTTGTGTTAGATTATGTTGGGTTGGGTTGCTTGGATTAGATAACGTTAGGTTGGTTAGATTAAGTTGGGTTGGGTTAGATTATGTTGGTCTGGGTTGATTGGGTTAGATTAGGCTGGGTTGTTTGGGTTGGGTTAGATTAGGTTGGGTTGGGTTCGATTAGGTTGACGTTGGTTGGGTTGGGTTATTTGAGTTTTGTTGGTTGGGTTAGATTACGTTAGGTAAGGTTAGATTTGATAATTTTGGGTTGGGTTGGTTGGCTTAGATTAGGTTGGGTTGTTTGGGTTGGGTTAGATTAGGTTGGGTTGTTTGGGTTGGGTTAGATTAGGTTGGGTTGGGTTGGTTGGGTTAGGTTAGGTTGGGTTGGTTGGGTTCGATTAGGTTGATGTTGGTTGGGTTGGGTTGGTTGAGTTTTGTTGGTTGGGTTAGATCACCTTGGTTTGGATGTAGATTAAGTTGGGTTGGGTTGAGTTTGGGTTAGATTACGTTGGTTTTGTTGGGTTGGGTTAGATTACGTTGGGTTGGGTTGATTGGGTAAGATTACGTTGGGTTGGTTGGGTTGGATTAGATTATGTTTGGTTGGCTTTATTGTGTTAGATTACGTTGGGTTGGGTTAGATTACGTTGGGTTGGGTTGATTGGGTTAGATTACATTGGGTTGTGTTAGATTATGTTGGGTTGGGTTGGTTGGGTTAGACTACGTTAGGTTGGTTAGATTAGGTTGGGTTGGGATAGATTATTTTGGGTTGGGTTGGTTGGGTTAGATTAGATTAGGTTAGGTTAGGTTAGGTTAGGTTAGGTTAGGTTAGATTAAATAATTTTGGGCTGGGTTGGTTGGGTGAGATTACGTTGGTTTGCTTGGGCTGGGTTTGATTAGGTTGGGTTGGTTGGGTTGGGTTAGATTACGTGGGGTCGGGTTGATTGGGTTAGATAACGTTAGGTTGGGTTAGATTATGTTGGGCTGGGTAAGATTTTGTTGGGTTGGGTTAGATTTTGTTGGGTTGGGTTAGATTTTGTTGGGTTGGGTTAGATTTTGTTGGGTTTTGTTGATTGGGTTAGATTACGTTGGGTTGGATTAGATTATGTTGGGTTGTGTTAGATTATGTTGGGTTGGGTTGCTTGGATTAGATTACGTTAGATTGGTTTGATTAAGTTAGGTTGGGTTAGATTATGTTGGGCTGGGTTGATTGGGTTAGATTACGTTGGGTTGGTTGGGTTGGATTAGATTATGTTGGGTTAGATTACGTTAGGTTGGCTAGATTATGTAGGGTTGGGTTGGTTGGGTTAGATTACGTTAGGTTGGTTAGATTAGGTTGGGTTGGGTTAGATTATGTTGGGTTGGTTGGGTTAGATTAGGTTAGGTTAGGTTAGGTTAGGTTAGGTTAGATTAAATAATTTTGGGCTGGGTTGGTTGGGTTAGATTACGTTGGTTTGCTTGGGCTGGGTTAGATTACGTGGGGTCGGGTTGATTGGGTTAGATAACGTTAGGTTGGGTTAGATTATGTTGGGCTGGGTAGGATTTTGTTGGGTTGGGTTAGATTTTGTTGGGTTGGGTTAGATTTTGTTGGGTTGGGTTAGATTTTGTTGGGTTTTGTTGATTGGGTTAGATTACGTTGGGTTGTGTTAGATTATGTTTTGTTGTGTTAGATTATGTTGGGTTGGGTTGCTTGGATTAGATAACGTTAGGTTGGTTAGATTAAGTTGGGTTGGGTTAGATTATGTTGGTCTGGGTTGATTGGGTTAGATTACGTTGGGTTGGTTGGGTTGGATTAGATTATGTTGGGTTAGATTACGTTAGGTTGGCTAGATTATGTAGGGTTGGGTTGGTTGGGTTAGATTACGTTAGGTTGGTTAGATTAGGTTGGGTTTGGGTTAGATTATGTTGGGTTGGTTGGCTTAGATTAGGCTGGGTTGTTTGGGTTGGGTTAGATTAGCTTGGGTTGGGTTCGATTAGGTTGACGTTGGTTGGGTTGGGTTATTTGAGTTTTGTTGGTTGGGTTAGATTACGTTAGGTTAGGTTAGATTTGATAATTTTGGGTTGGGTTGGTTGGCTTAGATTAGGTTGGGTTGTTTGGGTTGGGTTAGATTAGGTTAAGTTGTTTGGGTTGGGTTAGATTAGGTTGGGTTGGGTTGGTTGGGTTAGGTTAGGTGGGGTTGGTTGGGTTCGATTAGGTTGATGTTGGTTGGGTTGGGTTGGTTGAGTTTTGTTGGTTGGGTTAGATTACGTTGGTTTGGTTGTAGATTAAGTTGGGTTGGGTTGAGTTTGGGTTAGATTACGTTGGTTTTGTTGCGTTGGGTTATATTACGTTGGGTTGGGTTGATTGGGTAAGATTACGTTGGGTTGGTTGGGTTGGATTAGATTATGCTTGGTTGGGTTTATTGTGTTAGATTACGTTGGGTTGGGTTAGATTACGTTGGGTTGGGTTGATTGGGTTAGATTACGTTGGGTTGTGTTAGATTATGTTGGGTTGGGTTGGTTGGGTTAGACTACGTTAGGTTGGTTAGATTAGGTTGGGTTGGGATAGATTATTTTGGGTTGGGTTGGTTGGGTTAGATTAGATTAGGTTAGGTTAGGTTAGGTTAGGTTAGGTTAGGTTAGATTAAATAATTTTGGGCTGGGTTGGTTGGGTGAGATTACGTTGGTTTGCTTGGGCTGGGTTAGATTAGGTTGGGTTGGTTGGGTTGGGTTAGATTACGTGGGGTCGGGTTGATTGGGTTAGATAACGTTAGGTTGGGTTAGATTATGTTGGGCTGGGTAAGATTTTGTTGGGTTGGGTTAGATTTTGTTGGGTTGGGTTAGATTTTGTTGGGTTGGGTTAGATTTTGTTGGGTTTTGTTGATTGGGTTAGATTACGTTGGGTTGGATTAGATTATGTTGGGTTGTGTTAGATTATGTTGGGTTGGGTTGCTTGGATTAGATTACGTTAGATTGGTTTGATTAAGTTGGGTTGGGTTAGATTATGTTGGGCTGGGTTGATTGGGTTAGATTACGTTGGGTTGGTTGGGTTGGATTAGATTATGTTGGGTTAGATTACGTTAGGTTGGCTAGATTATGTAGGGTTGGGTTGGTTGGGTTAGATTACGTTAGGTTGGTTAGATTAGGTTGGGTTGGGTTAGATTATGTTGGGTTGGTTGGGTTAGATTAGGTTAGGTTAGGTTAGGTTAGGTTAGATTAAATAATTTTGGGCTGGGTTGGTTGGGTTAGATTACGTTGGTTTGCTTGGGCTGGGTTAGATTAAGTTGGGTTGGGTTGAGTTTGGGTTAGTTTAGGTAGGGTTGGTTGAGTTGGGTTAGATTACGTGGGGTCTGGTTGATTGGGTTAGATTACGTTGGGTTGGATTATATTATGTTGGGTTGGGTTAGATTTTGTTGGGTTGGGTTAGATTTTGTTGGGTTGGGTTGCTTGGATTAGATTACGTTAGGTTGGTTAGATTATGTTGGTCTGGGTTGATTGGGTTAGATTACGTTGGGTTGGTTGGGTTGGATTAGATTATGTTGGGTTTGATTACGTTAGGTTGGCTAGATTATGTAGGGTTGGGTTGGTTGGGTTATATTAGGTTAGGTTAGGTTAGGTTAGGTTAAGTTAAGTTAGGTTAGGTTAGGTTAGGTTAGGTTAGGTTAGGTTAGGTTAGGTTAGGTTAGGTTAGGTTAGGTTAAGTTAGGTTAAGTTAGGTTAGGTTAGATTAAATAATTTTGGGTTGGGTTGGTTGGGTTAGATTACGTTGGTTTGCTTGGGCTGGGTTAGATTAAGTTGGGTTGGGTTGAGTTTGGGTTAGTTTAGGTTGGGTTGGTTGAGTTGGGTTAGATTACGTGGGGTCGGGTTGATTGGGTTAGATTATGTTGGGTTGGGTTAGGTTAGGTTAGATTACGTTAGATTGGTTTGATTAAGTTGGGTTGGGTTAGATTATGTTGGGCTGGGTTGATTGGGTTAGATTACGTTGGGTTGGTTGGGTTGGATTAGATTATGCTGGGTTAGATTACGTTAGGTTGGCTAGATTATGTAGGGTTGGGTTGGTTGGGTTAGATTACGTTGGGTTGGTTAGATTATGTTGGGTTGGGTTGGTTATGTTGGGTTAGATTACGTGGGGTCGGGTTAGATTATGTTAGGTTGGGTTAGATTTTGTTGCGTTTTGTTGATTGGGTTAGATTACGTTAAGTTGGATTAGAGTACGTTTTGTTGTGTTAGAGTACGTTTTGTTGTGTTAGACTATGTTGGGTTGGGTCGATTGGGTTAGATTACGTTGGGTTGGTTGGGTGGGATTAGATTAGGTTGGGTTGGGTTGGTTGGGTTAGACTACGTTAGGTTGGTTAGATTAGGTTGGGTTGGGATAGATTATTTTGGGTTGGGTTGGTTGGGTTAGATTAGGTTAGGTTAGGTTAGGTTAGGTTAGGTTAGGTTAGGTTAGGTTAGGTTAGGTTAGGTTAGATTAAATAATTTTGGGCTGGGTTGGTTGGGTGAGATTACGTTGGTTTGCTTGGGCTGGGTTTGATTAGGTTGGATTGGTTGGGTTGGGTTAGATTACGTGGGGTCGGGTTGATTGGGTTAGATAACGTTAGGTTGGGTTAGATTATGTTGGGCTGGGTAAGATTTTGGGTTTGATTAGGTTGGGTTGGTTGGGTTGGGTTAGATTACGTGGGGTCGGGTTGATTGGGTTAGATAACGTTAGGTTGGGTTAGATTATGTTGGGCTGGGTAAGATTTTGTTGGGTTGGGTTAGATTTTGTTGGGTTGGGTTAGATTTTGTTGGGTTGGGTTAGATTTTGTTGGGTTTTGTTGATTGTGTTAGATTACGTTGGGTTGGATTAGATTATGTTGGGTTGTGTTAGATTATGTTGGGTTGGGTTGCTTGGATTAGATTACGTTAGATTGGTTTGATTAAGTTGGGTTGGGTTAGATTATGTTGGGCTGGGTTGATTGGGTTAGATTACGTTGGGTTGGTTGGGTTGGATTAGATTATGTTGGGTTAGATTACGTTAGGTTGGCTAGATTATGTAGGGTTGGGTTGGTTGGGTTAGATTACGTTAGGTTGGTTAGATTAGGTTGGGTTGGGTTAGATTATGTTGGGTTGGTTGGGTTAGATTAGGTTAGGTTAGGTTAGGTTAGGTTAGGTTAGATTAAATAATTTTGGGCTGGGTTGGTTGGGTTAGATTACGTTGGTTTGCTTGGGCTGGGTTAGATTACGTGGGGTCGGGTTGATTGGGTTAGATAACGTTAGGTTGGGTTAGATTATGTTGGGCTGGGTAAGATTTTGTTGGGTTGGGTTAGATTTTGTTGGGTTGGGTTAGATTTTGTTGGGTTGGGTTAGATTTTGTTGGGTTGGGTTGGTTGGGTTAGACTACGTTAGGTTGGTTAGATTAGGTTGGGTTGGGATAGATTATTTTGGGTTGGGTTGGTTGGGTTAGATTAGATTAGGTTAGGTTAGGTTAGGTTAGGTTAGGTTAGGTTAGATTAAATAATTTTGGGCTGGGTTGGTTGGGTGAGATTACGTTGGTTTGCTTGGGCTGGGTTAGATTAGGTTGGGTTGGTTGGGTTGGGTTAGATTACGTGGGGTCGGGTTGATTGGGTTAGATAACGTTAGGTTGGGTTAGATTATGTTGGGCTGGGTAAGATTTTGTTGGGTTGGGTTAGATTTTGTTGGGTTGGGTTAGATTTTGTTGGGTTGGGTTAGATTTTGTTGGGTTTTGTTGATTGGGTTAGATTACGTTGGGTTGGATTAGATTATGTTGGGTTGTGTTAGATTATGTTGGGTTGGGTTGCTTGGATTAGATTACGTTAGATTGGTTTGATTAAGTTGGGTTGGGTTAGATTATGTTGGGCTGGGTTGATTGGGTTAGATTACGTTGGGTTGGTTGGGTTGGATTAGATTATGTTGGGTTAGATTACGTTAGGTTGGCTAGATTATGTAGGGTTGGGTTGGTTGGGTTAGATTACGTTAGGTTGGTTAGATTAGGTTGGGTTGGGTTAGATTATGTTGGGTTGGTTGGGTTAGATTAGGTTAGGTTAGGTTAGGTTAGGTTAGATTAAATAATTTTGGGCTGGGTTGGTTGGGTTAGATTACGTTGGTTTGCTTGGGCTGGGTTAGATTAAGTTGGGTTGGGTTGAGTTTGGGTTAGTTTAGGTAGGGTTGGTTGAGTTGGGTTAGATTACGTGGGGTCTGGTTGATTGGGTTAGATTACGTTGGGTTGGATTATATTATGTTGGGTTGGGTTAGATTTTGTTGGGTTGGGTTAGATTTTGTTGGGTTGGGTTGCTTGGATTAGATTACGTTAGGTTGGTTAGATTATGTTGGTCTGGGTTGATTGGGTTAGATTACGTTGGGTTGGTTGGGTTGGATTAGATTATGTTGGGTTTGATTACGTTAGGTTGGCTAGATTATGTAGGGTTGGGTTGGTTGGGTTATATTAGGTTAGGTTAGGTTAGGTTAGGTTAAGTTAAGTTAGGTTAGGTTAGGTTAGGTTAGGTTAGGTTAGGTTAGGTTAGGTTAGGTTAGGTTAGGTTAGGTTAAGTTAGGTTAAGTTAGGTTAGGTTAGATTAAATAATTTTGGGTTGGGTTGGTTGGGTTAGATTACGTTGGTTTGCTTGGGCTGGGTTAGATTAAGTTGGGTTGGGTTGAGTTTGGGTTAGTTTAGGTTGGGTTGGTTGAGTTGGGTTAGATTACGTGGGGTCGGGTTGATTGGGTTAGATTATGTTGGGTTGGGTTAGGTTAGGTTAGATTACGTTAGATTGGTTTGATTAAGTTGGGTTGGGTTAGATTATGTTGGGCTGGGTTGATTGGGTTAGATTACGTTGGGTTGGTTGGGTTGGATTAGATTATGCTGGGTTAGATTACGTTAGGTTGGCTAGATTATGTAGGGTTGGGTTGGTTGGGTTAGATTACGTTGGGTTGGTTAGATTATGTTGGGTTGGGTTGGTTATGTTGGGTTAGATTACGTGGGGTCGGGTTAGATTATGTTAGGTTGGGTTAGATTTTGTTGCGTTTTGTTGATTGGGTTAGATTACGTTAAGTTGGATTAGAGTACGTTTTGTTGTGTTAGAGTACGTTTTGTTGTGTTAGACTATGTTGGGTTGGGTCGATTGGGTTAGATTACGTTGGGTTGGTTGGGTGGGATTAGATTAGGTTGGGTTGGGTTGGTTGGGTTAGACTACGTTAGGTTGGTTAGATTAGGTTGGGTTGGGATAGATTATTTTGGGTTGGGTTGGTTGGGTTAGATTAGGTTAGGTTAGGTTAGGTTAGGTTAGGTTAGGTTAGGTTAGGTTAGGTTAGGTTAGGTTAGATTAAATAATTTTGGGCTGGGTTGGTTGGGTGAGATTACGTTGGTTTGCTTGGGCTGGGTTTGATTAGGTTGGATTGGTTGGGTTGGGTTAGATTACGTGGGGTCGGGTTGATTGGGTTAGATAACGTTAGGTTGGGTTAGATTATGTTGGGCTGGGTAAGATTTTGGGTTTGATTAGGTTGGGTTGGTTGGGTTGGGTTAGATTACGTGGGGTCGGGTTGATTGGGTTAGATAACGTTAGGTTGGGTTAGATTATGTTGGGCTGGGTAAGATTTTGTTGGGTTGGGTTAGATTTTGTTGGGTTGGGTTAGATTTTGTTGGGTTGGGTTAGATTTTGTTGGGTTTTGTTGATTGTGTTAGATTACGTTGGGTTGGATTAGATTATGTTGGGTTGTGTTAGATTATGTTGGGTTGGGTTGCTTGGATTAGATTACGTTAGATTGGTTTGATTAAGTTGGGTTGGGTTAGATTATGTTGGGCTGGGTTGATTGGGTTAGATTACGTTGGGTTGGTTGGGTTGGATTAGATTATGTTGGGTTAGATTACGTTAGGTTGGCTAGATTATGTAGGGTTGGGTTGGTTGGGTTAGATTACGTTAGGTTGGTTAGATTAGGTTGGGTTGGGTTAGATTATGTTGGGTTGGTTGGGTTAGATTAGGTTAGGTTAGGTTAGGTTAGGTTAGGTTAGATTAAATAATTTTGGGCTGGGTTGGTTGGGTTAGATTACGTTGGTTTGCTTGGGCTGGGTTATATTACGTTGGGTTGGGTTGATTGGGTAAGATTACGTTGGGTTGGTTGGGTTGGATTAGATTATGTTTGGTTGGGTTTATTGTGTTAGATTACGTTGGGTTGGGTTAGATTACGTTGGGTTGGGTTGATTGGGTTAGATTACGTTGGGTTGTGTTAGATTATGTTGGGTTGGGTTGGTTGGGTTAGACTACGTTAGGTTGGTTAGATTAGGTTGGGTTGGGATAGATTATTTTGGATTGGGTTGGTTGGGTTAGATTAGATTAGGTTAGGTTAGGTTAGGTTAGGTTAGGTTAGGTTAGATTAAATAATTTTGGGCTGGGTTGGTTGGGTGAGATTACGTTGGTTTGCTTGGGCTGGGTTAGATTAGGTTGGGTTGGTTGGGTTGGGTTAGATTACGTGGGGTCGGGTTGATTGGGTTAGATAACGTTAGGTTGGGTTAGATTATGTTGGGCTGGGTAAGATTTTGTTGGGTTGGGTTAGATTTTGTTGGGTTGGGTTAGATTTTGTTGGGTTGGGTTGCTTGGATTAGATTACGTTAGGTTGGTTAGATTATGTTGGTCTGGGTTGATTGGGTTAGATTACGTTGGGTTGGTTGGGTTGGATTAGATTATGTTGGGTTTGATTACGTTAGGTTGGCTAGATTATGTAGGGTTGGGTTGGTTCGGTTATATTAGGTTAGGTTAGGTTAGGTTAGGTTAAGTTAAGTTAGGTTAGGTTAGGTTAGGTTAGGTTAGGTTAGGTTAGGTTAGGTTAGGTTAGGTTAGGTTAGGTTAGGTTAAGTTAGGTTAAGTTAGGTTAGGTTAGATTAAATAATTTTGGGTTGGGTTGGTTGGGTTAGATTACGTTGGTTTGCTTGGGCTGGGTTAGATTAAGTTGGGTTGGGTTGAGTTTGGGTTAGTTTAGGTTGGGTTGGTTGAGTTGGGTTAGATTACGTGGGGTCGGGTTGATTGGGTTAGATTATGTTGGGTTGGGTTAGGTTAGGTTAGATTACGTTAGATTGGTTTGATTAAGTTGGGTTGGGTTAGATTATGTTGGGCTGGGTTGATTGGGTTAGATTACGTTGGGTTATTTGGGTTGGATTAGATTATGCTGGGTTAGATTACGTTAGGTTGGCTAGATTATGTAGGGTTGGGTTGGTTGGGTTAGATTACGTTGGGTTGGTTAGATTATGTTGGGTTGGGTTGGTTATGTTGGGTTAGATTACGTGGGGTCGGGTTAGATTATGTTAGGTTGGGTTAGATTTTGTTGCGTTTTGTTGATTGGGTTAGATTACGTTAAGTTGGATTAGAGTACGTTTTGTTGTGTTAGAGTACGTTTTGTTGTGTTAGACTATGTTGGGTTGGGTCGATTGGGTTAGATTACGTTGGGTTGGTTGGGTGGGATTAGATTAGGTTGGGTTGGGTTGGTTGGGTTAGACTACGTTAGGTTGGTTAGATTAGGTTGGGTTGGGATAGATTATTTTGGGTTGGGTTGGTTGGGTTAGATTAGGTTAGGTTAGGTTAGGTTAGGTTAGGTTAGGTTAGGTTAGGTTAGGTTAGGTTAGATTAAATAATTTTGGGCTGGGTTGGTTGGGTGAGATTACGTTGGTTTGCTTGGGCTGGGTTTGATTAGGTTGGATTGGTTGGGTTGGGTTAGATTACGTGGGGTCGGGTTGATTGGGTTAGATAACGTTAGGTTGGGTTAGATTATGTTGGGCTGGGTAAGATTTTGGGTTTGATTAGGTTGGGTTGGTTGGGTTGGGTTAGATTACGTGGGGTCGGGTTGATTGGGTTAGATAACGTTAGGTTGGGTTAGATTATGTTGGGCTGGGTAAGATTTTGTTGGGTTGGGTTAGATTTTGTTGGGTTGGGTTAGATTTTGTTGGGTTGGGTTAGATTTTGTTGGGTTTTGTTGATTGTGTTAGATTACGTTGGGTTGGATTAGATTATGTTGGGTTGTGTTAGATTATGTTGGGTTGGGTTGCTTGGATTAGATTACGTTAGATTGGTTTGATTAAGTTGGGTTGGGTTAGATTATGTTGGGCTGGGTTGATTGGGTTAGATTACGTTGGGTTGGTTGGGTTGGATTAGATTATGTTGGGTTAGATTACGTTAGGTTGGCTAGATTATGTAGGGTTGGGTTGGTTGGGTTAGATTACGTTAGGTTGGTTAGATTAGGTTGGGTTGGGTTAGATTATGTTGGGTTGGTTGGGTTAGATTAGGTTAGGTTAGGTTAGGTTAGGTTAGGTTAGGTTAGATTAAATAATTTTGGGCTGGGTTGGTTGGGTTAGATTACGTTGGTTTGCTTGGGCTGGGTTAGATTACGTGGGGTCGGGTTGATTGGGTTAGATAACGTTAGGTTGGGTTAGATTATGTTGGGCTGGGTAAGATTTTGTTGGGTTGGGTTAGATTTTGTTGGGTTGGGTTAGATTTTGTTGGGTTGGGTTAGATTTTGTTGGGTTTTGTTGATTGGGTTAGATTACGTTGGGTTGTGTTAGATTATGTTTTGTTGTGTTAGATTATGTTGGGTTGGGTTGCTTGGATTAGATAACGTTAGGTTGGTTAGATTAAGTTGGGTTGGGTTAGATTATGTTGGTCTGGGTTGATTGGGTTAGATTACGTTGGGTTGGTTGGGTTGGATTAGATTATGTTGGGTTAGATTACGTTAGGTTGGCTAGATTATGTAGGGTTGGGTTGGTTGGGTTAGATTACGTTAGGTTGGTTAGATTAGGTTGGGTTTGGGTTAGATTATGTTGGGTTGGTTGGCTTAGATTAGGCTGGGTTGTTTGGGTTGGGTTAGATTAGCTTGGGTTGGGTTCGATTAGGTTGACGTTGGTTGGGTTGGGTTATTTGAGTTTTGTTGGTTGGGTTAGATTACGTTAGGTTAGGTTAGATTTGATAATTTTGGGTTGGGTTGGTTGGCTTAGATTAGGTTGGGTTGTTTGGGTTGGGTTAGATTAGGTTAAGTTGTTTGGGTTGGGTTAGATTAGGTTGGGTTGGGTTGGTTGGGTTAGGTTAGGTGGGGTTGGTTGGGTTCGATTAGGTTGATGTTGGTTGGGTTGGGTTGGTTGAGTTTTGTTGGTTGGGTTAGATTACGTTGGTTTGGTTGTAGATTAAGTTGGGTTGGGTTGAGTTTGGGTTAGATTACGTTGGTTTTGTTGGGTTGGGTTATATTACGTTGGGTTGGGTTGATTGGGTAAGATTACGTTGGGTTGGTTGGGTTGGATTAGATTATGTTTGGTTGGGTTTATTGTGTTAGATTACGTTGGGTTGGGTTAGATTACGTTGGGTTGGGTTGATTGGGTTAGATTACGTTGGGTTGTGTTAGATTATGTTGGGTTGGGTTGGTTGGGTTAGACTACGTTAGGTTGGTTAGATTGGGTTGGGTTGGGATAGATTATTTTGGGTTGGGTTGGTTGGGTTAGATTAGATTAGGTTAGGTTAGGTTAGGTTAGGTTAGGTTAGGTTAGATTAAATAATTTTGGGCTGGGTTGGTTGGGTGAGATTACGTTGGTTTGCTTGGGCTGGGTTAGATTAGGTTGGGTTGGTTGGGTTGGGTTAGATTACGTGGGGTCGGGTTGATTGGGTTAGATAACGTTAGGTTGGGTTAGATTATGTTGGGCTGGGTAAGATTTTGTTGGGTTGGGTTAGATTTTGTTGGGTTGGGTTAGATTTTGTTGGGTTGGGTTGCTTGGATTAGATTACGTTAGGTTGGTTAGATTATGTTGGTCTGGGTTGATTGGGTTAGATTACGTTGGGTTGGTTGGGTTGGATTAGATTATGTTGGGTTTGATTACGTTAGGTTGGCTAGATTATGTAGGGTTGGGTTGGTTGGGTTATATTAGGTTAGGTTAGGTTAGGTTAGGTTAAGTTAAGTTAGGTTAGGTTAGGTTAGGTTAGGTTAGGTTAGGTTAGGTTAGGTTAGGTTAGGTTAGGTTAAGTTAGGTTAAGTTAGGTTAGGTTAGATTAAATAATTTTGGGTTGGGTTGGTTGGGTTAGATTACGTTGGTTTGCTTGGGCTGGGTTAGATTAAGTTGGGTTGGGTTGAGTTTGGGTTAGTTTAGGTTGGGTTGGTTAGGTTAGGTTAGATTACGTTAGATTGGTTTGATTAAGTTGGGTTGGGTTAGATTATGTTGGGCTGGGTTGATTGGGTTAGATTACGTTGGGTTGGTTGGGTTGGATTAGATTATGTTGGGTTAGATTACGTTAGGTTGGCTAGATTATGTAGGGTTGGGTTGGTTGGGTTAGATTACGTTGGGTTGGTTAGATTATGTTGGGTTGGGTTGGTTATGTTGGGTTAGATTACGTGGGGTCGGGTTAGATTATGTTAGGTTGGGTTAGATTTTGTTGCGTTTTGTTGATTGGGTTAGATTACGTTAAGTTGGATTAGAGTACGTTTTGTTGTGTTAGAGTACGTTTTGTTGTGTTAGACTATGTTGGGTTGGGTCGATTGGGTTAGATTACGTTGGGTTGGTTGGGTGGGATTAGATTATGTTGGGTTGGGTTGCTTGGATTAGATTACGTTAGATTGGTTTGATTAAGTTGGGTTGGGTTAGATTATGTTGGGCTGGGTTGATTGGGTTAGATTACGTTGGGTTGGTTGGGTTGGATTAGATTATGTTGGGTTAGATTACGTTAGGTTGGCTAGATTATGTAGGGTTGGGTTGGTTGGGTTAGATTACGTTAGGTTGGTTAGATTAGGTTGGGTTGGGTTAGATTATGTTGGGTTGGTTGGGTTAGATTAGGTTAGGTTAGGTTAGGTTAGGTTAGGTTAGATTAAATAATTTTGGGCTGGGTTGGTTGGGTTAGATTACGTTGGTTTGCTTGGGCTGGGTTAGATTACGTGGGGTCGGGTTGATTGGGTTAGATAACGTTAGGTTGGGTTAGATTATGTTGGGCTGGGTAAGATTTTGTTGGGTTGGGTTAGATTTTGTTGGGTTGGGTTAGATTTTGTTGGGTTGGGTTAGATTTTGTTGGGTTTTGTTGATTGGGTTAGATTACGTTGGGTTGTGTTAGATTATGTTTTGTTGTGTTAGATTATGTTGGGTTGGGTTGCTTGGATTAGATAACGTTAGATTGGTTTGATTAAGTTGGGTTGGGTTAGATTATGTTGGGCTGGGTTGATTGGGTTAGATTACGTTGGGTTGGTTGGGTTGGATTAGATTATGTTGGGTTAGATTACGTTAGGTTGGCTAGATTATGTAGGGTTGGGTTGGTTGGGTTAGATTACGTTAGGTTGGTTAGATTAGGTTGGGTTGGGTTAGATTATGTTGGGTTGGTTGGGTTAGATTAGGTTAGGTTAGGTTAGGTTAGGTTAGGTTAGATTAAATAATTTTGGGCTGGGTTGGTTGGGTTAGATTACGTTGGTTTGCTTGGGCTGGGTTAGATTACGTGGGGTCGGGTTGATTGGGTTAGATAACGTTAGGTTGGGTTAGATTATGTTGGGCTGGGTAAGATTTTGTTGGGTTGGGTTAGATTTTGTTGGGTTGGGTTAGATTTTGTTGGGTTGGGTTAGATTTTGTTGGGTTTTGTTGATTGGGTTAGATTACGTTGGGTTGTGTTAGATTATGTTTTGTTGTGTTAGATTATGTTGGGTTGGGTTGCTTGGATTAGATTACGTTAGATTGGTTTGATTAAGTTGGGTTGGGTTAGATTATGTTGGGCTGGGTTGATTGGGTTAGATTACGTTGGGTTGGTTGGGTTGGATTAGATTATGTTGGGTTAGATTACGTTAGGTTGGCTAGATTATGTAGGGTTGGGTTGGTTGGGTTAGATTACGTTAGGTTGGTTAGATTAGGTTGGGTTGGGTTAGATTATGTTGGGTTGGTTGGGTTAGATTAGGTTAGGTTAGGTTAGGTTAGGTTAGGTTAGATTAAATAATTTTGGGCTGGGTTGGTTGGGTTAGATTACGTTGGTTTGCTTGGGCTGGGTTAGATTACGTGGGGTCGGGTTGATTGGGTTAGATAACGTTAGGTTGGGTTAGATTATGTTGGGCTGGGTAAGATTTTGTTGGGTTGGGTTAGATTTTGTTGGGTTGGGTTAGATTTTGTTGGGTTGGGTTAGATTTTGTTGGGTTTTGTTGATTGGGTTAGATTACGTTGGGTTGTGTTAGATTATGTTTTGTTGTGTTAGATTATGTTGGGTTGGGTTGCTTGGATTAGATAACGTTAGGTTGGTTAGATTAAGTTGGGTTGGGTTAGATTATGTTGGTCTGGGTTGATTGGGTTAGATTACGTTGGGTTGGTTGGGTTGGATTAGATTATGTTGGGTTAGATTACGTTAGGTTGGCTAGATTATGTAGGGTTGGGTTGGTTGGGTTAGATTACGTTAGGTTGGTTAGATTAGGTTGGGTTTGGGTTAGATTATGTTGGGTTGGTTGGCTTAGATTAGGCTGGGTTGTTTGGGTTGGGTTAGATTAGCTTGGGTTGGGTTCGATTAGGTTGACGTTGGTTGGGTTGGGTTATTTGAGTTTTGTCGGTTGGGTTAGATTACGTTAGGTTAGGTTAGATTTGATAATTTTGGGTTGGGTTGGGTTGGTTGGCTTAGATTAGGTTGGGTTGTTTGGGTTGGGTTAGATTAGGTTAAGTTGTTTGGGTTGGGTTAGATTAGGTTGGGTTGGGTTGGTTGGGTTAGGTTAGGTGGGGTTGGTTGGGTTCGATTAGGTTGATGTTGGTTGGGTTGGGTTGGTTGAGTTTTGTTGGTTGGGTTAGATTACGTTGGTTTGGTTGTAGATTAAGTTGGGTTGGGTTGAGTTTGGGTTAGATTACGTTGGTTTTGTTGGGTTGGGTTATATTACGTTGGGTTGGGTTGATTGGGTAAGATTACGTTGGGTTGGTTGGGTTGGATTAGATTATGTTTGGTTGGGTTTATTGTGTTAGATTACGTTGGGTTGGGTTAGATTACGTTGGGTTGGGTTGATTGGGTTAGATTACGTTGGGTTGTGTTAGATTATGTTGGGTTGGGTTGGTTGGGTTAGACTACGTTAGGTTGGTTAGATTAGGTTGGGTTGGGATAGATTATTTTGGGTTGGGTTGGTTGGGTTAGATTAGATTAGGTTAGGTTAGGTTAGGTTAGGTTAGGATAGGTTAGATTAAATAATTTTGGACTGGGTTGGTTGGGTGAGATTACGTTGGTTTGCTTGGGCTGGGTTAGATTAGGTTGGGTTGGTTGGGTTGGGTTAGATTACGTGGGGTCGGGTTGATTGGGTTAGATAACGTTAGGTTGGGTTAGATTATGTTGGGCTGGGTAAGATTTTGTTGGGTTGGGTTAGATTTTGTTGGGTTGGGTTAGATTTTGTTGGGTTGGGTTGCTTGGATTAGATTACGTTAGGTTGGTTAGATTATGTTGGTCTGGGTTGATTGGGTTAGATTACGTTGGGTTGGTTGGGTTGGATTAGATTATGTTGGGTTTGATTACGTTAGGTTGGCTAGATTATGTAGGGTTGGGTTGGTTGGGTTATATTAGGTTAGGTTAGGTTAGGTTAGGTTAAGTTAAGTTAGGTTAGGTTAGGTTAGGTTAGGTTAGGTTAGGTTAGGTTAGGTTAGGTTAGGTTAGGTTAGGTTAAGTTAGGTTAAGTTAGGTTAGGTTAGATTAAATAATTTTGGGTTGGGTTGGTTGGGTTAGATTACGTTGGTTTGCTTGGGCTGGGTTAGATTAAGTTGGGTTGGGTTGAGTTTGGGTTAGTTTAGGTTGGGTTGGTTGAGTTGGGTTAGATTACGTGGGGTCGGGTTGATTGGGTTAGATTATGTTGGGTTGGGTTAGGTTAGGTTAGATTACGTTAGATTGGTTTGATTAAGTTGGGTTGGGTTAGATTATGTTGGGCTGGGTTGATTGGGTTAGATTACGTTGGGTTGGTTGGGTTGGATTAGATTATGCTGGGTTAGATTACGTTAGGTTGGCTAGATTATGTAGGGTTGGGTTGGTTGGGTTAGATTACGTTGGGTTGGTTAGATTATGTTGGGTTGGTTTGGTTATGTTGGGTTAGATTACGTGGGGTCGGGTTAGATTATGTTAGGTTGGGTTAGATTTTGTTGCGTTTTGTTGATTGGGTTAGATTACGTTAAGTTGGATTAGAGTACGTTTTGTTGTGTTAGAGTACGTTTTGTTGTGTTAGACTATGTTGGGTTGGGTCGATTGGGTTAGATTACGTTGGGTTGGTTGGGTGGGATTAGATTAGGTTGGGTTGGGTTGGTTGGGTTAGACTACGTTAGGTTGGTTAGATTAGGTTGGGTTGGGATAGATTATTTTGGGTTGGGTTGGTTGGGTTAGATTAGGTTAGGTTAGGTTAGGTTAGGTTAGGTTAGGTTAGGTTAGGTTAGGTTAGATTAAATAATTTTGGGCTGGGTTGGTTGGGTGAGATTACGTTGGTTTGCTTGGGCTGGGTTTGATTAGGTTGGATTGGTTGGGTTGGGTTAGATTACGTGGGGTCGGGTTGATTGGGTTAGATAACGTTAGGTTGGGTTAGATTATGTTGGGCTGGGTAAGATTTTGGGTTTGATTAGGTTGGGTTGGTTGGGTTGGGTTAGATTACGTGGGGTCGGGTTGATTGGGTTAGATAACGTTAGGTTGGGTTAGATTATGTTGGGCTGGGTAAGATTTTGTTGGGTTGGGTTAGATTTTGTTGGGTTGGGTTAGATTTTGTTGGGTTGGGTTAGATTTTGTTGGGTTTTGTTGATTGTGTTAGATTACGTTGGGTTGGATTAGATTATGTTGGGTTGTGTTAGATTATGTTGGGTTGGGTTGCTTGGATTAGATTACGTTAGATTGGTTTGATTAAGTTGGGTTGGGTTAGATTATGGTGGGCTGGGTTGATTGGGTTAGATTACGTTGGGTTGGTTGGGTTGGATTAGATTATGTTGGGTTAGATTACGTTAGGTTGGCTAGATTATGTAGGGTTGGGTTGGTTGGGTTAGATTACGTTAGGTTGGTTAGATTAGGTTGGGTTGGGTTAGATTATGTTGGGTTGGTTGGGTTAGATTAGGTTAGGTTAGGTTAGGTGAGGTTAGGTTAGATTAAATAATTTTGGGCTGGGTTGGTTGGGTTAGATTACGTTGGTTTGCTTGGGCTGGGTTAGATTACGTGGGGTCGGGTTGATTGGGTTAGATAACGTTAGGTTGGGTTAGATTATGTTGGGCTGGGTAAGATTTTGTTGGGTTGGGTTAGATTTTGTTGGGTTGGGTTAGATTTTGTTGGGTTGGGTTAGATTTTGTTGGGTTTTGTTGATTGGGTTAGATTACGTTGGGTTGTGTTAGATTATGTTTTGTTGTGTTAGATTATGTTGGGTTGGGTTGCTTGGATTAGATAACGTTAGGTTGGTTAGATTAAGTTGGGTTGGGTTAGATTATGTTGGTCTGGGTTGATTGGGTTAGATTACGTTGGGTTGGTTGGGTTGGATTAGATTATGTTGGGTTAGATTACGTTAGGTTGGCTAGATTATGTAGGGTTGGGTTGGTTGGGTTAGATTACGTTAGGTTGGTTAGATTAGGTTGGGTTTGGGTTAGATTATGTTGGGTTGGTTGGCTTAGATTAGGCTGGGTTGTTTGGGTTGGGTTAGATTAGCTTGGGTTGGGTTCGATTAGGTTGACGTTGGTTGGGTTGGGTTATTTGAGTTTTGTTGGTTGGGTTAGATTACGTTAGGTTAGGTTAGATTTGATAATTTTGGGTTGGGTTGGTTGGCTTAGATTAGGTTGGGTTGTTTGGGTTGGGTTAGATTAGGTTAAGTTGTTTGGGTTGGGTTAGATTAGGTTGGGTTGGGTTGGTTGGGTTAGGTTAGGTGGGGTTGGTTGGGTTCGATTAGGTTGATGTTGGTTGGGTTGGGTTGGTTGAGTTTTGTTGGTTGGGTTAGATTACGTTGGTTTGGTTGTAGATTAAGTTGGGTTGGGTTGAGTTTGGGTTAGATTACGTTGGTTTTGTTGGGTTGGGTTATATTACGTTGGGTTGGGTTGATTGGGTAAGATTACGTTGGGTTGGTTGGGTTGGATTAGATTATGTTTGGTTGGGTTTATTGTGTTAGATTACGTTGGGTTGGGTTAGATTACGTTGGGTTGGGTTGATTGGGTTAGATTACGTTGGGTTGTGTTAGATTATGTTGGGTTGGGTTGGTTGGGTTAGACTACGTTAGGTTGGTTAGATTAGGTTGGGTTGGGATAGATTATTTTGGGTTGGGTTGGTTGGGTTAGATTAGATTAGGTTAGGTTAGGTTAGGTTAGGTTAGGTTAGATTAAATAATTTTGGGCTGGGTTGGTTGGGTGAGATTACGTTGGTTTGCTTGGGCTGGGTTAGATTAGGTTGGGTTGGTTGGGTTGGGTTAGATTACGTGGGGTCGGGTTGATTGGGTTAGATAACGTTAGGTTGGGTTAGATTATGTTGGGCTGGGTAAGATTTTGTTGGGTTGGGTTAGATTTTGTTGGGTTGGGTTAGATTTTGTTGGGTTGGGTTGCTTGGATTAGATTACGTTAGGTTGGTTAGATTATGTTGGTCTGGGTTGATTGGGTTAGATTACGTTGGGTTGGTTGGGTTGGATTAGATTATGTTGGGTTTGATTACGTTAGGTTGGCTAGATTATGTAGGGTTGGGTTGGTTGGGTTATATTAGGTTAGGTTAGGTTAGGTTAGGTTAAGTTAAGTTAGGTTAGGTTAGGTTAGGTTAGGTTAGGTTAGGTTAGGTTAGGTTAGGTTAGGTTAAGTTAGGTTAAGTTAGGTTAGGTTAGATTAAATAATTTTGGGTTGGGTTGGTTGGGTTAGATTACGTTGGTTTGCTTGGGCTGGGTTAGATTAAGTTGGGTTGGGTTGAGTTTGGGTTAGTTTAGGTTGGGTTGGTTGAGTTGGGTTAGATTACGTGGGGTCGGGTTGATTGGGTTAGATTATGTTGGGTTGGGTTAGGTTAGGTTAGATTACGTTAGATTGGTTTGATTAAGTTGGGTTGGGTTAGATTATGTTGGGCTGGGTTGATTGGGTTAGATTACGTTGGGTTGGTTGGGTTGGATTAGATTATGTTGGGTTAGATTACGTTAGGTTGGCTAGATTATGTAGGGTTGGGTTGGTTGGGTTAGATTACGTTGGGTTGGTTAGATTATGTTGGGGTGGGTTGGTTATGTTGGGTTAGATTACGTGGGGTCGGGTTAGATTATGTTAGGTTGGGTTAGATTTTGTTGCGTTTTGTTGATTGGGTTAGATTACGTTAAGTTGGATTAGAGTACGTTTTGTTGTGTTAGAGTACGTTTTGTTGTGTTAGACTATGTTGGGTTGGGTCGATTGGGTTAGATTACGTTGGGTTGGTTGGGTGGGATTAGATTATGTTGGGTTGGGTTGCTTGGATTAGATTACGTTAGATTGGTTTGATTAAGTTGGGTTGGGTTAGATTATGTTGGGCTGGGTTGATTGGGTTAGATTACGTTGGGTTGGTTGGGTTGGATTAGATTATGTTGGGTTAGATTACGTTAGGTTGGCTAGATTATGTAGGGTTGGGTTGGTTGGGTTAGATTACGTTAGGTTGGTTAGATTAAGTTGGGTTGGGTTAGATTATGTTGGGTTGGTTGGGTTAGATTAGGTTAGGTTAGGTTAGGTTAGGTTAGGTTAGATTAAATAATTTTGGGCTGGGTTGGTTGGGTTAGATTACGTTGGTTTGCTTGGGCTGGGTTAGATTACGTGGGGTCGGGTTGATTGGGTTAGATAACGTTAGGTTGGGTTAGATTATGTTGGGCTGGGTAAGATTTTGTTGGGTTGGGTTAGATTTTGTTAGGTTGGGTTAGATTTTGTTGGGTTGGGTTAGATTTTGTTGCGTTTTGTTGATTGGGTTAGATTACGTTGGGTTGTGTTAGATTATGTTTTGTTGTGTTAGATTATGTTGGGTTGGGTTGCTTGGATTAGATAACGTTAGGTTGGTTAGATTAAGTTGGGTTGGGTTAGATTATGTTGGTCTGGGTTGATTGGGTTAGATTACGTTGGGTTGGTTGGGTTGGATTAGATTATGTTGGGTTAGATTACGTTAGGTTGGCTAGATTATGTAGGGTTGGGTTGGTTGGGTTAGATTACGTTAGGTTGGTTAGATTAGGTTGGGTTTGGGTTAGATTATGTTGGGTTGGTTGGCTTAGATTAGGCTGGGTTGTTTGGGTTGGGTTAGATTAGCTTGGGTTGGGTTCGATTAGGTTGACGTTGGTTGGGTTGGGTTATTTGAGTTTTGTTGGTTGGGTTAGATTACGTTAGGTTAGGTTAGATTTGATAATTTTGGGTTGGGTTGGGTTGGTTGGCTTAGATTAGGTTGGGTTGTTTGGGTTGGGTTAGATTAGGTTAAGTTGTTTGGGTTGGGTTAGATTAGGTTGGGTTGGGTTGGTTGGGTTAGGTTAGTTGGGGTTGGTTGGGTTCGATTAGGTTGATGTTGGTTGGGTTGGGTTGGTTGAGTTTTGTTGGTTGGGTTAGATTACGTTGGTTTGGTTGTAGATTAAGTTGGGTTGGGTTGAGTTTGGGTTAGATTACGTTGGTTTTGTTGGGTTGGGTTATATTACGTTGGGTTGGGTTGATTGGGTAAGATTACGTTGGGTTGGTTGGGTTGGATTAGATTATGTTTGGTTGGGTTTATTGTGTTAGATTACGTTGGGTTGGGTTAGATTACGTTGGGTTGGGTTGATTGGGTTAGATTACGTTGGGTTGTGTTAGATTATGTTGGGTTGGGTTGGTTGGGTTAGACTACGTTAGGTTGGTTAGATTAGGTTGGGTTGGGATAGATTATTTTGGGTTGGGTTGGTTGGGTTAGATTAGATTAGGTTAGGTTAGGTTAGGTTAGGTTAGGTTAGGTTAGATTAAATAATTTTGGACTGGGTTGGTTGGGTGAGATTACGTTGGTTTGCTTGGGCTGGGTTAGATTAGGTTGGGTTGGTTGGGTTGGGTTAGATTACGTGGGGTCGGGTTGATTGGGTTAGATAACGTTAGGTTGGGTTAGATTATGTTGGGCTGGGTAAGATTTTGTTGGGTTGGGTTAGATTTTGTTGGGTTGGGTTAGATTTTGTTGGGTTGGGTTGCTTGGATTAGATTACGTTAGGTTGGTTAGATTATGTTGGTCTGGGTTGATTGGGTTAGATTACGTTGGGTTGGTTGGGTTGGATTAGATTATGTTGGGTTTGATTACGTTAGGTTGGCTAGATTATGTAGGGTTGGGTTGGTTGGGTTATATTAGGTTAGGTTAGGTTAGGTTAGGTTAAGTTAAGTTAGGTTAGGTTAGGTTAGGTTAGGTTAGGTTAGGTTAGGTTAGGTTAGGTTAAGTTAGGTTAAGTTAGGTTAGGTTAGATTAAATAATTTTGGGTTGGGTTGGTTGGGTTAGATTACGTTGGTTTGCTTGGGCTGGGTTAGATTAAGTTGGGTTGGGTTGAGTTTGGGTTAGTTTAGGTTGGGTTGGTTGAGTTGGGTTAGATTACGTGGGGTCGGGTTGATTGGGTTAGATTATGTTGGGTTGGGTTAGGTTAGGTTAGATTACGTTAGATTGGTTTGATTAAGTTGGGTTGGGTTAGATTATGTTGGGCTGGGTTGATTGGGTTAGATTACGTTGGGTTGGTTGGGTTGGATTAGATTATGTTGGGTTAGATTACGTTAGGTTGGCTAGATTATGTAGGGTTGGGTTGGTTGGGTTAGATTACGTTGGGTTGGTTAGATTATGTTGGGTTGGGTTGGTTATGTTGGGTTAGATTACGTGGGGTCGGGTTAGATTATGTTAGGTTGGGTTAGATTTTGTTGCGTTTTGTTGATTGGGTTAGATTACGTTAAGTTGGATTAGAGTACGTTTTGTTGTGTTAGAGTACGTTTTGTTGTGTTAGAGTACGTTTTGTTGTGTTAGACTATGTTGGGTTGGGTCGATTGGGTTAGATTACGTTGGGTTGGTTGGGTGGGATTAGATTAGGTTGGGTTGGGTTGGTTGGGTTAGATTACGTTAGGTTGGCTATTGCCTGTTTCAATTCTATGTGGGATGAGATTTTACCGCTGATTTGACTAAGACCACCTACTCTCACACACATGGTGTCAAAGGCTTAAAAAAAGAGAGCAAGGGTCGTTTCCACTTGCATACTACACTGACTATTGCATTCAATGCGTACCCTTATACACGCCACTCATTTAGATTGACGCCCACTCTCACACTTAACCCTTCCCTCAACCCTTTTGGTGGTAAAAGTTGAATTCAAATCCATCCCACATAGAACTGAAACAGGCAATAGATTGTGTAGGGTTGGGTTGGTTGGGTTAGATTAGGTTTAGTTGGTTGAGTTAAATTAAATGTCAAATGTCTATGTTTCTACTTAATGAGATTGTTTGAAAACATTAATGTTTCTGAGAAACAGAGTAAAGTTGGATTGGAACTGTTGGAAGGAAAGAAGGGATTATCGTAATTACGTGCCACAAATAACCCTGAATTTTCGATTTTATGATCATATTTGCTCGAGCTAACTTATTAAAAGGTTTAATCCCTGACAATATTTGGGCCTGTATCTTTTAGACTTGATTATCAGACTGTGTTCTTTCGAACAAAACCCCCGGGTTTCCGTTTTTATCTACAGCTAGCACATGGACTAAAGCTTCAGTTCATATAAAATTTTGAAGTGCAAACTTCCTCTTCACCTTCAATGCCGTCCGTCAGTTACCAACTTTGTCGACTCTAAATATCCGTAATTACTCTAAGCAGGAGAGAAATAGAAAAATCCGATTCGGCATAAGAAATCACTTTCATTTTCACTTTGAATCAATTCTTGTTCCTGCTCGAATATGTAAGTCCTCAATGGGATTCGGTTGTTGCAAACCGTGACCGGTTATCTAGTTTTTAGTGAATGACAATCTCTCAATAATTTACACAGCTTTTAATATTGACTTGCCAAAAATGCCGGTGCTTTAACCTTACCTTCTCGATTTCTTAACCAAACATGCCCAAAACAATGAAATCAGTTCCAGAAAGGAAATCTTAAAACCGTTCAACCGTTTCATCGTTATCTTGCGTATGAACCAACCGATATGAACATCAAATAATTTGCATTACGTACGCAACGATACATGCTCCGTTTTTATATGCATTACATTGGATCCGCTTGTTGGGAAATCTTGAATATTAAAAACAAAATAAAACATTACCAATCTAAACTTGTCCCATTAACCATACATGAAAATCAAATATGGGATTTTAAAGTAATTGATGATACCTTTCGAACGCCGTGACGTACGAGAGTCATGTTTGTAAGGTTTGATAAATATTTAGCGACTCGAGACCGGACAGATTGGAGTCGATGTTAATAAGCTACCTGTGATGGTAGATTACACTCTTGTTTCGCAGCCACTCAGAACTCAGACCTTAACGTTCGTATCCGAGAAATTGATATATGTATATATCCCAATATAAGTGTTAAACGAAAAAGGAAATCACGAGAAATTGGGATTGTGGGTTTATTCCGGAGGATATGGATATGGTGTCGGTGTCGAAAATGTAAAGGATCGGAAATAAATTAGCATGTTAATCAAGCATTGAATAGATTGAGTCCAATAAGTGTATTAAACTTTAAAGAGGATTGTAAGTTTATAGAGTAAATAAGTGTATGGATGATATAATGGGTAAAAGTAGTGGAGAGTGCGAATGTTGCAAGTCAGAATAATGATAACTTGTAATGTTGAATGTGTGTTGGATGGAGAGAAGGACCTTCTTCCGGTCTCCTTTCATATCTTGGAAGGAAAGAGTGATAGTTACAAGTTACGAAGCACTCTCCTCCATCCTTTATGTCATTCCTTTATTGGCTTTTCTGTCCCTCTGTCCGTCCCCCACCACCACTACAACTACCACAACCTTTCAACCACTACATACTCTCCACAATCTAATTACATGGAACTTGGGACCTTGTTCATTTTAGTCTCTTACAGTTCAGAATACCATTCCTACATATCACTACATTTTTATATATTATAGCTGTTTCATTATCATTCACTGGCTTCGTTGATGCAGATGAGCTTATCCTAACAAGAAACATTGAAAAAACAGAAACTTCCAATAGCCGCATTCTGAATTTGTTCTCATTTTACCCTTGGCTTTAAAGTCGGAAACCTGCGATTATATGTGTCCGTCGGGGTTAGGTTTTCCAAGCATTAGTCATTGGACAGACTAGATAGAATGGTAGAGTTATGTTTGGTTTCAGCTTCACCCCTTGGGAACTGGCGTTAGTAGTGGCATGGGCCCCGGTAGTAATCTCTTGGAAGAGGAACAGAGGCTAGAGGAGGAAAGATAGTGGTAAATGAGGAAGGGGTCTGTTATTGCTAGAGAGGTCACTTGTATTTCATCCCTAAATGTTTGCAGGAAGGAACATGGTCCAGAGTTGGGATAAGATGAGCGTGGGGGCAGTTTGTGCATTGGCAGTTCTGCTGGCTTGTGGAGTTGTGGGTGTGGCGGAAGGGAGCTCGGAATGTGAGCACAACCAACTCAGCGCCACACTCAATCAAATCGCCACCAACCACACCCACTTGACACGACTCACTTCCATCGGAACTTCCGTCCAAGGTTTCACACCTCTCCTTTACCTCACTATTCTATCCCCCCATTCAGATCAGGGGGGGGGGGAATTATTAAAAAAAAATCAGTCGGAATTAATAAGAGCATCCATATACACAACAATTCAATCACTATTAATCAATTTCGTAATTTTATTTTTTATTCCATAAATCCATGCAAATCAACACCCATCACTCAAAGAAGCATTTATATATATATATATATATATACCCGGTTTTTGTGGTTTATGTGACAAATACTCATGCCGATTATGTGGAACAAAAATGGGATGTACAATATCGTGATAATATTGAAATGAATTTGTGATCAGGTAGGGAAATCTGGTTGATGATTTTGTCGAATAGTCCGGAAATGCGGCCATTGCTGAGGCCACAAGTGAAGCTGATTGGAAATATTAACGGATATTCGGGACCTGCCTGTTATCTTCTCCTCAGATTCATCAAGGTATCTCATTCTCCTCACCAACATCTTTCCTCTTTAACGAGTTTGAAATAAAATAAATTAAAGATTTCTGGCCATAAAATAAAATGAGAGACTTTAAATGAAATGTTGAATTAATAAGCTGAGAGTTAAGGTTTTTGAATGTAGGAATTGTTACTTGGATATGAGAAGGGGGAGTGGTTGGAACGGAGGTTGTTGGAGAGGAACGAGATTCATGTGATTTTGAACATGAATCCGGACGGATTCTCGAGAGCTGAGCCCGACTCTTGCAATCTTGGAGCTGGAAGGTAGTCCTAAACCCCTTTCCTAGACAAATAACTCTTTGTTGTTTGTGGACGATTAATGTAAATTGTGACTGGGTGTGTGGTATTTAAATTATTAAGTAATAATTGTGTGTGTGTGTGGATGTGAGGTACAACGGGAGGGGGAAGGAACTGAACCGGGACTTCCCATTCATTTTTGAGGAGGAGGCTCGAGAAGTTGGAGAAGGACGAGAGCCGGAGACGGAGGCAGTGAAAGGGTGGATTGACCACAACCGCTTCCTCCTCTCCCTGTCCCTCTTCTCTGGAGCCCTGGTCGTCAGCTACCCATTCGACGGAGTGCCACTAATAGGTCACCTACCAATTACACTTTCTTACATCAATTGTCAATTGCGGGTAGACCGAGCTAATCACTCCCAAAACATCCCTTCTCCAAACTGACGCAGTGTCCCTCGCAGAAGAGCTATGGTTGGGTTCGGTTGGGTTAGGTTAGGTTAGGTTAGGTTAGGTTAGGTTAGGTTAGGTTAGGTTAGGTTAGGTTAGGTTAGGCTAGGTTAGGTTTGGTTAGGCTAGGTTAGGTTAGGTTAGGTTAGGTTAGGTTAGGTTAGGTTAGGTTAGGTTAGGTTAGGTTAGGTTAGGTTAGGTTAGGTTAGGTTAGGTTAGGTTAGGTTAGGCTAGGTTTGGTTAGGCTAGGTTAGGTTAGGTTAGGTTAGGTTAGGTTAGGTTAGGTTAGGTTAGGTTAGGTTAGGTTAGGTTAGGTTAGGTTAGGTTAGGTTAGGTTAGGTTAGGCTAGGTTAGGTTTGGTTAAGTGGAAAACCTCTTCTATGTATTCTCCTCTTTATCGTCTTCCACAAAAATGTACAGTGTACACCAAAGCTACCACAGGCAAACACAGCCCATTCTTGCGTTTCAAAATCTAGGAGCCTAAAAGTAGTTTCTCAGCGGAACCAGTTCTCGATCCCTCACACTCAACTTGCAAAAATTGACCTTAACAGTTATTAAGGTCAGGAATTAAAACTTAAACATTCCAACATTGATGAAAATAGAAATCTCATACGATAATTTTACGAAGCCCCTTTTCCAGCACTTTTTTCGTTTCACCCAAAACAAGATAGGGAGTAAAGATTGGGGGAGTCATAAAATGGAATTAAGAAGCATATAGAATAAAAGCTAGGCCATACCAAGCCTTTTCTCTAGAACACCTACTTCCTACACCATTTTATATGCTCTCCTGAAATCCAGGACCATTACCATTCCATTTGTGTGTAAATCTATTCTATACAAGTGCTAATTTGTATGTACGTGATGTTCCAGCTATACGTTTTTTACTGGATTAACTCATTGAAAAACTGAAATAGCCGAAAATTCACAAATAATTTTTAAAGGGAGGATGCTATTTTGAAATTTCGAAATTCGATGACCTGTGACCTGGGCTTACATGACCTATTAAATTTTTGATCGTAAAATAGTAATATGACACACCAATTTACACCGCCATTCTCCGAGAAATGTTTTGGCAATGTTGGAATTCTGAAATTTTGACCCCTTGACCTTGAAACGGTCAAAGTCGTCAAAATTTCGAAATTATCGTGTGACATATCGATTGACAACTTCTTTTGCCGAGAAATCTTTCGGTTTTGCTGAAATTTCAAAATTTTGGCACCCTGACCTTCAAACAGCCAAAAGGTCTAATTTTGGTCATTGCCAAATTTACAGAGTGAGGACGTATCTCCTTCTGAATGTTAATTAGCGATTAGAGCAGAGGGTGTTTTGGGCAGGGTTTAATCAATGATAGTATATCGGAACCCTTAAACAACGGCGTTGGTTTAAATAACCAATAACGAGTAGGGCAACGTTCAGAGGTGTCCGTGTCTTGAGTCAAGATTGCACCCGTAGGTCAAGACTCTTGACCTACGGGTGCAATCGTAAAAATTGCTATGGCTCACGCCTGAAACTTTTTGTTTGAAATTAGCTGTCACTTACCGTTTATCTACAAGTTTAAGGCCCTATATCGGGCCTGTGGCTGCCTAGTTCTAAATAAGTTGATACAAAGAGGAATGAAATGCGTGGTGCAGCGCCTCCAGTTGCAGTTCCGTCCAACTGCTCTAAAACGCTAGTCTTCCGAAATTTCGAGAAATTTAGAAAAATGGAGAGTTGTGTCAGGCTAATCGGAGAGTATCGGACAGTGCTACTATTTTTGATATTTATGAAATCGGGTTTTTAATGTTTCTTAAATAGATGATGAGGAAATTGAAGGAATGTATCATGCTACCCCTGATGATGATATATTCATTCATTTGGCCCAGACGTACGTGGAACAGGTCCCACGGACCGTTTGGTTCTGCCCCATTCTTGATCGAGTCTTCCCAGGAGGAATCACGAATGGTGCTGCTTGGGAACCGGCCAGGGGTCAGCATTTATAATATTTGACTATTCATTTCAATCCAATCATCCAATGTTCCTAGTTCCTGGCCATCTTGACTCATTTTTTTGACATATGTGATAAATAATAAGAATAACTAATTGCAGGGACGATGATGGACTACAACTACGTCAAAGGGACCTTTGAGCTCATGATCGGAGTTTCCTGTTGTAGAAATCCAAAGGACGAACTCCTTCCGCCAATCTGGGATCTACATAGAGGTGTAGGTTTAGAGGTTTACTATAATTACTATACTTAGGAATTCCACGATATTGATTCCCCTTTCCCATAAATAATGGAAAATTCTCAGAGGGGGTTTGCATTTTCTAACTCTCTGAAAGGAGGGGTTTATTTCAGTATCTACGGCCTATCGCTTTGTCCCGTATTTTAAAAATGAAGTCTGGTTGTTTGTAGGCTCTCATGAACATAATACTTGAAACGGAGAAGGGGGTCCGTGGCGTCGTTTTGGACGCCGACAGTTCAGAAGCTGTTCATTCAGCAGAACTGATCATCCTAGAAGAGGGGCTTCCATCACCAAATCAAGGTCCTCCACTCCTTACTTCCGCTCAAGGAGAATTCTGGAAGATGATACGGCCAGGGAAGTACTCTCTTACTGTAAGTTTCCTTTCAAAGCTAAAAGATAAACTATCAATCCGCAATTTCCAATATGCCAACTAATTCATTGCAGGTACATAGAGCCGGCTATCAAAGCAAAACGATTTTATTGGAAGTAAGTCTGAAGGAGGCAACAAAATTGGAAGTGAAACTGGAGAAACTACGCGTAGATCTGATGACAACAGCACCAAAAGTAAATAGGTCCAATCTCGGGGCCGAGACGACGAGTTCAGTTCATTTAGAACGGGTTGAGAGGACCACCACTGACTCTCTCCTCTTCCAGCAAAAGGAGGTTTCTCCGGTGACAAGTAGAAACGTCACTTCAACGGATGTGAAAGTAACTCCTCGCCTGTCTCCCCGCTTGACACCGACTTTCGATCAAACCCTTGGCACGATGTTGGCTCGCCTAACAAGTTCATCTCCTCGTTCCAGGATTCCAAATTTCGGATTTCTACTATTTCTAGCCGGACTCCTCCTCCCCTCTCTGCAACACATTTAAAATAGTTCATAGTTATACAGGACACGATTCAGTATAACTATGTTCCTGGTCGTTCTCCAGGAAACAAGAGCCAAGCCGTTACTTTTTTACTCGCAACCGGAGAATTACAAGGAATGATGTTTTTACAACTGCTCAATAAAACTAAATAGTCATTCGAAAGGGAGAAATAGCTTCAATAAATAAGTATGATAATATCGCAATTCCGGTCTCAAGTCAGAAGTCCAAAATTATTATTAATTAGCATTAACAGTACAGAAAAATAATCACTTAATACATTGACCCGTAACTAAAAAAATTAATCAAATGGAAGGAGGGGGGGGGGAGTTATTTCTAAATAGCAGTGACTTATACCCGGATTTACGGCAAATGACTTACTGTAATAAAGACCGTTTTTGAAACATCCCGATGAACAAGAGGAGGTTGAGGTGGGGCCGATGGGTCCGAAGTTGCATTTTCAATTAACAGTCTCGGCCCGTTTACCAATCCCGTTTTCAATGGAAATAGGATGTAGGAAAAGTCAGCATGATCTCCTCCATTCAATTTGACGCTTAACTGAAAAATCAAAGTTTGTTTAATTCCTAGGCTACTATCCCAACAAAGAACACCACCTTTCTAGGAATTCCAAAATCTCAAAACCAAGATTCAATGTAATTTGAATTATTTGAAAGTAGTTGAAGTGTAGCGTGTCCAGCATAGGTACCTTCTTGGGTCCAGCGTTCATGAAATACTCGGAAGATTCCATAGAAATTAGAAGATCGTGGACTTGGTCACTTCGATTTAGGATCATGAAGGAAACGAGGAGTGGTTTTTTAAGCCGACCTCTTCCTCCATCAGAGATCTCAGCACGCAAATACAAAGGGACCATCTGATTAATTGGAAGTCCTTGGATTTCCATTTCTGTTGTTGTCAAGCGACCATCATCTTCTCCATCTCTGTTATGTAACCAAAGGTAGTAGTCAAAATCAGAAGCAGAATTATTTTCACGTAATATTTTAAGTTTATTTCAATTACCTTTTCCACGAGAATAGTAACTGGCCAAGTGGATCCTGCACATTGAGAGATGATGATATGGATAATATGTGGAAGAAAGAAATGTTTTCTCCAGGCTTTAGCACCGTTTCATTTACACTATTTTCATCAATTTTCGTAGTGCTATGAGACTGAAAATTTGAAGGAAACTGATGAACTCCCGGATTATGGATTGATAACGGTTGCTTATTTCAACTCAACGCTAATTAAATAAAACTAAAAGGACGGATTGGAATACCTGAACTCGAAAAGCACATTTCTTCAAGTAAATGGAACATTTAGAGATGTTCTTTAGATTGTAGTGTAGAAGAAATTGCTCAGCGATACAAATTTTATCGAGAGGATCTCCTTGAAGATCTGTGGTCCACTGATTTACTTCGAATGGGAGTATTGCTTCTATCACCTCTACTTCCTCGTTCATCATCGTCTGTCCGAGTCCATTTATGTACTTTGCCTGAATTAATTTTAATATTCTGTATTAACAAATCTCTTTCAAATCCCGTATTCTTAAGGCCCGTTCAACAAACAGTCACAAGACGTGAAAAATAAACAATCCTGCGCACACCACACGAATTTTGAAAATTTTCTACATCGCTTCGCGCACCTTGTCTATGCTCAGCGCAGGCAAAGGAAAATGAATGATGAATAAGACATGAAATGTAAAATAATCTCACCTTAGCAACAAATTTGAGTTCCGAGTCCCCTGTGTTCGTAGTTTTGAGGTAAAGTACTTTAACAATAGATTCTGAGGGCGACAGTCTCTCAATCTCCATGGAATGACTCAAGTGGGATGGATTAGGCTCAGTTTCCGGGTCCACCGTTAATCGAACGTCTGAATTAATATTTTAAACGTTTCACTTATATCATTATTATGTATTTTCTTAGTGGCACAGAAGTACTACGATCAACAAGACATGGTTGGCGAAAAGTCCCCCACGGGGAAGCTGGAGACTCATTTGCCGTCTCAATTTAACACACTTAATTTTTTAGTAGCGTATACTGTATACTAGACAAGGGAATAATTATCTTACTACGAGGGTCAGAGGAACCGACGAGAAAAGCTAACAAAACCCGTGTGACTTCTACATGGTCTAAATTAGTCCATACAACTTGGATCTTCTGCCATTCTCCAACAAGTGCAGGCTCTTCACGTCGAATTACAGCTTGGAGTAATGCTTTGGCAGGTTCCACTTTTATTACATTTAAACGCACCTTTTCCTTAGGACAGTTATTCCTGAAGAAATATAATAATATTTTGGTAATCACAATTAATTTTTTTAAGAATCAGTAAAACCAGTGAAACGAGTAGTTACCAGAAGGTAGGGTTTGTGTTAAAGATGAGGGAGTAGTGAAAAAGAACAGAACAGTCTTCGTTCCCAATATCAACGTAACCAACCTGGATCTATAAGAACAAATTCAAATAAAGAAATGCCATCAAATTATTAAAATCTGTTGTTGCAATTTTTCTCTGGAATTGCTGAATAAAAGTCTCTTGTCTGTATAATTTCGCCTCTACCTGTATGAGTTTTCCAATGTCTCTATGGAGGGGAATGAACTGGAGCTGGCATTCTCTGCTTTGTCCAGGTGTTAACTCGAAGTCTTCAGTTTCTTCGCAATTGTAGTCAACAAGATTCGTACGAACTCCAAACTTCCGAATCGTCAGAGGATATTCGTGTCGATTCTTGAGTTGTACTCGGATAAGGGCTGCTGAATGGACGAAAGCTGTTTCCTGGCTGTAATTGAATTGTGCATCTAAAATGCATTCCCGATGTACTTCAACATATGAGATGATAGGGGTTGTGAGGGCAAGCTTCCACTTGTTTCTGTCCTGTACATTCCCGTCTTCCGACAGCGGGATTCGTTTCTCTAAAACAGCTTTAAAGTTCGACCACAAGACATGTCTTCGTTCTATTTTAACCAGTTGATCCATGTCTCTCTTAAGAAGAATGAGGAGGAAGTTGAGGTAGGCTGAGACGTCACCTTCCGTATCTGACGCTTTTAGTCCCATTTCAGCAACGTGGTAAATCACTTTCAACCACTTTTCTCCGCCGAATTCTCGAAGGACGTAAGTCATCAATTTTATACAGCGATCATACTCCTTTCCTCTCAGAAATTCCTCTCCCATCATACTCACTGAAATGTTTAATTACCGTTAATCTCAACTAAAATTCCCTGAAATTCCTTTGAAATTCACAAATAAAGTAGATACCTAACCATTTTGATACACACCTCTAAAAACAATAGGGGTTTTAATCTGTGTTGGCAAAATAATTCTACAAAAATGGTAAATTAAAATTTCGAGGCCTTTTAGAAGTTTAAACCAACGCAACACTCTTGGCTGCTAGGCTGGTACATCGTTTTTTGTATGACAAGAAACTTGCGACTAGTTTGTGAAAAGCTGAGAATTGATCTAACCCCGCACATTTCACATGAGATTGCATTGCTGACTACAGGCGACTCAATTAATGAAGTTTTTTTTGTTTCACTATTTTGATTTAAATGACCATTCTCGAAACGAAAACTCGGATATCTGACTTTGTTTTGGCATAAGTCTATAGTCTACCAAGAATTAACTAACAAGGGAACATTCCTAACTGTACAACCCGATATTTTTTAACTAGTCTCATTCGAAAGAGAAACAAAAGTAATGAAACTTTAACTCTGGAACTATCGGTGACTATAATGGTTTTGACCTAGTAAATTCGGTGGGTAGGTCAAGCAGCGGGCGGTATTTCAGGGATTCCTACAGTAAATCTACATTATTTTTGTTTCTCCGTCGAATGAGACTAGTTAAAAAATATCGGGTTGTACAGTTAGGAATGTTCCCTTGCAAGATGTGATTCAGTTTACTCACTCAGTTGACATCGAGTTCTGTGACGACCAAGACTTTTACAAAAGTCCGATGCGATTCCCAAATGACGTATCACAAAGGTCTAAAAATTAAATATTTAAACCTAATAAAAATATTTTAATACGATTTTTATAGTGATATTTAAAAATGAAGGTTACCGAATGTAGTGATATTGACTCTAAATATTTTAAAGCTTGAACTGCACGGGGTTCTTCTAAACTATAACTTGTCTCAGGTCCAAAACTATCAGCTCTCCAAGGCCGTTGTCCCAAATACTGTAAATCTACTTCATTTTTATAGCGTTCCATTTCAGAAGGCCAATTTAAGGCTTGCTGTAACAAAAATCGCGACACATGAAGTTTTAAGATTTCCACGTGCCAAGTCCCGCTATTCATTACCCGTACCCGTGTATTATACCTGTACGCGAATTCTGTCATCCGCGTATTTAGCACGACGTTCGGCATATTTAGCAGCGATCATTAAATATGTAACAGGGTCGCTTAGAGTTGTATTCCCTTTCCTATAATATTGTTTCAGCAAGTCTCCAAAATTATGGTACCTGGTAATCGATAAATAATTGGTTCAAAAGTAATTCAATTATCCTGGAATTTAAATGAAAGTTAATAGGTAAGTTTTGTTGGTAAATAAAAATGTACTTACTGATGCTCTAGCCAAGCAATATGCTCAAACATTAGTTCAGGATTTCCTTCCATTTTATAAAAGGAATGAATATGTTTATCGAATCTCGATTTGGCCTCCTTTCCTTCCATACGAAGCTATGGAAAAAGTTAGTCTTGTAAGAGTCACACTAGTCACACTTGAGTTGTTTAATGACAAATGGGAATTAAATTAAACTTACGAGGTGGATTCTACATTGGCGGTAATTCAGAACTGAAGCCACAACCTTTAATTCTTGAACATTTCCATCCGTGACTCGAATACTCACTAAGTTCTTAATTGCAGCATCGTAATGACTAAGAATTTATGAATGGAATATGCAAGTTAAAAACATTGTCAATAGTCCTCCAAATCATTTAAAAGGGTGTATATTTATATATCGGATTATATAGCCACATGAATGTGTTTTAACCTCATAGCGGATACATAATCCCTCCGAATTTCCTGAAAGAATCCTAATTTAAAATTGTATCGAACTAACAAAGGGGACTGGGTTGCTTGTTCCAATCGATTCCGAATTCGTCGGATCCGACTAGAGTAATAACTATAAATCAATAAAAATACATTTTTGAAATCCCATTTTACTTTTACGATAGTCGAACAAGAGCATTATTCTTATTTCATAGAGGATCTTGATCTTACTTGGCCACAGCTTCCCGCATTCCATTTTCCAACCTGCATTGGATAAGATAATTAAAAGTAATTCCTACTATATTGTTTGTATTGTAGGGAGTGGGAATGTATTTTATTTTTCAAAGTCTTTGAAATGGAACGTTACCTGTGAACGGAAGCCTGTATTCTCTCAGGATGAGTATGAGACAAAATGTAAAGAGACTTTGGAGGTATTTCTGCGGCTGCACAGAGGGCCGACGCTTTTTCCGTCGACAAGTGCTCTTCTCCGCCGCATTTAACAAGCATCAGAAGAAAGGTAGTTCCATGTGGAGCACATTCCTTCCTAAAATTACAGAAAATAGTTTGAATGTGAATCGGGTGATTAGTGATTGAGGTGAGTCCTAAGACAAAAGAAGAGATTGTGGAAAAGAGAGAAAAATATAGGAGTCTAACTTGAGGTGCTTGACACGAGTAGCGCAGTCATCCTTCCAATTCGATTCCGTCCAGTTGCAGTCAATGAAGAGGACGAGTACAGCTGGGACGAGTTCCATGTGCTTCTTGGTCCAGTTACTTGGGATGAGTCCACCCGGCACGTAGGTTTCCACACTCTCCCTCTGTCAATTCAAGAAGGTCAAAGGTGCAAGGGACAAGGGGTTGGAAATACAGTCTAGTAGTTTAGACTTTAACGTGCTGGAGGACGGTAAAATTTTACCTTTCTACCCAACGGTATTTTGTGTTTACGGTTGTACAGCAAGGTAAAACGACTGATTTACCTTTGAGCAGGACGGTAAATGTGCTTTTTTGAAGTTTTTTGTAGTTTTTGGCTACGCCGGACTTCAGCTTTGAACGCCGGATAAAATAAGTAGTTCCATTGGAAAGATCGTTAAATTTTACATAAGGAAATATCGCGGTGGCTCGCCAGCAATCGCGGCGTGGCTACAGCAGCATTTTAAAGAAAGCAACTTTTTTTAGCCGAAGAATACTGAACTAAAGGGCCTATCATAAGCTAACGTGCCAGTTAGGTAGAGAAACAAACCTATTTCTTTTCAAAATATGAAAAATCTGACCCTCGACTTTCAGAATCACTATTATTGCACTACGAATATGAATATGACGTAGAAGACAGGGCCGAAGCTCAGAATAAATAAGAATATGTTATAGTTTATGGTTTAATACAATTCGTTTTAAATCTTTAATTAAAGTTAAAGGTACGAAGTTTCAAAACCACAATTGGAACTACAGGTTCAGCTTTTGAACCCTCAATCAAGACAGTGATACTTTTTTATGAACTTTCGACCTTTGCATTTCATTATTAAGGGGTGAAACCCCTTAATGTGATCACCTTGTCTGTCTGTCCGTCCGTCCTTCCGTTTACGCTCTAACTTTCGAACGGTTGAAGTTTTTTGAAAACGGTTTTCGGATTTGAAACATACATTTACTTTGCTTTTTAAGCCAAATAGAAATTCGAAATAGTCGGTCACACCCCCTGACCCCAAAAAATTTAAACTCGAAAATTCCTATACCAAATGACTTCTACGTGCCAGTAAGGATAGTTATTCGTGTAAATATTTAAAAGTGTAACGTTTTGGTTTCACTCCTTTTTTACGTGTCGTTTGTAACGATTTTTAAGTGGTGAAACCCCCTTGTCTGTCTGTCTGTCCGTTTACGCTCTAACTTATGAACGGTTGCAGTTTTTAAAAATCGGTTTTCGGATATCAAACCAGCATATGCTTGGACATAAATGGAATATATTTTTAAAAATTTGGTCACACCCCCTGCTGACCCTCCAAAATGTTAAATTTCCAAAAAGTTGACTCCTATATACGTATCCAACAACGAAAAATTGTTCGGAAGCGACAATCACTCATGTTCACACCCACTAACACTAGGGGGTGTGGCCGCGCATAATGGCGCAAGTGCGATTTTGCAGTTTGTCGTGTGGTTTCACCCCTTCTTCACGTGCGGTTGTAACGGTTTAGGAGGTGAAACCTCACTCTTATAGCGAAGATCGTGTCTGTCCGTCCGTTTGCGCTCTAACTCTCGAACGGATAAACATTTTAATTTTTTTTTTGAAAGTTTGTTTTATGCATCCAGACACACGTGAAGTTCGAATGTGAGCCAAATGAACCTCCCCAATGTTAAAAAACCACCACCACCACCCTTCTCAAACCGACTCTCAATGTATCGAGCAAGGAGGTTTACGTCTGATTTCGCGTGGTGTCACCCCTTTTCGAAGTGCGTTTACAACGGTTTATCATGTATCGTAGATACATAATGCAAATGCAAATGGTTCAGTGTCTGTCTGTCCGTCCGTCACCACAATAACTCGAGACGGCTTAACTTTTTGAAATTTTTATTTCGGTTATCTATTTAGGGCATACAAGCGGTGGTCAAGTTCGTTTGGGGACCGGGTAGGTCAAAGGTCAACGTAGATTCAGTACGTCTATAAAAAAAACGTTGACTCTTCTGTTTTAGAATTTTAACATTCTATATTTTCACACAAACTAAAATTCCCCGATAGCCATAGATAAAATTTATATTAACATTAGTTTATATATTCAACACATTCTGTTAAAATTTAACTATTAAAGGTGCTGAATTGTGACCAAAATTTTGACCCAAGAATATTTCATTGCCTATTAACAAAATTTTGACCCAAGAATAATTCATTGCCCATTAACAAAATTTTGACCCAAGAATATTTCATTGCCTATTAACAAAATTTTGACCCAAGAATAATTCATTGCCCATTAACAAAATTTTGACCCAAAAATAATTCATTGCCCATTAACAAAATTTTGACCCAAGAATAATTCATTGCCCATTAACAAAATTTTGACCCAAGAATAATTCATTGCCTATTAACAAAATTTTGACCCAAGAATAATTCATTGCCCATTAACAAAATTTTGACCCAAGAATAATTCATTGCCTATTAACAAAATTTTGACCCAAGAATAATTCATTGCCCATTACCAAAATTTTGACCCAAGAATAATTCATTGCCTATTAACAAAATTTTGACCCAAGAATAATTCATTGCCTATTAACAAAATTTTGACCCAAGAATAATTCATTGCCTATTAACAAAATTTTGACCCAAGAATAATTCATTGCCTATTAACAAAATTTTGACCCAAGAATAATTCATTGCCTATTAACAAAATTTTGACCCAAGAATAATTCATTGCCCATTACCAAAATTTTGACCCAAGAATAATTCATTGCCTATTAACAAAATTTTGACCCAAGAACAATTCATTGCCTATTAACAAAATTTTGACCCAAGAATAATTCATTGCCCATTAACAAAATTTTGACCCAAGAATAATTCATTGCCCATTACCAAAATTTTGACCCAAGAATAATTCATTGCCCATTACCAAAATTTTGACCCAAGAATAATTCATTGCCCATTACCAAAATTTTGACCCAAGAATAATTCATTGCCCATTACCAAAATTTTGACCCAAGAATAATTCATTGCCCATTACCAAAATTTTGACCCAAGAATAATTCATTGCCCATTAACAAAATTTTGACCCAAGAATAATTCATTGCCTATTAACAAAATTTTGACCCAAGAATAATTCATTGCCCATTACCAAAATTTTGACCCAAGAATAATTCATTGCCTATTAACAAAATTTTGACCCAAGAATAATTCATTGCCTATTAACAAAATTTTGACCCAAGAATAATTCATTGCCTATTAACAAAATTTTGACCCAAGAATAATTCATTGCCCATTACCAAAATTTTGACCCAAGAATAATTCATTGCCCATTACCAAAATTTTGACCCAAGAATAATTCATTGCCCATTAACAAAATTTTGACCCAAGAACAATTCATTGCCTATTAACAAAATTTTGACCCAAGAATAATTCATTGCCCATTACCAAAATTTTGACCCAAGAATAATTCATTGCCCATTAACAAAATTTTGACCCAAGAACAATTCATTGCCTATTAACAAAATTTTGACCCAAGAATAATTCATTGCCCATTAACAAAATTTTGACCCAAGAATAATTCATTGCCTATTAACAAAATTTTGACCCAAGAATAATTCATTGCCCATTACCAAAATTTTGACCCAAGAATAATTCATTGCCCATTAACAAAATTTTGACCCAAGAACAATTCATTGCCTATTAACAAAATTTTGACCCAAGAATAATTCATTGCCCATTAACAAAATTTTGACCCAAGAATAATTCATTGCCCATTACCAAAATTTTGACCCAAGAACAATTCATTGCCTATTAACAAAATTTTGACCCAAGAATAATTCATTGCCCATTAACAAAATTTTGACCCAAGAATAATTCATTGCCCATTACCAAAATTTTGACCCAAGAATAATTCATTGCCCATTACCAAAATTTTGACCCAAGAATAATTCATTGCCCATTATTAACAAAATTTTGACCCTCAGTCTTTTGAATGTTTAACATTAAAATGATGGCTATAAAAAATGGTAACCCCCTGTGGTTTATATATTTCAACAATTGAGTCAGACTGCCTTTACATAAAATTTTGACCCTCAGCGGTGTTGATATTTAACATTCGAAGTTTTGATCTAAAATTGAGTCATCCTTCGTTATATTTTTCAACGTACGATAGGCTTTTCATCAATTGACTCTTTTGTCTTTATAGTTAGAATTTTGACCCCAAATAGTTTGTTGTTTACCAATAAAAATGTTTGCCCCGAATTGAAATGCTGACCCCCTGAATGACTTTTTAAGTAAATATGTTTACTATAATCTTTTGATTGAAAAATGAATCAAGTTTTTAACCCCTTGTAATTTTCCCAAATTTGGGATAGAAAAATTATTTTTGTGTATCCATGTGCTATTTTGGGTGTACGTAAATACTTGAAATGTCTTTGATCCCTCGGCGTCGCGGAGGGTTTCAATTTTTTTCGCTCTCCGGCTCCGTTGAGGGGTCAGAATAGGAATTTTAACCCTCGACAAACCCAGGGGGGTCGACCGACACAGGGGTGGGAAAGTATGATCATTAAAATTCAGAACTGAAGGATTCATCATCCGAGTGTGTAATCACAAATAAATAATTTTAATTTCATGTCATACAACATACATGACATAACACAACCCACAAAAATTGAGAGCTAACGACAAAGATAATTCTATTTTGGTACTTGGTTTATGAGCAACCCAAAAGTTCTACCTTTCTGCCCGACGGTAATGTTTTACATGTGTGTTGAACGTTAAAATTCAAATACCTTTCTGTACAACCGTAAACACAAAATACCGTTCGGTAGAAAGGTAAAGTTTTACCGTCCTCTAGCACGGTAAAAGTCTAAACTACTAGACTGAAATATATAGTCCTCATAATGTTGAACGTGTAATAATTTTGAATCGAAATGTCTGTGGCTTGTCTTACCTTTTGCTTCTTGACTGGAAGAAGTGGAGGTGGATGTGCGAGTGGGAAGTTGAGGTAGTTAGGAGCAAAGTCCTTGGTGCTCATAAGAACCTCCCAAATGGACCGATGGATCCCATTTCCGGTCACGTCCACGTCCAGCCCCATCAAATGAACAACTGGCTGGAGGGTGGAGACGAGGTCCAACCCGAAGGGACAGTACCACTCCGGCACCTCCATCCTATCCTACTAAATCACAAACACCAGCCAAAATAAAGGTTCAAGTCTCAAGTCTTAAGTCTCAACTTCTTTTGACTTTTCAATAAACTCCAAACTCTGACAATTCCATCATATTCACAATCGATAATTAATTTCCACCTTCCATCAATACAATTCACAATTAGTTTCCAGATGAATTACAATTGCAAGCCTGATTTGTTGTTGAATGGAAATCGAAATTCGAAATGTCAAGTGTGAAATGGGATTAATGTGTAATGGGAAGGAGGATTCAGGGAAAAAAGTTTTGAAAAAAGATTTGAAATAGTGATTGGCGGGTGAAGAGCTCTCTCAACTCGCCCCCTTTAAACATTAAAAGCAAAAGTGCCAGAGTGATCTCCTTTCACCTTTGAGCTTTGAACTACTTTGATGAAGACAAGTCCAGATTCCAGAGCAGATGACCATGTGCCATGCCTAATTCACCATTCCAAATAATACAACTTTAAAGCATTCCATACTTTGTAATTGTAACTAACTTTATCTTGCCAGTCAGACCGGCAGTTTCTTCACTATCAAACTATCAACTATTGTGTATTGATTGACTAGATAATATTCATTCACTATATTTAATCAAATAATAGCAACGTGGACTCGTTCACATTCACAACCGCAATCTGGAATCCGACTGCGAGTAAACCGAGTAATACTTGTTGAGTGTTCTTGTGATAGGGGTGAAAGGTGAAGGGGTATGATTCCAAGATGCAGGATAGGGCCCTCCATCCTCAACGCCGACTTGTCCAAAATCCACGTGGAATGCGAGAGGTTGCTGGCGGCGGGAGCCGACTACCTTCATCTTGACGTCATGGACGGACATTTTGTTCCCAACTTGACCTTTGGTCACCCCGTCGTCAAGTGCCTCAGGACAAAGGTACCCCAAGCCTTCCTCGATATGCATATGATGGTCGATGGACCCGAAAAGGTAACACATAATGTCAATGGATAGTAATTAGTAATACTAATACTACTAGTAAATAGTAATATACATTTATTTTAACCCAAGTACCTCAGAACTTTGATCGTGTAAAATAATGCAAAATTAAAATGTAATTATATGTTGCCAGTGGGTGGAGCCGATGGCAGAGGCGGGTGCCAACCAGTACACCTTTCACTTGGAAGCAACTCGAGATGTACCGGGACTTTGTCGGAAGATTCAGGAAGCTGGCATGAAGGTACAAGGCGTTAACAGTCAATCAGTCCAATATCCGGAAAATTCGCTAGAATTTTGGAACACATACTCTAAACAGATTTGGAACCGATACCGATCACATGGCACATGGCACATGGTTGTTTTGAGATGCCGATATGATCGGTCGGACCGGTCACACTATGTACAAATCTACAATTGTGTCAAAAACTCTCAAAACAAGGGCCTTTACTAACAATTAGTAATTGAGTTAGGTATTTATTTTAGTAAATGTGTGGTATTTTAAATTTGGGAAATAGGTCGGGATTGGGATCAAGCCAGGGACGGATGTTAACGAACTGATAGCTCACATGGACTGGGCCGACATGGTGCTGATAATGACAGTAGAACCTGGTTTTGGAGGCCAGAGTTTCATGACTGACATGCTTTCAAAAGTTGAGTTTCTTCGACGCAATTACCCCGAGTTGGACATCGAAGTGGACGGAGGAGTCTCGCTCACAAATATCCAAGCCTGTGCTGAGGTAACAATGTAACAGATTAGAGACAGTTGACAAACAAAGCTCCTCTGAGGGAGTAGATTTAAGTAAAATGGGCTGGGTATGAAAGTCGTTTAAAATTGTAACTAAAATTGTAACTAAAATTGTAACTCTGTTGAGTGTTGATGCAGGCGGGAGCAAATATGATAGTGGCCGGGACAGCAATAATTGGAGCCGAGAATCCGGGACTAGTGATCTCTTCTATGAAGGAAACCCTCTTCAACACTCTCAACAAAGTTCATCTAGAGCGCTAAGGCTAAACTAATAGCAATTAAAAGCAATAATAAAACTGACACCCTATCTACAAATCAACTCATAAGCATCCTCCTCATGGGCTTTTTCTTCTATTCACAAGTATTTGCAAATTTAAAGTTACTGACATTTATTTTTAACCACACACTTGATCCAAGTGATGACAATAAAATATCCTTTGATACTTGTTTAAAATTCTGCTCTTTCTTGTTCTTGTGCGGTGCCCCTGAGCCTGAGCCGCTAGCCGGTTGCATTCTCATTTCAAGTTAACGACTCATAAAACATTTCCCATATTCATTCATGCATATCCATTACATATTGAAAACTATAGAAAATAAGAAACTACTCTTCCGGCAATATTATTTCATGTTTTGCAAATTTTTATTTTTATTCATACCCGGCGGATTAGAATTTTAGGAATGAACAAGAAGAGAATAAAAAACCTTTGGGGCCAAAGAGAATTATAAAAAACCTTTGGGGCCAAATGGAATTATAAAAAACCTTTGGGGCCAAATGGAATTATAAAAAACCTTTGGGGCCAAATGGAATTATAAAAAACCTTTGGGGCCAAATGGAATTATAAAAAACCTTTGGGGCCAAATGGAATTATAAAAAACCTTTGGGGCCAAATGGAATTATAAAAAACCTTTGGGGCCAAATGGAATTATAAAAAACCTTTGGGGCCAAATGGAATTATAAAAAAACCTTCTGGAATCTGGGGCCATGTGGAATAATGGTTTTGAATGGAGTAAGCAGAGTGACTAAATCCTGGTTTTTCGACGGCGGAGAAGCAGAAGGGTTTTTTCCTTCTTCTCTCCTCCTAGTCCTCCTGTCTCCTGTCTAAAATCAGTCTAATTTCTATAATAATTGCAAATTGTGATTTTGAATTTGGATTGGAAATTGTGAATTTTCTGTCCTTCTGTCTTATGTCCAATGTCTCAAAGAAAGGCAACTAATGTTTAATTTGTAATTAATTGAGCTCGAGATTGTCAGATTCTCCGTTTCTTCATTTCTTTAGGAATCTAAAGACATAACAAAGAAGAAGGGTTTCTCAATCAGTACAGTAATTTGGAATTTGAGTTTTGAGGTTAGAATTTATCTGAGGTTTAATAATCCGTCTGGAAGCTGTAGAACTGGACAGAACAAAAGTGTGAAGGGTAAAGGGATAAGGGCCCCTCGTCACCTCACTCACGGGCTGCCCCTAATTAATTAAGGGACTTGTAATTGGTAGAAGAATAATATGCAGAGTCAAGGGGGTGGGAACCTAAAACTCCGTCAGCACTATGAGGGTCAGTTGAACAAGTACACAAATGTGATGAAGGGGTGGCAGTTCCGCTGGTTTGTCCTCAATCCTGACAAGGGCACCTTGGAGTATCATGTCGTAAGGCACTCAATAACTCTTCCCTATTCACTATTCATTTTATTTATTATTACTATTATTAGGTATTAATTATCCTGTTCATAAGGTTATTAAGGTTACTTGAAATTAAATGGTGGTGTCTTGTTTTGTAGTCGGAAGGTGACATGAAGAGCGGGGGAGTGCGGCCGCGCGGTGGTCTGCATCTGGCAGGGGCCGTGATTTCGCCGAGCGAGGAGGATTCCCACACATTCCTCGTTCACGCCGCTTCCAGTGATCTGTACAAACTGAGGGCCGTGGACGCCCGGGAACGCCAGGAATGGATCAACCGACTCAGGGTCGTCGCCGAACGACACTCACAAGCCTTAGCTCAAGTACCCCACCACTAACTAGCTTCATTCCGCTCAAACTTATTTTTATTCCATTTATTTATTTCATTTCTTGTGCCTTATCCTAACAGAGCAATAGTCCACTCGTTTCCCGTGAGCCAGGATCCTCATCCTCCAGGATGGTCCCCACTAATCTCTCCATACTGGATGCATTTGCACAAGTTCAGGAATGGCTTCAGAGAGCCGAGCACGCTTCTACGGAAATCGGAACTGCCATAGACAAGTTCCCCATCTCTGGTACTTACATGTTTACAATTAGACCATTTCTTTTATTACCCTTCTGGCGCACTTCTGAATCGTCTCGTAATAGATCCGCACACAAAAATACGGAGGCAGATCAGATAGCTACTTAGACAGTTCTTTCATTAGCAGTTTTGCTTCCACTTACGAGCTTACGAGTCAAAAAACATGGTTTGGGTTGGTTGTGTTTTTTAGGACAATCGTTATACTCGAGCTAATTCGTTTAATTTTTTAGGAGCTGGGGCAAAAAGCACGGACCAAGACTTGCTACTACTCAAGGCGACGTCACAAGCGACGCTGGGTTCACTGGAAGAATGCCTCTACGCCCTTCAACTTCAACAACGGGCTTGTTCGAAAGGAAAACAGGCTCGACCCTTCGGCTCCAGTTCATCAGTAAAATAATCATCGAGTCAGTCTTGTTCTCAAGCTGTAACTGGATGAGCTGAGCCATACATACAAAGAAGAGTCGACAAGGAATTCTGTCCTGCTGGACTAGGATCAGTCGCGACTTGGAAAAAGCTAAACTAGAACACATATACCACTTCTACAACTACTCTACGCAAAACTATAAAACTACAAACTATACAGAAACTATAATAAAAGAGTCCACACTTGTCTTATCTGAATCTGACAATGGGATGAGGAAACCAACCGCATCCATCAACGCTAATTCACAGTTAACGCTTTAAGTCACCACCACAGCACCCACCTGCCTCCACTCCCTTCTGTCAGTTCCTTGTCGATATTATTGTTGAATAAATACTATACTATTTCGTCACCTAGCCTACAACAATTATTTCTTCATTTACTAGTCTTAAGAAACAAAAAATCCAGGACATTCCCTAAGTAGGTGATTAAACAACGGTACTGAATTACGTATAATTTTATAGAATTTAACGGTAATTAGGGCTGATGGAGTCTGATTTATCTCTGCTTTTTGACGAGGGTGTCTTTGCATTTATATCCAGCGTTTGGATGCAGATGCTGTGGAGATGGACTCCCTTCGTCTTCGTGGAACTTGATTATCTGGAAGCAAGGTTGCATGACAACGGGCGTCTTAGGGGTTGCGCCAGATGGAAGGTGTTTCGAGAAAAAAATGAATTGAGGGACAAAGTAGAGTTCTACAATTCTACCCCTCAATGGCCTTCATTACATACCCCACCATGGGGAATTATTAAGAGCAACCGATTGCTTGGAAACATGGTAAGATTTGGTGCAATTCTTTGCAAATTTCATGAAAATTCCTTTTCAGTTTAATTTCATGCGAATACCTTGATACTTGCATGCAAATTTCATGACAACGACAACTTCTTGGTTCTTGACATCCATGAGCAATGTCGAAAATAGTGCAATGCTCCAACTATTTAGTAATACAAATACTACATATTCCGTTGAATAGCCGGCTTCATTATATGGTAGTATGCTGGGTGGGGTGTTGTTGCTTTAAATCCTGCTATGATAAAAAATTATGACGAGGATGACGGATGAACTGGAAAGTGGAATATTATATATAGGCATTGAGGTTTGAGGTTGTGTGTCGAATAGTCAGTATAACCGTTTTGATCTTATTAGTATATGTATAATATAGTCTTGTCCATGTCCATGGTTTTGATATTTTCCTCGAATACACTACTAATTATTACAAATGTTGAATTTCCAATACCTGTGACCTGTGACCTGTGTGTACGTCAAGTATAGACATAGACTAGCTCGGGTAAGGTTTGTGCAAAAATTGTGCAAAGATGAAAGAAGGCATTGAGAATATGGTTCGTATAAGTTGAGGTGAGAATTGCGCCGATTTCAGTGAGTATAGAAAAACATTATCCTAAAATCCCGTAAAATCCTGAACCTCATCATCTCGCTCATCTATTGTTTATATTCTATAGTGATAGTTGAATAGTCTCAATTATACACAATATACGGACACAAAATAATTGATTCACATGAATAAATTCCGTAATAAATTGAATATAGTTTAAAAAAGATCCAATCCAGTACCCAGTTCACAGTTCTATTGTGGATTGAATCTCTATTCTCTATTCACTATTCAAAAGTAAAAGAAGAAGGAGTTGTTGTGTAGGGTATATCATATTTATAGATAATTTAAGATCAAAGATCTAATCGATAGCATAATTCACAATTGTTTCTGTGGGAGGAGGAGCGGGTGCTAAAGGGCTGAAGTCGCTGGAGATGGAGAACAAAGACGGAATGGAACCGGTACGCCCAACCTTATCAACAATAAACACTTATTCTTTGTTGTTCTTGTTACCAACATTAGTTTCTAGTTCTTTATTCATTATTAAACATTGAACATTGTGCATGCCAATAATTGATGTGTAAACACCAAATCACCTAGTCTATGTTGTATAGAATTGGAGCTAGAACAAGACTGGTGGGGAGGCCACAGAACGTTGGGCAGGGGCCATTTAGTTTTGCCGGAGGCCCAGCAATGGTACAATTCGATGTATGAGTTCAGATATCTACCTCTATCTACCCCTACCTACCTCGCATAGCTCGGTATCCTACCCCTACCTACCTTGCATAGCTCGGTATCCTACCCCTACCTACCTCGCATAGCTCGGTATCCTACCCCTACCTACCTCGCATAGCTCGGTATCCTACCGCTACCCACCTCGCATAGCTCGGTATCCTACCCCTGGGCCATTCCATATAAGAACTCGTAATCGGCGTCGCACCTATTCCACCAATTTTTTTCAAATTTTTTGTGCTTGCTGCACCCCAACATAGAAACCATTCCTCAGGTTCGAAAAATCAATCGACCACACCCATGTATTTTCAAAAAATGTACAAAGTATTTCAAAATTCTTTAGTTTTGGAATAACAAGGGTGGCATTCAAATTAAACATACCTTGCCTATTTAAAATATGTTTCAAACAGTTTAAAATGCTAGTTTGTAAATTTTTTTTTTGAAAATTTCGAAATTTTTGGGGGTGTGCCATACTAATTGGAACACCTACAAGTCCTGTCGCGGTGACAGGTCCAAATCAAGACTTTCACCATGGGTTCAGATGAGGAGTAGCTTCAAAATGACCTTGGTCCGGTGTTGGACCGACCACCGCGACAGGACTTACAGGGGTCCAAATTTTGGGGGGTGTGGCCTATTTGGACATTGAATCAGAGTCGTACGTACTTGTATTGAGCTCAACAGCCTCGCACAGTTGATATATCTTTGTAACCTTAAAATTAATTTGTATCTAATTAAATATTTTGACAAAGTTCTAATAGTTATAATGTCAACTTGTGACCTTATGACCTTAAAAAAATTTGACCTAATTTTTTAAGGTCACGGTATTTAAAAAAACCTGATGACCTTAAAATTCAAAAGTCGCATTAAAGATCTTAGCAAAGTTGTAATAGGTAGCATGTAACCTTATGACCTTAAAAAATTTGACCTAATTTTTTAAGGTCACGGTATTTAAAAAAATCTGATGACCTTAAAATTCAAAAGTCGCATTAAATATCTGGGCAAAGTTGTAATAGGTAGCATGTGACCTTATGACCTTACACAATTTGACCTAATTTTTTAAGGTCACGGTATTTAAAAAACTTGATGACCTTAAAATTCAAAAGTCGCATTAAATATCTGGGCAAAGTTGTAATAGATACCATGTGACCTTAAAAAAATTTGACCTGATTTTTTATGGGCACAGTATTTCAAAAAAGATGACCTTAAAATTCAAAGTTCCAACATGTAGTATATGACCGTATGACCTTAATCATACCTGGATTCATTTTTTAAGGTCACCGTAGGTCGCAGTCATCAACTAACTTTCTATGAGTAGGCTGTGACCTTACGACCTTAGTGAATAATGGCAATGTTTTCTAAGGTCTTTAAAAGCAGTAATTAAGGTTAAAGTACTGGGGGCGCAGAAGTCTTGCCAAAATTGAGTCGCCCATTGGTACCCTTTCAAAGGGCTGACGTCACAGTGATGAGAACAGGAAAAACTTTCCCGAGTACGTCGGTTCCCTTCCTCTCGCATCACCTATGACTTCTTTGAAATTTCGAGTTCTTACATGGAATGGCCCCCCTAACTACCTCGCATAGCTCGGTATCCTACCCCTACCTACCCCTACCTACCACTACTTACCCCTACCTACCCCTACATACCCCTACCTACCCCTACCTACCCCTACCTACCCCTACCTACCCCTACCTACCCCTACCTACCCCTACCTACCTCGCATAGCTCGGTATCCTACCCTAACCCTATCTTCATAACCTAAATCAACGGTTTTTTTACATTTTGGCGCCTGCCGGCGGGGCCCCTGCCGGGGGCAGGTAAGTGGGGCGTTCAATGCTATACTGTCCAGTATACGAGGCAAAAATTAAGACAATATATAGCAACAATCGGATGTTACAAAAATCAACGTGTAAAATACCATGATAAAAAATGAGGAAAACTTGTACAAAACTGATTTTTAATCGGTTTTTGGGTTAGTATTTGGCGCATATCTCACGAACGCTTCGGAGATATGACAATCTGGTTAGTGATAAAAACTCGTAATTAAATTGTTAACAATGATTTAAATGATTTTTTACACGTATACAATTATAAAGTATCTAAAAATAAAGAAAATTCGAAAAAACCCGATTTTTACCCGGTTTTCGGGTTTTATCTCGAAAGTTTTTGTTACATTCGCAAGTTTTTTTTGCAGATTTGAAATCTACGCAAAATTTGCGATAAAATGATATATAATATGTCGATTTTGAAAACAATGACCAAAACCATATGTAATCGTAGTAGCGTATACTAAATATCAATCTAAACCAACCTAAGTTAAGAATTGCTTAAATTGCGTTTTTCAAAGCATTTCAAATTCATATAACGTAGTTTAATGACTAATTTGACCCATTGTAAGTCCTCCGGACTCCGGAATAAAATTATCTATCTATCGAACAAAACCAGTCTCAACATTTTTGGATGACCCTAGCGGGCTCTGTAGCTGCTCTAAGTTTTAAAAACCGGTATGGAAATATTGTCCGTCTCTATTTTAAAGAAATGCTCAATAAATTATGCTCTGCATAAAATTTTTTCGAAAATTGAAATCGCTGATATCATGGAAAAAATCAGGTTGGAAATGACCCTCATGGCTACGAATTTCCTTAGGGATAAACTACTCTGGCCCCTGAAGTACGGACGTATTGTTTCAATTTTTGGAGTATTTTGGAGGTATTACAGCTTCCGATACCCGTTCTGTTGAACCAGGAGGAAATGCAAATGGAACAGTTGATATCTAATATTTGAACTAATGTGAAGTGATGGCTGGAATTATTTTAATTTATGCTGGATGTGACTGTGGATTTCAGGTGATGGGAAGCATTGGTCCGGAATGCAACGAGTTGAAACGGGCCTACGACAACTGCTTCAATTCCTGGTTTGCGGACAAGTTCCTCAAGGGAGACAAGGACTTGTCCGTTTGTGATGCTCTCCTCCACTCTTACACAACTTGCGTCAAGGTTACTTACTAACTGCTACTCCTAATATTTCCATACCCTCAAAAACCAGCCCCACATGACAGCTTACTAACTTATGAAATAATTTAAATGGATGTAACAGGAAGCGCTGAAAATCCGGAGTGTGGACTTGTCGGAAATCGAGAAGGATCATATGGGGACTCCCTTTGAAAAGAAAAAACCGGACAGCTAATGGAAATAGATACGGAGCTCATTCCACAGACGGACGATGGACAATTGACTGTACAGACTCTTTTCAGTCAGATCTCTCTCAAAGCATTTGTAGTCACTAATGTCACTATTTACATTAGATCATACCTCCATAGATATCTCTTATTCGATTCTTAATTAAGTTAATTATATTATTTAGGTTTCCTTAATATGTCTGGTTTTAATTTAGGAATAGTTTGATTAAATGCAATTGCTGCCATATAAAATATGAACTGCATCACGTGGCTTAAAAACAACAAACTACACGTTCTTTTTGCCATTCAATCCATTTTTAATCACCGGCTAGTAGATATTTATATATATATTCAATTATTTATAAACAAAGATTATTGCATAGCATTTCATTTCCTAGAACGAAATCACAGAGACTATATATATATTATTGTCAACTGACAAGGATATTTTACTATACAAGTGACAACAGTTTGGAGCATATCATTTTACAACTTTAAATCAGGATTTGTACGTAAATTCATTTAAAATTCTAGTTCGTGCATTGACCTACAAAAACGAATATGACGAGTTAGGTCAGGACGTAGTGGCATGAACACCTTCCTTGTGACACTTTACGACAATATTTTTGAATGTTTTGATTTGAATACTTTGTGGTAGAACTGGTACAAGCTACGCCATGTCCTCTGTCGCCGGTTTCGGAGGCTGGAAGAGGGCTTCTCCCATCCGAATCTTTTTTCCGGCTTCGATACAAAATTTAAAGTCGGACGGAGCTTCGAAGAGAACAACCATCGTAGAGCCCAGGTTGAATTCCCCAAAATCTTCTCCCTTCTTGAGGACAAGAGGACTAGAGAATGTCTTATCTCGGAATGTGCATTTCTTGTACGTCCAGTGGTTTGTTGACAATTCCTAAAGAAATATGGAATATTAGATCGTGATTAGAGATAAGTTCGTATAAATCTATTCAAGTCAGATACGTACGTCGTCACCGTAAACTCTGATTGAGCCAACGTTAGTTGCACCGACAGCACTCATTGAAAAGAAACCATGTTCCCAACTCCCAACGTAAACAGCTCGTTCATTGAGACTAAAGAGACCAGCGATCCAATTTGCGATAACTGGACTGACACTCAACAGCTCCCCTGTGAAATAATTATTTATTAATTCGTAGTTAATTGTATCTTCACACGTCCTTCGCACTGTGATGTTTACACATCAAAATGTGCAAACTCCAATCAAATGGCAAAAACCAGAAAAATCCCATTTTTACACGTTCTTCAGGGCTTATCTCAAAACACTTACTGCACTGGATGCTTTTAAACCAAATTCAAATCTACGTATTTGAGATAAAATGGTACATAACATTATGTGCCATTTTAAAAAGATAGGTGAAGATGTTGAAGGGAAGTACCAGGGAAATGCCTTCGGAATCGAATGTTCCACTGAGTGGGTGCATGGAAACGATGATAATCTCCTGGGGCTAAGTAAAGCACAATGTGATACAAGGAATTCTTTTTCGGTTCATGTAATAGTTTTTCCAAATACTCCTCATCCAAACCCCGAGCCCGACTGTCAGAATTCCAAGTTTGTGGTCCAAGAAACGCAGCCAGGGAATAATTAACTCCTTTCACTTGCTCAATTAGTCCTCCTTTTTCAACTTTGCCATAATGAAGGACTCTCCCATCCACTGGCGACACCTGAAATAGATTTCAAATTTCCAATTATTCCGTCCGTGATTAAGTTCTGAAAAAATTATAGTAAATCTCCAGATGGATCCACGCCCTTTTGGACGTTTCAAAAAATTCCGTAAGATTTATTTAGAGAACGTTGATAGATTTGTTTTGTACTTACAAGAGGAGTAGTAGGACAGAGCGGTCGAATACCTTTCTTCAGGCTCCGGCGGAAAAATTCTCCAAGGTTTTTATAGTAGCGCAGATCTTCTATTTCGGCTTCCGACACATCACAGTCAAACGCCTTGATATACCTAGTTACAAAATCTGTATTTAACAACATTCTATTGGGTACAAATCAATACAGCAATTATTAAAAGAGATAGCAAGCTAAATACCATGAAAGAAATGGGTTTCTGGCCCACACAGGGAGTTCTAAACCATTTATCCAACCCCAGGCTCTTGACAAGGCTCTCCATGGCATCATTCGATAGCACGTTATCTAAACACATACAAGACATAATGAATGCGTACAGTATTCAAGCAAGTAAAGTACAGTAGTTGTAATTTGTATTCCTGTCACTGATCAGAATCGTTCTATTCTGATTAAAAATACGGACATAGAAAAGAAACGTATTTTATTTACTTGGCTATCTTATGTTTCCATAGGGTTAAACTTAATGAGACCCCTATAAATGGGAATTAGCCCCTAATTCGAATGAAATAGCCCCAAACTGAACCAGCCCCTATTTGAAAAGAATTGACCCCCACCTTTTATAACTATACCCCACCTTGCCTCACAGAAGAGGTATCCCACCTCTTCTGTGACCTTGCCTGAATCCGCCCACACCCCAAAGGAGTTGCCTATCCTGTTGTCACCATACAATTAATTACACCTTGACAAATTTTATCATTTAAAATAAGGAGGGCTCAGAAATGCTAATTTGGAGCGTCTGCTATTTATTCCCATTGACAAGTTTAATAGCAGTCTGCTATTGAACTTGTCAATGGGATGGGAATACACTTTCACCTTTTTAGGGAACTGCAAAAAAGCTGTAATTTTAATTTCCTCTTCCCCTCCAATCGCACCAATTAATTACAACTGACATTGCTGCCCAGTTCTTACCGTTGAGCAGCCAAAAAACATTTTTATCGAGAAAAATATGCAAAGAAATACTCTTCGATTTGAATTTGAACGTTAAGGTTTGCTGGGATTCTTTATTCCTCTCCTTCCGTGCTCCAGTTCTTTTTCTTAACAAACTCTTAGGGATTTTGCAAAAAGATGATATGTAATCTGTGGAAGATTGTCTTTGTTCTTATTCCGCAGGCCAATTAACCAATTACAAAAGTCACCTCTTAAATCTAAAGATAGAGTGCAATCTGAACGGAGTGGAAAGAATTTCCACAGGGTTTTAAAATATAAATGCAACACATCAAACCTTGTTTATGAAATAGGAAATCAAAATACTCAAGAATTTCTGCCAATTTCCGCATTAAAATTTGTAAACAAATGTGCTCAACCGTTGCGTTTTTTGTCGTGGGATAGACACGATGTGCTGAAATGCCCTACTGCATACTATCTTCATTTCCTGGAAAACTGGCATCACCACTTTTCCGAAAATTCCGAATTGGATTCATAGAATTCGAGGAAACGGTATGAAATTAATAGGATAATAACTAAATAGTCCCAGCTTTAAATCATAAAACAAGTTTCTCGGTGGACCTCATGAAAATGCACGCTAGGGTTTGTATACGAACTGTTCGCCGGAAGTATAAACTGATAGGTCGAGCGACAACTACAATTCATAACTGGTATACGATTCTCTGCTTATGCTAAATTCTAAAATACACCTATAGGTTTTAATACGGTTACTTGGATGTATATAGCTTAAAACGGTTCCTACTTACACAATCCACATATGTCGCACATCCATCTTCATGAAGCTTCTAACAAAATAATACATGGCGTGATGGACTGCTAAGTACTTTAACGGTCAACAACGGCCAAAAACATGCTCTTGCTATCCGGTTCTCGGGGGTTAGCTCAAAACTAACAATGGACACTATTTAAGCGACAAAGGAGTTAAGGGTTCTAATATATGCAAATAGACTAATTCCGCCACGCTGATTACGAAAATAATAATTTTAGCTCGGCGATTTTACTCCTGTGAGAGGGGTAGAATTGAATAAATACGAACCCGCGACTGCCGTATGGATTCCGTGCCCTGGACTTCCAGAAGCCCTCGATACTGTTTGTAAGCGAGGAGGGCAAATAAGGGGAGGGGTGCCCACTTGAGATATTGAGAGATGGGTGCGGGCCCTGTCCACCCCTTCCTCCGCCCCCGGCCCCCTCCCTCTTCTGACCTTCCCTTTCTCCCCTCTTCTTCCCATTCTGAAATAATCAAATCATAGAGTCCTCAGTCAATATTTCAAAACAACTCCAGCATCAGTTCCATTAACATCTTTAAATCTTATCCTACAATATTCACATAACTTGGCTATTAATTTGTATTGGGCTTCTGTATTGAGACTTACAGTAAGTAGTCTGTCTGTAGTCGGTGTTCATTCAACATGCAACGCAACGCAACGACAGATTACTAGATTACTACAGATTTACAGTAGCCCGTCTTCATGCTACGACATAAATATAACTACAGCTTTACTGAATTCGAAAAAGAAAGGTGAATTGTTTGCGAATGCGAGGACTGAGGATAATAGCTTATCATTTAAGGACGGGTACAGAACAATGAAGACTAGTGCAGAGCACAGAGTAACTGCTGGCGAAAACCTTGGATCAACTTGGATGGGACATGAGATACATACACTCAACATTGACACACGTCTTTGTCGTCCTGTGTTGTGTCCTGACCTGCCACTACCACAGCGGTCACCCAACAGTTACAACTGTTACAAGTCACAACCTAGCTTCCAGACATGGCTTTACCGATTACGCCTGAGTCGGAGACACCCTACCTGGCCCGAAGGGCCAGGGGTATACCCCCGTGGCCCAAAGGGCTAGGGGCATACCCTCTTGGCCCGAAGGGCCAAGGCAGGCGGATACCCTCCACCGGTGGAGGACTGCGTACTGCCCGAAGGGCCATTAAATACAAAATGTCAAATAAAGTCGGGGCACTCGGGTCCCTAAAGAGCCACATTTTGCATACTATAGGGTCAATTGATGCTGAATTGAATTTTTCACTAATTTACGTCAAAGATATTTTCCAAATGGATGAGACTGTCTACAGAAATTAAATACAAACTCGGACCTCTGATTCACATATTTTTAGCCTGAGTCAGGGCTTATGGAATCATGCTGTCCGCCCGTCTGTCCGTGACACGCTAGCGGCCAAACGGCTGGACCGATCGACTTGAAATTTGGGACAGGGACACTTGTGTATTATGCAAATGCGAAGGCTAAGTTCGAAGGTGGGGAAAATCGGTCGATCGGTTGGCCCGTGGGGGTCATGCAAAGTAGTGTTGCCAAGGGAATAGGTTTAAAATACAGACAAATTGAAGCATCCTGACTCGGGCTATATACGACTGCACACTGTAGGTTTTTGTGGTGAATCCACAAATCAAAATTAACTAAACGTAGATGCCGAGAAAATTATCTGTCCATGTACTTATGTTCGTTATATTTAAAAAAAATTCCTGAAAATACATAACCATCAAAATTGTCATAAAATATTAAGTTTTAGTCTGGTGTTCGATGTTCATTTTTTGTCGTCATCTAAAAGAATTTTTTTTAATTAATTGTCAATTTTACATTTCGAAAGTTTAATTTTTTTTCTTGATTTTTAGAATTTCAAGCCTTCAGAATATTCAAAAACATTGTGTTTTCTTGAAAATTTTAATTGAACTGAATGTTTGTTGTTTCTATCAAACCAATAGTCAAAATATGGAAAAGCCTTAAAATTGGACTGAAAAAGGTTGTTGTATGAGATGAGTATAGTATTTGATTTTGAAACCGACGATTTCGACCAGTTTTTACTCTTGGAATTTTTTTAAACATGGCTAGCATAAAATTGGGAAGATATTTTTCTCGTCTTTCAAGTCGAATCGAAGATTTCAGTTTGTAAAATTTCCCTTTTTTGTAATGTTCTTTAAAAACGGCATGTGTGCATGTGCAAATTCAAATTCCATGATGGATATAATGAATATTGGTTCGTTTTCTTTGGAATAGTTATAGTATTTTTTATAAGCAAGTATACGAAATTTGATAATTCCAATCTTGTCTTTAAAAGCCCGTGTGGGTGTGTGCCACTAACAAGGGAATTTCATCAGGGTGAACTCAAAGAAATGTTTGAAACTTTTTGTGTCACTACTACAAGTCATATGATGTATGAAGCACAAAAATTTAAAAACTAGCAGCACTATTGATATTTACAGTGTTACAAAAATCGACGAATATAAAATATCATGAAAATTGAGTTTTTGAAATGCTCATAAAACCACAAGTTTTGGTTCGATTTTCAAAATTTTTCGAGATCTCTTTTTCAGAGTTGTTGTTGAAGAAAGTGAAAAGATTTGAATTTAAAAAAAATTCAAACTTTTTCGGAATTTTTTAATATTTTGAGCTCTTGAAATTCGCTTAGAGATACTTGAAAAAACAAGATTTTTCTCGATAATTTTTTGAAAATTAAAGTCTTGACGTTTCCTTAAGCTACAACTCTTTGACATTAAAAAACTCGAAACATTTTGTCAAAATGTTTCGAGTTTTTCGAGTCAAAATGATTTTGAAAATCGAACCAAAAAAACTCGTGGTTTTATAAGCATTTCAAAAACTCAATTTTCATGATATTTTATATTCGTCGATTTTTGTAACACTGTAAATATCAATAGTGCTGCTAGTTTTTAAATTTTTGTGCTTAAGGTAGTGACACAAAAAGTTTCAAGCATTTCCTTGACAGTTCACCCTGATGGACTTCCCTGTAGTAATCGAATGAATATTTTGGTAATTAATCCTTCATTTCCAATAATCACTTTGTACGTGGGAATTTCGTAGACATGAATCTCGAATATTTTTTTGATTCATATTTCATATTCGATTCTGGTCAATTTTGATGAAAAAGTTTATAAATATATACAAGGACCCAACATTTTGAAACCCAAAAACATCGAGAAATTGTGAGAAGATATTTGTATTCACTTCAAAATCAACTCTTAAAATTGATTAATTGATTAAAAATTGGAGTTTAAAAAATTAAATACGCACAAGAGTTCGTCGCTTTATGACATGAGCAGTTAAAAATGTCAGTTTAGATGATTGTTTAGTTTCGGAAATTTTTTAAAACGGATAACAGAAAAACGTTAATTTTTACTATCCATACCATATCTATGGTTTTCAACTTACAACCATAACAAATCGAGGCTCGCAAACTCGCAAGTCGCAGCTTTGACTCAGGCTAATATTGTACACTAGGATTATCTTTACTTTGTAGTTTCATATGAACAAAAATGACTATTTAAAAGACTGGGGGAGGGGCTTAGAAAAATTTAAAAGTGGGCGTGGTCTCTAAAAAAAATTTCGCCTCCGGCGGGGGGCGCCTGCCGGCGAGGCCCCTCCCGGGGGGACACCCACTACCATTTACACCCCAACACCTGGGTTACACCCTACCTGAGCCAAATCGTAAAGCCATGTCTGCTAGCTTCAAATTAAAGATCAAGAGGTTAATCTATAGCGATTAAATTACTAAAATTAAAAAGCCAAGGATGAAAGTAGAAAGCAAAAGGTCTAGTTCATAGTTGGTAGTTAGTTTATGTTTGTATTGTAGCCTGTAGCTCACCTGGCAGAGGTTGTAGACGAGGTTTCGTCGATGTAGAGTACCACAAATCACCTCTTCCACTTCCACTCCTGCAACAACAAGCAATACACAATTACGTGTGAATTAATTCAACGTGTGCCCTGTCGGCCCTGTGTGCCCCGTGACGATGGTACATGTCACATGTGATGAACAATGAATGAATGGCAAATGGGATTTTAATTTGGATTTCTGACATAGTTGACACCAAGTTAACAGTCAAAGGTCACAGGTCACCAATGCATAGACAAGCAATGTGCAATGGATGGTGGGATGCAGTGAGGTTTGATCGGTGATCAGTTTGATTGTGTAGTTGGTATGGTGTATGTAGGTGGGTGTGGTTGCGTATGATTATGACTTACCTGTTGAGGAAGAGGGTGAGGGGTCGCCGAGACTGGCGGACGACGAAGAGGAGTTCCAAACTCATGGTCCATGTGCCATGAATGATCAACAATCTGAATTCAACCGGTATTACTTGTACAGAATCAGAACATTTCCAATTTTCCCTCACTTTTAGCACCTTTCAATTACAATTACGACATAGAATTCCATACTGCAATAAGAGATTTAGGACGCAAATTGAAGAGATTCCAAGTCCAAACGAAACTCTAGAACTTTTTCAGCCACTTTTGGATATGCCTCAATCAAAAGTAGATAGGGAGTTAAGATTAAATGACTGGAAAATTAGTAATGCCCCAGAATCAGTCTTTTTCCAAAAAGCGGGTTGGGTAAGTTCAAAGTTGGGTTGCTGTTGCTGCAAAAGGGACGTAGGATTTTTCAAAGTCCCCGCACATGTGCAGATCATCCCAGCAATGATTTTTTGCTTCATTTAAGTTAACCAACGACGAGGGTTTGCTTCATTTAAGTTAGGTTAGGTTACTTTTTCAAATATACAAATAAAATGTGTATTTAAAACGTCAATATTCAAGGATTACGCATGTGCGGGGACTTGGAAAAATTTCTGCGTCCCGTTTGCCGCAAATCTATCCCAAACAGGGCCGTAGCAACGAGGGTTGGAGAGGGCTACCTCCAACCCGGCCGGACCGCCCGAAGGGCCGTACCGGCTGGGGTTTTGTTGTAGATAAGTTGACATTGTTTTGATTTTTAAGTAGTTTTGAAAGAAACTTAGAACTTTTTGTTTTTGAATTCTATTGAAATCAGTTTCAATTCACTTATTTTTAGTTTTACATTTCTATATTGAATTTAAAGTTAACGCTCGGGAATATACCGACTTGATAGACTTGATACACGGTCAAGCGTTAACTTATACTTGATCGGTGGTAAACCGTAAACTGAATATTTAGCTGCAATGAATTGGGAGAATGGAAGTGTTGGAGTCGGTTTCCAAAGAATATATATTACTATTTCATCAACTTTTTAAGACTAATCGAATCGTGCAAATAAGAATGGCCTTATTTTTAATTTGAGTTAATCTTTTTCAACTTTTTTTGAAATTTAAATCTTATTGTCTTGAAATACAACTCTTTGGCATTAAAAACATGAAGTTTTTTTTTAAATCGCACCATTTTTTGCTGTGCTATTAACATTTGAAAAAATGGTATCAGCCGTTTTCACCAACCCCTTCGTCTACGTCAGACAGTTCGCCAATATCGATATTACCAACGTTTAACTTCTCCAATAGTGACATTTAGCCAACTCCGTATCACCAACGCGCTCCGACAGTTCGCCAATTTCAACTTTACCAATTACAACAAATTTTGGTATCACAAAAAAATCGTCATGTTTACTGAGTCAAAAATAATTTTCATTCATAACCTGATATCCCATTATTAGTGGAATCAATTATACAAACATCACAAATTAAACTCATCACAGGGTCAAGTTCCAATTGTACACAAGATGTTTATACTTGGTGACCTTTTTACAATTAGTCCGGTGTACGGATAAATAAGGTTAAGAAGTTTAAAGAAGTTCGTATCGTAACCAGAGTGAAGTAAAGGGGCTTTGTATCTCTGGGGTGCTCTGACTTACCAGACATACTTCACTGTGCTTAGGGTCACACCCACAATTTTTAAATCGTTTTATCTCCATGTCACTGCCAATTTCGAAAAAATACTAATCTATAACAAATTGAATTGCCAGGTCGATAGGACTGGCAATTTGGAATTTAAATTAGACCCGAGATGAATAGTCTACATACTCAAAGTTAAGGCCCTCTGACTTAATTTTGTGAAATTAGTTAGGTAAGCGGTGTAAGGAGGTGGTTCACTGAAATACATTTGGAATACCAATTGTTTGGAATTTAGACAAAAAATAACTACAAACTATTAGATAGCTTTTAAAGTATGGACAAATATGACTAGGTTGGGAGTTTGGGACTTAGGGCTAGTTGATTTGGCATGGGAGCTAACATTAAGATAATGATATGCATGATTATAATTTGTTCATTGAGATATGTTAACTGCCATCGTTGGTGATGTTGGGTTTGGTAACCTGTCGGAGTTGGTGACTTTGTGGTCAAAAACTGTCGCAGTTGGTAACATGTCCTATGTGCATTAATTGGCAAAATTGATATTGGTGAACTGTCTGACGTAGACAAAGGGGTTGGTGAAAACGCCTGGAACCGAAAAAGTGAATTTGTATAATTTTTTAAACACGGTACAGGTTCATTTCTGTGAAAAATAGTTTATCAATAACCATTCATGTTTATTATATGCTAAAAGGCTGAATAATAGCCTCGGAGTAATTATAGAAATTTATGGTATGCCGACAAGGCAGCTTTTCTTCATTCGAAGGACTGTCATAAAAATACTTTAGAAGTAGGACATCCTCTGACTTTCTTGTCACATACTTTTATTATTTTATCCTTGACTGTATGGACATATAATGAGCCACGACCAATAAAGATAACATCAGTTGTAATTGAGAGATCGAAGCTTTAAGGTTTATTCCGAACACGTTATCAGCACGAAGCTCTTGAAGAATCTCTTTAAACTGGTCCTGAAGCAAATTCAGTGAATAATACATTCAAGTAATCTTTGAAAAATCGGTAAACGATTCGAAGACAGCCATGTCCACGGGTACTACCACTGGAACTACAACAACGACCATTGTGTCAACTAAGAAATTCGACACGGGTTCAATTTCGAAGTTGAACGGAGACAATTTCCGGGTATGGAAGGTGAGGATGCAAAGTCTATTCACCACCCAGAATTTGTTGGCAATCGTAGATGGAAGAACTACAAGACCACTTGCTCCGGGTACTTTACAGGATCAGTGGGACCAAGGAAACAACGAAGCATTGACCTGCATGTACATATGCATGGTCGATCAAGAAGTAGAAGCAGTTTCAGGGTGCAAAACCGCCTATGAAATCTGGACAAAATTAAATCTGATGTACCAAAGCATCAGTGGAGAGTCCAAGCAAGCCCTTTGGCAAAAATACTACGGCATTATGGCTACTCAAAACCGGCCACCCGTAAAAACCATGATAGAGATACAAAACTATGCTTCGCAACTGCGGAACATGGGAGTAGCAATAGATGACGAGATGGAGATTGCGAGAGTAATCTCGAGTCTCAGTGATGACAAATACCGCCAATTTCGTGAGGCCTGGAGGTCCGTTGATATTTCGAAACAAACCCCTGGATTACTTCTCGCCAGGCTTAAAACCTGGGAGTTGGAGGATGAAGAGGCAGTCAAAACTGTCAAGGAGGTTCCCGAAGAAGTACAGAACGCCTTTGCAGCCGGTAAGAAGTTTAAACCAAGAAAAACAAAGGAAGAAATTGCCGAAATCAAGAAAAAGACCAAATGTCATAACTGCAAAGAGAAAGGGCATTGGAAATCAGAATGCCCCGAACGAAGAACCGACAAGAACAAGAATACAGGAGAAAAGGCTGCAGGAGCTTATGCAGTAGGATCCTCAAGCGAAGTCTGGATCAACGATTCTGGAGCAAACCGACACTACTGTGGAAGGTTAGACTGGTTTATTGAATATGTAAAATATTTAAAACCAAAACCTGTCGGAATTGCAGACAATTCCCATATGCTAGTTGAAGGCATGGGGAAAGTAAGAGTTAAGGCTCTGATCCGGAAACAATGGAAAGAAATTGAAATACATAATGTGGAATATGTACCCGGAGGAGTGAACCTGTTCTCAGAGAATGTACTTCTCGATAAGGGGTTCGAAGTCCGCAAAGGTCGAGGGAACGACATCATCTTTTTCAAGAATGGTGTTGCGGATATTGAAGCTGAAAAGAAGGATGGACTTCAGATTATGAAGTTCCGTCCAATAATCAATAAAGCCATGGTCTGTGTAAAACAGATCACCTGGCATGAAAGATTGGGACACATAAACACAGCTTTCCTTAAGAATACTGCAGATAAGAATGCAGCCCATGGTTTAGAAAACATGAAGACGGATGACTCTAAATGTGAAGTGTGCCTGAGAGCCAAGTCTACTAAAAAGAGCTACAAGACTTCCGAAAATAAGCACACCTATGAACCTGGACAAGTCCTGCATTCAGATCTCGTTCATGGTGGACCGACATCATTCAGACAAAATAAGTATTTCCTCCTAATTAAAGACGAGGCATCATCATACCGGATAGTCTATCCTCAGAAGGACAAGACCGAGACATTGTCAAATATTATGAAAGCTATCTTCTTCTTCAAGACTCAAACAGGAAATAAGGTGTTAACATTCAGATCCGATAATGGAACTGAATTCGTTAACAATGAATGTCAATTATTTCTGACGGGATATGGGATTGAAATTGGACTCAATTCTCCACATACCAGCCCGAGTAACGGCCTGGTGGAAAGAGAAGTAAGAACACAACGTGACTCTGCTAGAGCAATGCTGCTTCAAAGTCAGCTAAGTGATAGGCATTGGGACGATGCAATACAGACCGCATGCTACTTCCTTAATAGAACCCTTAGCTCCAAAAACCCAGAAGTCACCCCATTCGAGCTGATTTTTAAGAAGAAACCATCGTTGCATCATGCAAGAATTTTCGGCTGTAAAGCCTTTGCCCACGTGACCGACCCATCAAAGGGGAAGAAGTGGGGCGAGAAAGCTAAAGAATGCATTCTTGTCGGCTATACTTCGAAAAGCCGGAACTACGTGCTGTTTGTACCTAAGGAAAATAGGTACATAAAACAAGCTAAGCACGTGGACTTCGTTGAAGATCATCTTGCCTCTTCTGGAAACACTAAAAATCCAATTGGCGACTTGGAAGATCTCAAAATCACAGTGGAACAATCTATGCAGACCCATGACACTAAGGAGGAATCAGAAGCAGAATCTGAAGAAATCCAAGATAACAGTGACGGAGATGAACTAATCGTCACACTCACACCAGAAGAAAAAAGTGTGAGTTGGGCAGATGAAATGGAAGAGGAGGATAGACAAAATCAAAATCATTCTCTGAATACAACGGTATCGACCCGTCCTCAACGGACCAAGAAACCTATTGATAAATATCAGGCAGGTTTTATGGCAATGAGTGCTGTAGGCACTCCCGAACCTCAGAATTACGGAGAAGCCATAAAATCCAGATACTCCGACGAATGGAAAGAAGCGATGGAAACGGAGATGAGAAGCCAGACTGAAAACTCGTCGTGGAGGCTTGTAAAAAGACCCCAACATGAAAGAATTTTGAAAAACCGATGGGTTTACAAAATTAAAACCAACCCAGACGGTCGGGTTGATCGATTCAAAGCAAGACTGGTTGTCAAAGGATATAATCAGAGAGAAGGAATCGATTATAATGAGACCTTCTCTCCAGTCTGCAGGTATGAGACTATCAGAGTCATGCTGGCCACCGCCGCCGCCAAAGGATTAGACTTAATCCAGTTTGACATAAGCACTGCCTTCCTCAACAGTACCTTGAAGGAGGAAGTCTACATGGAGCAACCAGAAGGGTATAGGGTTGGAGAAGGCCAGGATCTAGTTTGCAAGCTTGAAAAAGGCTTGTATGGCCTAAAACAAGCCCCTCGAGAGTGGCATAATACCCTTCGGAGGAAACTGGAAGAGATGGGTTTTCAACCACTTGAAAGCGATCCGTGTGCCTATATAAAACCAAACAAAGGAGATCCCATAAAATTAGGAATTTATGTGGATGATGGGATAATAATGGGGAAAGGAATGGAAAAGTTAGAACACGAACTTGAAACTCTTAAACAGAGCTTTAAGTTGTCAATACAACCGTTAAATCGATTCTTGGGAATCGAACTAATTAAATCTCGTAAAGGGATCTTCCTCCATCAAACGAAGTATATCGAGGACATGTTAACCCGATTTGGAATGTCAGAGTGCAAAACTCTTGACATACCGATGTACCCAGGTCTACAGCTCGAAGGGAGCCACCCGGCGGACACAAGGTACGAGTATCAAGAACTCGTTGGGTCCCTGCTATTCTTGTCCCGATGTACCCGACCAGATATCGCGTATCCCGTGCATTATCTGTCACGGTTCTTTTCGAACTATGAAAAGATTCATTGGTTAACTGCAAAGAAAGTACTCCAATATCTACAAGGAACCAAGAGCTTAGGAATCTTCTACCGGCGTGAAGATGACGGATTAACGGAACTCAAAGGTTTCGTCGATGCTGACTATGGTTCAGACCGGACCTCAAGAAAGTCCACTACAGGATGTGTATTTACCTTGAACGACGCCCCCATCCTGTGGATGAGTAAGCGACAAACATGTATTGCCCTCTCATCAACTGAATCGGAGTATATTGCCTTGGCCCATGCAGGCAAGGAATCTGTCTGGTTGTCAAAATTATACTCTGAATTATCGATGACACCATCTGATGTAGGGCAAATATGCTTACACACAGACAGTCAGAGTGCTCTGAGGCTTGCAAAAAACCCAGAGCATCATGACAAAACTAAACATATCGATATCCGCCACCATTATATAAGATGGTTGGTGGACACGGATCAGGTTAGTCTACAACATATCCCTGATCGAATTCAACCCGCTGACATACTGACTAAATCAGTTGTCAAAGAGAATTTTGTACGAAAACGAAACATTATGGGAATGCAAAATCCCCCTCAAGAAGTGGAAAAGCGGAAAGCCCTCTCTAGTATAATTGTCGATCCGAAAAGGCCGAACATGTTTTGGAGTATTACCATGCTACTATTCATGTTCCTAAAACTGGGAGGAGCGGCGGATATCCACAACTCAGGAAATCCAATCCTATGGAAAAAGCTGTACGACCCGGTCGTAACTGGATTCAACTCGGTGACGATGAATATAAAACTCGTCTCACCTTGCTCCATAATGCCAATAGAAGACGTAGAAGACCAGATCGTGAAAGCGGTAGAGAGGCAATGTGAGAAAGCCTACGAGGAGCTTTTTCTAAGCAAACTGGAAAAAATCTGCCCTCAACAGAAGAGCCTCTTCCCAGCACGACAAGAACGAGCTATTATTGTCATCGGAATAGTAGTAATTGCACTATTAGCAAGTGCAGGGGTTGCTGGAAGTGTTTATGCCATTTCGAGAACATTCACACTGGAAAACCGACAAAATGAAATCAGAGAAGCCCTTGACAATTTAGAGAAAGAAGTTTTTGCTGGTAAGGAGAACATCGAATTTCTACAGACAGAAGTACGCAAAGTTACTTCTATCTTAGATAAACTTGTGGCCGACTTCACAATCTATCGAGAAAAAGTGGTTGAGCTGCAATACTACATTTCCTACTTAACTGGGAAATTAATGGAAGGGCGTAAAGCCCTCAGGGAAACAGAGAAGGCCTGGAACAGAAAGGAGATGACTTCAGACTTGTTTGAGTTCCTCAACTTTACTCTTCCCTGTCAAGAAGACTGCCCGATTGACTATGGTGTTTTTCACGGGTGTCATATGAAGAACGACAGGGAGCAGATCCTTCTCGACTACTCAGTTCCAGTCATTAACAGAAACTTGACTCGGATGGAAGCTGATCCGTTTGACTTGATGTTACGGGAAAATAATGCAACATGCAGATTGAAGTACACTGGGCCAACCGTGGCAATTATCTCTATGCAAGAGGATTGCATCTACAAAACAGACGGTCGCCTGGATTCCAAGAATAAGCTGGCATTTGCATTATCCCAGAAGTGCTCTAACAGCTCTTCTTTTACAAGTAATGAAAGGTTGTACCAGGTCAGTAAGTGTAAAACTTCTGAACCAGGAGATGAAAAGGATTTTATTCAAATCAAAATCTTTGATAACAAGTATCATATCTACTGCCCCAACAGCTCGTATATGATTGGAAGAAGGAAGATCGAATGCCCGCAGAAGGTCTTCACCCTTCCTCTGTCCCTCACCTTCACTCTTAATCAAATAGAGTACAATGGGAAAATGCTCAAAATAGTATATAGAGAGCTGGCAGATCCTATGTTGACGGAACAATTGAAGTGGCATTTGGATCCATTGCTGAACTGGAGCAATTTCTCTTCGGAATTTGATGCAGAGCTAAAGAATAACAATCTCAAGATCGAGAAAGAGGTCAAGAATTTACGACTTTTCGAGTTCAGTGATAAGGACGATTGGAGTCTGGAAGAGTGGCTTCTCATTGCAGGAGGAAGCTTAACCCTTCTCCTGGCAGTGTTTGCTGGGATATACTACATTAAGAAGAAGATGACTCATAAACCTGAAGGAGATGCAGACGACAACAACCTGGACGCCAAGCTGGAAGAAGTTGAGTTGAAGCATCGAATCATAATTGAAACTTGAATGTTTAAAGGGAGTGTGAAAAATAGTTTATCAATAACCATTCATGTTTATTATATGCTAAAAGGCTGAATAATAGCCTCGGAGTAATTATAGAAATTTATGGTATGCCGACAAGGCAGCTTTTCTTCATTCGAAGGACTGTCATAAAAATACTTTAGAAGTAGGACATCCTCTGACTTTCTTGTCACATACTTTTATTATTTTATCCTTGACTGTATGGACATATAATGAGCCACGACCAATAAAGATAACATCAGTTGTAATTGAGAGATCGAAGCTTTAAGGTTTATTCCGAACAATTTCATTACCTAATTTGTTGATTTCTGTTATTCAGTATCTACTAGTAGATTAGAACGTAATAAACCTTAAAGAAATTGCCTTATTTGAAATTGTTGGTTTTTTTCTAAAAACGTGTCACTAAAAAGGCCGTACTTCAGATTCTGAAGCCCGGCCGTACCAATCCTCGCTACGGGCCTGATCCCAAAAAGTGTATATTGAGGAAGAGCATTGATGCCGCTTGTAATGGATATGGTGACTCACCGGTGACAACTCTGTTCTGTGACAAGACGGTTGGAAAAGCGGGAAATTCCCTCAACTCTTTTCGCCTGCCACCGCGCGGTTCCCGACTCTTTATCACGCGGGACTCGCGCGAGGAAATATCCGCGCCCTCACTCCCTTCTTATTTTCTCCTCTTATCCCTCAGGGGAGGGACTTTTGCAGCCTATCCCGTTAGAATTACATGGAAGGAACATAAAAATCATCCGAAAGAAAGTTTAAATTTTGATTACGGAGTTGAGGTGCTCTCTTGTTTCGAATCAGATAATGCAAGTATACAAGTTGCGAGCGTACAGGATAAATATGAACCACCTGTACAATCGTATAGCAGAACCTTCCTCGGAACTCTAAATATCCGACTTTCAATTGCGGTTTTGCAAAGCTACACTTTTAATTGCCATTCAAGTTGTTTCAAGTCTGTAAATTATATTTATTTGAGTAAGAACGGAAAAAGAGAATACATTGATTACTTAAGAATACTTGACGCTGTTATAATTAAAAATAGTGTGAATAATAAATGTTGTCAACAGCGTATTTATGGAACATCTTTATAAGGCTGATGGAGATGGAACATTTCATCCGGGTTGACCGATGCCATGTTTCTATACTCTCGATTGACCCAATGACCAGACCTCTATTAGTCCTCCAAGTCCGACTGATTGAGGAGAACAGTTTTAGAATCTCCCGTCTGTAGGTCCGTTATGATCTTCTGCAAAACAAATGTTAAGATTATTGACAAAATTGTCATGCATGAGTCACAGACCAGGCCAGAATTTGAACATATGATGTATGAATGGAAGCAGGAGGTGACATTTTATTAACAACGTAGCAAGTCCGCCAGATAACTTGGCACAAAATATCATAAAATATGTCAAGTGACCATATATGAGTGATACCAGGTTCCGTAACGGGAAACGTTCATCGTTCATATATGTCAAGTGACGACGAAAAAAATCCTTCATGCGGTCCCTCGGCTGGGTAGACCTCTGAAACACATTTGTAGAATGAAAATGCATTTCTGGCTACAGCATAGGCCAAACAAGACAACCATGAGGAATACAATCTATACTCATTTGCGTTGCGTTGTTGCGTATAAATAAACGGTAGTCTATGGTTATTGTGAAGCCGAACCATCTCAACATCAGATATGGAAACGGATGGCTTTTAGAACAACCCGATCTAATTGCATCTATATTAGTACATGATTCCGATTCCTTTAGACGATTAAAATCCAGTAAATGATTGGGTAATGATATATTATACCTTAATTCCTTTGCATTAAGCTATTTTATGACCATTTATTTTGTGGAAAAATGACGATATTTATTGAGTAGCAACTGTTTTTTATATGGAAGTACATTCATCTCTCCCCTCCCCTAAATGGGAAGTTGCCCTCTATTAAAAGGGAATAGTGCTGGGTCCCCACATCCCGTATGAACTATGCCCCTAATTTTCATGGAAAGGTGCCCACTGAAATTTTAATTGGCCCACTCCAATCCGAATCCGAATTTTTTCTGAATCCGAATTGAGATTTTATAGTTTTAGATTGTGTTCCAAACAAATCCATTGCTTTGCTTTTTATTTAAAACTAAAATTGTATGCCAAGATGCCCACTCATCAATCATCATATATATGGAGAATGAAGAGAGGAAGAATGAAGAAAACTAGAAGACAAACTATTAGATATACATACACTAATGACATGCTAAGTTATGATTTATGATATGCAAACGACTGAAAACGAGAACTGATCTTAAGAGACAACCTTTCATTTACAAGAATGAATGAATCAATGAGAAGAAATTAAAATTTCAGGAGGTATCTTGTGGAAATCGTTTTTTTAACATTTAATCGAAAAAAAAATTCATCAAAAAATGAAATAAATACAGAACACAAAACAACAAATTATGAAAGGGGAAAGGAAAGGGTTTTAAAATTAAAAAAGGACCGTTGTTTCCAAACAAAATTCGCCTCAGAGGACCCCCCCCCCCTAAATTTAAAAGCCATAAGTTATATAGCCATGCATGATGCATATCCATACCTATACACCACGTTGTATGCTGCTGTGGAGTTTATTTAAAAAAAAACAACATAATCTATGCATTTTATTATCGACACTAGCTTGGGCACACCCGATTGATGAGTTTGCTTCAATAAATGTAATCTAAACCGCAGATCGACTAACCGAATGACGAATAGAGATACCTATTTCGGATTTTTTTAAAAATAAACCCGAATCGTTTGTTTTTTTATTTTCTTTCGCCAATTCCTCAAGCCGGTTGGGCATAGCTATTGGTATAGGAGTTGGGGTGAAAGGGTAAATTCCAGGACATAAGAACGTAAGGATAAAATAAAATGTATTTTAATGATTACCCCAAAGAGTTGTCTCCGTCGGGCCTCTCTCCGTTTCGTCATGATACAACAGCAGATACTGACAATGGACACGGAACTGAGGAAACAAAGAAGCATGAAGACCGGAACTAGGAGCTCACCTTCCATCCCCTAAAACACCACATATTTCACTCTCATTACATCATCCTCTCTTATCCATCCAGAGTGATTACATATCTTGTCACATCCAAAAAATTGTCAAATAGAACATAGGAACAGGAAGGGGGGTTTGTAACAGAAAAATCATAAGAATGCATGAGAGCATTGAGGGTTTTGTCTAAAAATTCATTTTTCAGGGTGATGGGGTCAAGTAATTTTATATTTGACTGCCCTATCGTAGGGGCCTATAAAATGCTTGCTATCTGGCTTGCCCGTATTGCTAGATATGAAAGACTTGGCTTACGGTTATCTTCTCCATGAACTTCTCGCTCTTCCTAATGAGGCTAATCAAATGAGTCTTAAGTTGACTCTCGGACTGGAAGTAAATGTCGTCTCCGTGGTCAGTTCCATTGTAATCTGCACTCCAAGTCTCGTTATAGCTGCCACCAGGATGAGTGGAATTAAAGGGCAGTCCCTCCGTCTCGTTTCGAACGGTTGGGGGGACTGTGGTGGAGGTGGAGGGCGTGGTTGTGCTCGTGAGGGGGGGCAGGGTGCCCAGGGTCTTGGGTGACCAGGGGTGGAAGAGGAAGAGGAGGGCCAAGGAGAGGCTGAGGAGGATAAGGAGGAGGAGGAGGGCGGGCAGGAGGCAGGTGGAGGAGCCCAGCGTCCGCAGCTCCTCATCTTCTTCCTCCTCCCGGTTCACGCGTCGATATTGTTGAGGTCTCATCTCTACTACAAAACTACCTGTCCCCTGGGTCAAGGGTCAACTGAGGTCAAAACTCGGATTTGGAACCCACAAAACTGCTAACTGGAGTTTGGTTAACTGTTCTCCCTAAATGCTGACAAAAATAGAATGAGGCACGGTTGGAATAATGGAGATGAATAGATGAAGCAGTGTGGTTTGGTGGCATGGCACATGTGTTAACACAAGTGTTTCTCTCCATCCGTACAAAATTCATTTATTTGGGATTAAAACAAGAAGAGATCTCCAGAGACAAGTGTTCTGATCCATAAATTATCCGCTCCTCCCATTATAATATCATATATTTATATAGAATTATTATATTTCCATATTCTTAACTTAGCTTCTAGTATATTGTATACTCTTTAACTAAACACTTCCAGGTACAGAGGTAACCATCACTCGCCCCTCTCGAATGCTACTACCTGATTTACTTACACAGCAGTACATAACAATAACAACTCATCTCACTTCACTAGTAATAATCTTACTAATTCAATATTTTCAAGTCAAATTAAGCAAATAATAGTTAGGTTTAGTCAAAATAATTGCAAAGAGATCCTCCACTTCTACCTCTCCTAGAACTAATTGGTTTTTTGCGAGGTCCCAATTACTGATAGTCCTAGGAGGGCGATTTGGAGGTTCTCTCTCAAATGCCGTAGACAAATATAGCCAAACGTGGTAACTCAATGGGAAATACACCCACTGTCAAAAAGGAAACAGAGAAGAGTTATCACAGAAGGGTCAGCCCCCCCAAATGCATGTATGTGTTTAAGAAGTAAGCCACGCACCTCCCGTTTACCAGGACAGCCCCTTAATAGCTCATATCATAATTCATTATATGCATTCATTAATAAGCCACACACACCACTATTTAATGCTTAACACGTGAAGAATTTGATTTTGTATTGTGTGAGGAGAAAAACACATTAGTCATTAGTCAGTAGTTTTCAAAATATCCTTGAGGGTATTAGAGTAAACAATTTGCGGAGGAAGATGAGATGACAGCAGGTTGAGAAGATAAAGAAGGCATGTATGATGAGGATTCGTAGCAAGTCTTGTTCCAATTTTCGGGGTGGCCTCGCTTCAATTGCAGGGTCCGTATAGACAGAGAGAAGAGGAATTTCTCCAGTCGAGGCCTTCAGCACCAGATTCGGTTCCAGACTAGGCACTCGGCTGTCCCAAACTCCACTTTCGTAGTAACGCTCCAGCATTGCTTCCTTCTCCAAATAACGAGCATAAAGCCAACCCTGGAGTTCCTTCTTCTCAGTCGGCACCTAAACAATCATTCGCATTTCATAAATAAGCGATCCGTATCTGTTTTGTTAAATTAGTGGCACATTTTGACCCAAGCATGACCACGTAGACTTACTTGGTCAATGGGGAAGACCCGGTAGTGGAAATGAATGTCACATGGAGGGGCACAGCCAGTGACCACAGCCACCAAGTCTAGAGCGTCGCCCCGAGGATATGCAATCGTGGCATCTACAACCCACTTCAGTCCACCTCTATCATTCTTCACGTCTGAAACAAATATCACAATATTTTATCATCAAATAAACCATCATAACGGGCATAGCAAAGTGTTGAAAATGCATTAATCTAATAACGGAAGACTCCCAACTAGCAACTGTAATACTCCGATGTTTTCTAACAGTCTCATTGTAAAGAGCATGTGAAATACTGAAATCTTATAGGAACTATGGGCGTCTAAAATATATTTGGCCTAGTAAAGTAGGTCAGAAGGTCAATGCATTCTACGTTAAAGATTAGCAGCGGTGAGAGGGGGAGGAGGAAGAGAAATTTAAGTTCCCCTTTTCATCATTTTTTCCTGACTTGTCGCAAAAGAGATAGGGAGCTAACATCTGATGAGTCAAAAAATAGTATTACACCGGAACCAGTCTTTTTGCAAAGGAAAATTAATGGGAATTCGCTACAGGAACATTTAATACTTATTCATTCCATATGAGGGCGTGATCGATCTGACCTGACCTGACCCATCTTCAAACTGAACTTATAATCAAGACTAGCAATCCCGATTTTAGATATTTTCAGCAGTCGTGTGACAGTTAGAGCACAAACTGACAAATATACAACGGAATACAACCAGTTCCTATATCCCCTTAACCCTTAAAGCATTTAAACTGGCATATCAAGTGTTAAAGTTAAAACGTTAAAAGTTTGAATGAAATAATATAGTCTACAATATTTGGGGCGCAATGAGATTCAGATTACGGAAACACATGAACCTTTTAGAGACCTGATTATGCGATCATTATGTAAAGTGTTATAGAATTTAAAATTTTTACTAATGTGGTTTCACCTCTTCCGTAAGTGTATTTGTGGCGGTTATAAAGTGAAGGACCAAAAACGTTGGTTGTACTTACTATTATTTGGGATATCAGGATCACCTGGCGCATCTCGAGGAGGGCCGATGGTATCAATAATAGCCTGCATGGCCCCCATCCTTGGCAGTGTGACATATTGAAGTTCTGGAAGTCCCAACTTTTTAGAATACCTATCATATGAAGCATAAGAGATGAGTTCTAAGTTGATTCCTCAATCCGACGACAATTATTCATTAATGGGTCGGATAGGTCGGATACCTAGGTATTTGCTTTAAGATATGGTAATAAATGGCGGGAAAATAAAATCATACCTATTACTTGTATCCTGTCGCTTTCTTAAGAATCCACCTTCTGGAAATAGAACAATCCACTTTCGCTTTCGAGGGACATAAACATTTCTGAGGAAAGTAATCAACTCCTGTATGCTTGCCTCCCTTCTTGCACGTCCCTACAAGTAAAAGTTAATAATTCGTACATTCGCAATCGCAACAATTACAACTCACAGCCCACAGCCCTATTAGTCATACAGACACAGACGTACCTATAAAGCTTTACAATGATCAACTGATAGAAGAAAAAACTTGGTCTACAACCACGAGCCCATCATATGGATAAATATTATATGGATGGTCAGAGAGATGACGTACGGCATTGATAAAGAAGTCGCCATGTAAGACGGAGACGATCCCGAAATTGGTAAACTTGAACACAGCGTCCATGATCCAATTGAGATGGTGAAGGAGACCCCGTCGAGTCGAAAAGGCAGCCATCAGGAGGGGAACATCCGAAGTGGACTGATGGTTACACAGTACGAGTGTCTGCTCTCCCACCAAAGAATCAATCTCATTTCCGGTTTCTATAACTGAAAAAACAAACCAACTTTGCTTAAAGTTTCAAAATATTTGAAAATAATCCTAATATGTAATAATGGAAGATGTAACTTACTACGATATCCAGCGGAATGGCTCCAGTAGGCGACCATTGTAAGTAACCAGTAAAATAGCTGTCCCTCAATGGCCCAGTACAATGGAGGATTGATGTAGAGGACTGGCTGAAACAGTATGCACCAAAGAAGATACGTCGGAATGCAGTATAGATTGTTCATGAAGACGAGAACCGACCGGATGAGCCCAACGCAGCCACGAAGAATCCTTAAATCAACAAAAACAAAGTACTTGTTAATAAGACTTGGTCAACCGATGAACCGACAATCTTATTTTGTGAATCAATATGAAACAAAAAAATTGGATAAACTTACTTCTCTAGTATAGTCCAGAGGATCATGATTACACGGGTATATGGCAGCAAGAACGGGAATACGTAACACGACTTGTCCACTCTCAGTTCATTATTGATTTGTACTCAGCCAACACTGCCAACAGTACTCCCCCTAATTCATGATTACGAATGGTAAAAATTAGCAAGTCTCTTTGGTTTGGAATGAATATAAGAAAAAGCAATCCAAATCTAATTTTGTTTGGAAAGACGATTACGAGGAATCGGTAAAGAAACTCGAAACCCTAGCAACCGGCCTTCATGAATGAAAACTAATTTACAAGCAATTTAAACACCCCGATTGTCTTCTCAAGCCAACATAAGAGAGGACAAGAGAAGGAAATGCTTGAACCAAGTGAAGTATAATTTATAGTAAAATTTGGAAAACAGCTCGCAAACATATAGTTCTTAAGCTTTTCTTTTAATGGATTAAATGTTGTAATTGCAAATTGTTTTTATACGTTATGTTCTATTTGTAAAGACGGATAGCCTACGAAATTATAATATGTATTCATTATGGAAACTCAATTACCAAATTGGTTGGTGACAACCAACGTTGGTGTTTCGAAATGTGATAGCAGATTCTGAAAGCATCCTATTAAAACAACATAGCTACATTGAAAATATTTTTAGTGTTCAGCGCTCGAATTTCGTCGCGTTCGCAATTCAGTTTTACATTGACATCATACGTTCCAAACCTATTTTCAATAGACGAGCTAACAACACTAATAAAATATGGGAATGGTGAATGAATGTAATCTGATGGAGTATATTGGATTGTTCAATCAAGTGGTTTACATTGAATTCAAGGGAACGGAATTCCTCTCCATTTTTTACCTCATCTATATACCACCTAATGTGTACTGGCAGTTTTGCAAATAAAAGAACTGCCTCTTTGTAATTTAAATGTAATGATATAAACTACTAACAGATCAGAATCATCCTCCATTCAATATGCATTAGGCTATTAGGTAGTAGCAGTATTGTCAGTGTAGTTAGTAGTTCGTTCAATTTTAGGTAACTTTGTATGGAATGATTGAAATTCACAAAATATAGCAAATTACAGCTATCCAATAACCTTTTTGCAGCCTTTACATGAATGCTTTTTACTTTTTCCTTTGTGTTTGTGGCGAGTTGGAAATAATTTCAATTCAGTCCTCCATACTTCTAGGACACTTGCCAGTTTAAAAAATAATAAGTAAATATTAATAAATAATAAGTTATCGAGTTGGATGAATTGTAATGATAAATGATGATTCAACTTTGATAGGACCTAATTTGTTGCACGTCTCATTCATACATGAATCCCCTTCCTTATCAATAAACGTCCAGCCTACTACTTTGTAGTGGTGGGAGTAATTCATTCCTAATCCAGAGAGGTCAATCAATTCCATGCCTATATCTATCATGTACGAGATACGATTAGTTATCACTCAGCTAATTCCTCAGTTTTGACCCCTCATCCCTCCTTTCTTTCTTGAACCCGTATTTATTTATGTTTTCATTTTCATCCTATCAACATTCAAAAACTCAAAAAAGTCATTTTTACTCCAATCGCGTTGTCCCCATTTCAATACAACAGATTTACTCAAGATTACAACAAGACAACAAGGCCGAGACGGGACAATTAGAATTTCCAAAGATTTTTAATTCCATCATGACCCTTATGTATTCATGCAAATATTCACGTGCATGATGGAGTCTCTACAATTTGCAAGGTGTATTCTACCTTGCACAAGTCAAGGGTTAGTTTCAATTCAATCGTTTTAAATCTCGCCGTTTTTTCTTAGCGATGCGACATGAATTAATTAGTGTAGTAGCAGTAGTATTAATGTAGTAGCGATATAGAAGCTTTTTTTCTAGTCAAGGAACAAGATCAAAGATATATTTCTAATGAATTTCTATCGTAGGTCGTAGAAACATTATGCGAATATGACTTGGTGTGTGGTGTCGTGTCTGGAAACTCGAAAACTATCAGGTGAACAGTTCAACTTCTTGGAATTTTTATTTCGAGAAATTTTAGGACCTTCATTTAGAGGTTAAGTTTGTTTGGGGACAGGCAAGGGGACATGTAGGTAATAGTAACCCAAACCCAACTAACCCAACCCCTATGCATTTGGCGTACATCAATGGAAATAGAAAGGTGAAAGGTACATCTGTCAATTGTGAAGCACCTACTCAACGGTCCATGATATTTGGGGATAGCAAGAGACAACTTATGATGACCGGGGTCAAAATTGCATTGCCAAATCACAAATTAGGTCGTTCGTTCGAAAGTTGATCTGATCAAGTACTTTTAAATGAATGGAATAATTGCAAATTGGAATATGTAGTTTTGGCTGGACTGTACTGTGTACTATGTACTGAAACAGTGGAAGAGCAAAGACTGAAGAGTAAATACAAAAGAAAAGATGAGAGAATTTAGTGATACTAATGAGACACGTACCTTTAATAACTTGTAATTGATAACGTAGCAGATTCGAGATTTAACTTTTGATTTTAACTTCCACCTTTGACCTTAAACTCCAACTCCTGATTTTGAAGTCCAAGTTGAAAGTCGTGCACTGAATTGACTGAATTTGGAATTAGGCTTGAATCGAGGAATTTATAGTCTTGACAGTTCAGTTTGAAGTGGCGAGTCTGTCTGTGGTCTGGAATTCAGATTATTCAGATAAATTACAAATTATGAATTAACACGACATAATCTTAAGCAATGTTTAATGAATGTCAAAAACCAAATATATTGAATGTTATAATAATATCAAATATGTGTGAGTGTGAGTGATGTATACATATCACATATTGTCTATTTGCTATTGCATATGCAAGGAAAAATTAAAAACAATAAAATTGTGAATTGAAATGATTAAATTAATTAAATACAAAATAAATAAATGCAATTCACAATTTTGAATTTTCAATCTTTCATTGTTTCAATTCAATGAACTCTGAAGAAGAAATAATAAATCAGTTCACAGTTTGCAGTTCTTAGTTTTCACAACTTCACAGAGTTCAGAGCTTAACTTTCCTCTAGACAGACACTTAAATACAAAATACAAAATATGAAATAGGTATGAAATGAAAATGAAAACAAAGAATTAAGAACAAAGATAGAGGGCTACCTAATTTAATTTGCGATTCCTGCCTTTTTGGACTGGGGATGTCGACTACGGAATGTCAGTAGAAGTTGTAATTGATTGGTGGTTCTGGATTGTTGTGTGAATGTGGAATAGGTTAATTTTTGTAATGTGAAATCAGTGAAATTTGAAATACGTACAAAGTATAAGACACAGAGACACACATGCATGATGACACATGATGAACTGATAGACAACAGACAATGAATGAATGGCAAATGACAAATGATGAATGAAAAGGAAAGAGTTGAGTTGGAATTTTGGAATCTCTGATGATGGAGAGTGGAGTGGAGATTTGTATGACCTTGTGACCTGTTCCCTCCACCTCTCACCGCTCTAATCTCATCTCCTCTCAATCTCGCCAATTTAAAATCTTTAAGCCGAAATTTAAAAAATAGCTTCAAGGTCAAAGCTTCAAGTTCAATACTTCTTCCTATGTCCTACTACATACTTTGTACTTCACTATCTATTGCATATTGCTATGTCCTATGAATATGCGATATGAATCAATTATTCACTATAATAGTATATTTCATATTTGAAACACTGCACACTGCTTACTCAATACAGAATACGTATGACCTCCTGACCCATGTATGTACATACTGCTAGTTAGTGAGTAATGCTGAATGCTGACGAGAACAGGGAATAGAGAACATATAATGAAATATAACGAAAGAACAAAGAAAGGTATTTAAAAAATGCCTTCATGAGAATAGTTTTGTTTGTACTTCATACTTGATTTGTTGATTGTAGTTTGTAGTGTTTGTGAGTGGGTCTCTTTGCTGCTGGCTACGTCCTGTGCAGCCACTGCAGCCTGTGCTGGAGGCCGAGGACAGTTCCTTTCTTTCTCTACACCATCCAATCCTTTGATTCACTGAAATTTGTTCTTGTTTTTGTTCCCGATTTAAATTTTGTTTCCTAAAATAATCTGCTTTGTTCTTCTCGTTTCTGGTTTCCAGAAGAGAGAAGAGAGAAGAAGACTAATGAGAAGAATAAGAAAGAGGAAGGAGTTAGCAGCGGAGGGAGAAGCAGGACCTTCCTCCAGCCAGCATGCAGAGGAATGAATGGGAGCTGTTGTGGTTTCTGGTGGAGCAGGACTAGGAGCACTAGTCTCAATTCACCATTTCCGGCCTCTTTTTCCATCCGTCCTTTTCCTCTCCTGCCTCCACTATTCTAGGCTGCAGGGGTGCAGTGAGACGAGGCCCGGGGTATTCGTTTCACTCTGGACAACTTATGCCGCCTAATTCAAACCAACCCTCTACAGTCTCTACAACTCTACAACAACAAAATAAATCATTCATTCCACATTCAGGCACAACAAACAAAAAACAAAAACAAATCTGTTCAAAGGTCAAAGAGAAAAATTCCGTGCGTCCCGTTTGCAGCAACCCAACCCGACTGGTGTGGTAAGGTGTAAGGCTAGTCGGTTGAGTTTAGAGTTGGAATTGAGCCTACTTACTTCATACTTCCTCGCAAACAATCACTTCTCGTCCCGCATTCATTCTAACCTTTGACCTTTCTTTGATTTTTTATTTTATTATCGGTATTAAAATGTGAAATGTGAAATGTAAAACATTGCTCATTTAACATTCATTGTGGCACATTGACCATAACAAAGCAAAGACAAAATTCATAATTCATTTTTCATCCACAGCTTTTCTTTTGGAATTGACCAGCCGGGGCACGGGGTCGCATGTTGCAAAGAGAGAATCGGGATATAGTGAACAGCCCTGACTTAACGTCCACGTCAACTCTGCAATATCTCAAACAAATTACAACAACAAAAACGGAAAGAGAACAGAATAGCTCCGTAGCTGCCAGTTTCCCAACAATCATTCTGTTGAGCAGGTAGTGGTGAGCCGGAATTTAAATTAAGCATGGAATTGGAAGGTCAGGAAGATTCTTGTCAATACTACACGTACGGGGAGCAGGACCTGAGAGCGACAGATCCGTCTAACTGGCTGGCAAAGTACAAAGACGTGACCATCCCGACGCTGCTTCTCCCCATTCCTGACGAATTCCTCCGTTATCTTCGATCCCCGGGGCTCAGTTTGCCCAGTGACACGCCCACTTCCGGTACAGTTTCCTCTAGAAGCCGAACATCATCCACAACCTCTTGGGGCTCCGATGTTGAAAACGATGCTCCGTCTCCGCCTCCTATTTTTCGCCAGTCTCTGACTCAAGAGGACTCGGATTCTTCAGAGGATGAGCACCCACGGCCCGAATCATTCAGTTTTGCTCATTTGAATAAACAGATTAGTAATTCAATCAGAACTTTGGGCGGAGCAGTTTTCCCCAAAATCAATTGGAAGGCACCAAAGGTAACTTAGAATAATGCACGTACACATTGAACTGGACTGGTTCTATACTATCCATATCTATGGGTTCTGTGCACTAATTTGCCAGTATTGTCATTTTAAACTGCTGGTGTACGTAGAATGTAGCAAATACAGTTTTCTTTTAAATTTCAGGACTCCAGATGGATTGCGTTTAATAAATCCCTCAAGTGTTTTTTGCCTGGGGATATCTACCTTCTACTGAAGAGCTCGACTCTCATCGACTCTGTTCTTAATGAACCGTTTAAGGCAAGTGTAACTAGATAACGTCGTGTGTTAGCTTCGATCAAAGCTTAACTGTCATGAACAATCAAGGACGTTTTTATTAATAAATAATAATAATAATACTGCAAGTAAATTACCTATATGGGCTATGAATGAACTATTGCTTGATTATTAACAGAGCTGTGAAAACGTGGAAGCCTTAGAAGTTGAATATCAGTTTGTGATTAGAAAATGGATGGACTCCTATTCCTCGGAACTGGAGTTCCGTTGCTTTGTATGTGATAAGAAGCTTACCAGTGAGTCTAAATACTCAATTTGACTATTAAATTAAATGAAACCGAATATTAATACGTAATAAAATAATTTCTCTAAATATTACAGTAATTTGTCAGAGGGATAGCACTCAAGGATACGCATCGATTAATAAGAACCGGGACAGAATACTTGAAGATATTCATACGTTTTTTAGGCAGCGAATATTTCATACTTTTCCCTTAGATTTCTGTAAGTTTCAATTTATTTCATTTTTAATCGTTATTTTGTAATTGGGAAAAACCAATCTTTCTGATTTCTGAAGCTCTAAAATTGTTAACTTCATCTTCTTTATATTGATAGACGTATTTGACGTGGTTCGATTATACAGCGGTCAAGTTATTCTTGTGGACTTTAATATTTTTGGTCTACCTACTGATCCGGTCCTCACCTCATACAGGGAGCTGAAAATGATGATTGAGGAGAAAAATGAAAATGTGGCGCAAGGGGGTATGTGAATTGCAAATTGTGGCACAATATATAAGATAATCACAGTGTTAATAGTCTCCGTTGAAAAATATCAAATTGTTTTTTAGTTATGGAAAAATAATCAAAATGTAGAGCTCGTTAAACCAGGCATTTACTTCCTTGGAAAATCAAAGTTCGTTTGAAAACTGTGGTTGCTATAATTTTTTTGAGCAGCTCCATGAATATTTTTTACAATTTGCCAATGGTAAAATGAAGGCCGTCTTTTTGGTACCTATTTGAATTTTTATAACTTGTAAACGTCAAATAATATGCCAAAATGAATTTTCAAGCATTATAAATGCTAAATAAAGCGTAATGATCGCTTTTAAGTTTCTCGAATTCACCCTGTGGCCCCTGACCAAAAATCCAGTATTTCAATGAAGACATTTCTTTAAATATTACAGAGAGTGGACTTGAAAATACGGAGATGTATGGAGAGCCGTATATTCGTTACCTTACCGAGACGCCGACAGCAAGACCTTATCCAAATATCCAAGCTCCATTACCAACTGACGTTGTGACGTACCTGACATCTGCATCTCCCATGTTACTCCAAATATAATTAGTTCATTTTCTGCTATTTTTTCACATTTACTGTGAGTATAATTTCTACTGTTATTCGGCTTGTTCTACTTTTAGTTTACTTTATCACGTTTCTAGATGCATACTTAGGTACATGCATACAATATCTAGCCTAATCTTCAAAATTACGAATAAAATTGCAAACTGGTGATTGAGGTCCTTGGACATTTCTGAGAATTCAGACCGTAATTTCAAGCATTTCGATTTTTTATCAGGTGTTTTATTCTTTTATAACACAATAATATAAAGTTCGTGAATTATCTTAGACGTTTTCTCATGTTAGATGACCAGTAGCAGTGATTGACTTGACTCGACTGAAGGTAAATCGAAATTGAAGATGAATTCCCGATTCACTATGTTTTAATGATGCACTCCCCTTTTCTGCAATACTGTTAATAACAACAAAGGATAGTTTAAACCAATAATTTGTATCACTGTAATGTATAGAGATAAGAACATTCTATAGTTTACCTTATTTTTGTCACATTTTGTTCCTTCCAATGCTGGATGTGTTGATACGGCATGCGTTCCATTCCCACAATACAAGATCCAACAGATATTCTACAATAATAAAAAAAAATCGTCAAGATAAGGCTCAAATTACAGATTTCGAATGTAATGGTAATGAATTAAATTATACATTCTATGGTGGTACTACAAAGGTAGGGCATCGCATATATCGCATTAACTGTATGAATTATAGCGTCCCTCGGGCCGGGTGGGGCGGTTATTGAGAGGTGATGCATAGTTATTTTATTAAGTTATTTTAATGTTTAATGTCCAACTAGTTGATCGATTTCGATTAGACGACATAAATGTCAGCGACAAGGTTCATAATTAAAGTGAAGTGGGGGATTAATCTAGAGGCAGGGGCAGTTTTTGTTTTACGGAGACGATCACTCGTAAATGAGTCGGAGGCTAGTTCATTCGAATTAGGGGTCTACTTCCCATTTATAGGGGTCTCATTAATCCTAACCCGTTGTTTTCTTATTTTTTCACCTGGTTAAATTCCCGGACAAAACAAATTGAGATCCGTGTATACTTACGTTAAAGGGAGCTTTGTTGCGTTGGAAGTAGGGCTTGAATTGTGTTCCCATGCCGAGAGCACATTGGACGTAGGCATCGTACTTCTGGCCAGGCAACTGCGTCTCCGCCTCACCACTCCCCCCGCTTTTTCCAGTCGACGCTACGAGTTCTGAGAGACAAGTCGGCTCCGACTGAACCCCTTTCTTAGCCCTCAATTCCGATGTCCCGTACTGGATGAACTCCTGAATTCAATTACACTTCATTTAGATTCAACTTTTACTCTCTATTTGGGTCAGAATATTTATTGGGAGACATGGGTCTTATTTCCGTGCTTTCCAAATACCAAAACTACCCCAAATCCTCATTATAACCAGCGCGTCATGTTAGGAGCAGGTTGTCTTCGAAGCATACGCGTTGTGCATGAAAACACGAGGGAATCCTAATTTTACTGCGAAAACGGATACTTTTCGCATTTCAAAATTGTGTAAAATTGATAAGAACTTAAGTTGAATGGGATTGAATAAAGTTGGTTAGCTTTCTTAAGAGGAATAGATTTCTTGACGTGAAATGGGATGTCACCTTGAGATTATTGGCAGAGCAGGTTGACCAAGTGATCTTCCCAGCCCCCGTAGTTGGGGACATGATGAACTTGTCTCGGTCGCATTCCTCCGAAATCCCGACCCCGTCGTGTTCCATGCCCAAACTATGGCCGATCTCGTGAGTTATGATGAATGCGGATCCAAATGTGAAGCCTTCAGCCACGGAACAACTGTAGTACCGGAAGCACATCGTCCCTGCCCACGCCAGTCCTACAAAAAATCAAGAACAATTAAATCAAAAATGGAGTTTCACAACAATAATTGGGACGGTGGAACAGAAGAAGCTTCTGACATAAATGTTGACGGAGGGAGTCGTTTTGAGGTTCAATTATTACCGGCCGTAGATTTGAGCCCATCTTCGTGAAGATCGATTCCTGTGAGTAGAAGGGCATGGTCCCAGAGGCCAGAGTCAACGTTCTGATTTCCGGCATATTCGCAGAAGGAACTGAGGTAAGCCTTCGCCTTCCCTCCATTTGTGTCTAATTCCGTTGGCACTGACTTCATCACTTCGACATGGACGAGACGGAAACCGATCTCTTGTCCCAGCGACTTGTGGCCATACAACAAGTCCATCTAAATCCAATATAACCATTCTTGACAGACGTTATAAAAGAATCATCTACTCTAAATGTCTATACACATTCATTAAATTAATGTATATGACCAAGTTTGGGGATTATTCCAAAGGTATTATTGCGGAGGAAGGAATATCAGGAACTAGAGAGTAGTTGGTGTAGAGATTCTTACGGTATTAATTAAAGTGACGGCGTAGTCCTTGAGCTTGGTAGCCGTCTCATTGGGGAAGCTGTTCTTCATTCGTTTGTAAAGGGCGGCGTCGGTGAAGACGGCCATTTCCACCCATTTCTTGTTCACTTCCGGCGCTCGGCTCGTCCGACTCAGAACGTTGTACGTCCAATACTGACCGCTTAGCGGCACATTCGCCGTCCGCTCCTCCTCTCGCTTCTCCCGTCGACGAGCTTCGTCTCGAACTGATAATCGGGAGGCCTCTTCCAACTCCGACACAGGTACCCGAGCCACTACATTTATAAATAAACCATTCAAATGCATATAGCAAAGTATCCTAGAGTAACCATCACTGACATATTAGCGTCATACCTTGACGTATTAGTGCCATATCTTGGCGTATTAGTACAATACTCAGAGAATACTCAGACGTATTAGTACCATACCCAGAAAATACATTGACGCATTAATACCATACCCAGACCAGACGTTTAGTTACATACCCTGGCGTATTAGTACCATATCATGACGTAATAGTGCTATACCCTGACGTAGTAATGTCATACCATACGTAGTAGCGTCATACCCTAGCGTAGTAGTGCCATACCCTGAAAAGCTATCTGCGGTTATAGTTCAAATCCTACGTAGTAGCGTCATATCATATGTAGTTGTGTCCTACCCTACGTAGTAGCGTCATACCCTAGCGTATTAGTGACATACCTTGACGTTGTCCTTCGTTATAGTGTCATATCCTACGTAGGAGCGTCATAACCTCCGCAGTAGTGTCGTACCCTACGTAGTTGCATTATACCCTGACGTATTAGTGCCATTGCCATATCCTAAGTAGTCATGTCTCAATTCTCAATGTCCCCAAAAAGACTCAGTTTCACACGTTATTCAAGTTATGACGAAAAACTAGTTTCACACCCTGAAATATAGTTGCAGGGTGTTATCATGTGTAGAGGATAGACATATAGTTGTAATGTAAACTACCTAATTGTAAGTTGCAGTTTCAAAATATTTAAGTTTTCCATTTTCCATGTAATGGTTTTGAGGGGGTTTAATTCATGGGGAACAAGGGGTGTGACCGACTTGATCCAAGTTCAAACCTTGCCTCCGTTTTGATCCAAGAACAAGCCGACAGTTTGCATCGACGGACGGACGGTCAGACAGACAGACTAGACGATCTGGTCATTGGCATCAAGTGTTTTCAACACTTAAATAACCAACCGCATACAAACTGACATTACAAAGCACGTAGGGCTAAGGGAATAGAGTGGGGAATCGTTTGTATCACGTCATCGGAGCATGAAATTCGTGGCCTCCACGCCAAGTGGTGTTGAACTTACCATCAGCCATGTGGGATGCCCAGGAAAGCTGATCGGCGGAGGGATGAAAAATGCGGTGGGGGACCCCGTGAATGCCCTCAGGGGTCTCCTTGGACGAGGAAGGCCGTATCAGCCATGGACCATCTCCAGTGATAACCACACCACTCTACCATTTCAAAACATTCATCATCATTTCATCATTGATGCTGTAGGAAAGTACAATATACAAGCACACCGTAAATCCCGATTTAGAAACTTGGCAATTACATAAAATAAAACTCCTAACGACAGGGTCATTGGAGACTATAAAAATAAAATACTCGGCTTTGTGAAGATAATCGTCAATAGTTTTATCAATCAATCAATTCGTCGAAAATGCAGAGTAAGGAGGGTTGTGGAAGGAATTACATGTTGGATATCTAAAGTCACAGCACGCTCCCTTCAAATAGACTTTTGAAAGTTTTGAAGGCTAGTTCGGAGCTCTAAATTAGGATTTTGGGCTCATGGAGAATTTGATTAAAGACCCTCTCCTCTTTGACTCGCCGGGTAAAATTTGTTTCGTCATCTATACCCAATCTATATTAACAATTTATTTATTTATTTATTTATACCCAATGTATATTATATGCCCCTATAGATATAGCGGAAATGCGTTTTGCGGGCGAGTCAACTAGGAGAGGGATATCTGTTGATATAAAGGCCTACGAAAGTGTGTGGATGAAGGCAGGAAGATAGGGCGACGTGACCTCCGTCCTTGAGATGCCCCCTCCAGTGACAAGAGAGGTCATTGGCTGGGAACTGAAACTCCTCACTCCCGTCTTTGAACCGGAAGTGAGGGGGTGGGGCCCTGTCCCGAAATAACCGGATCTCCAGCCGACTCCCCCCACTCACCACTTCGATCAACTGACTCTGCTGGGCCGAGGTGGGGCTCCGAGTCCCCCGACGCCCCTCCTTCCTCAGGACCAGGATCTCCCCACTCTCCCATCTTACTAAACAAAACACAATTCATTGCTCAATTTACATCCAATTACCACCCGCTTCAATGACCCCCCACTCATTTAATCCCGAAACGCAAAGGTGAAAGGGCCATGCAAATTCCTGCAGAGGGAACGAGAGAAGCGTTTCTGAACCTAGCTTACTTACCATCAGTACTCTTTAAACCTCTCCCCCAGAAATATTTCTATAAACTCAACCTTAAAGTTTTATAACGTTTAACTATACAGATTTTAGAGCTTGAAAATACTTCCCTGGCAGACTTTGTCAAATGCCAACATGGTGGTAGGGGTAAAAAAAAGATAGCGTATGTTAAGAGTTTTAATAGTTAGTGAGTGAGACATTGAGATAAGTGAATTGGACCAAATAATGTGATTTTTTAAATTGATCTTCCCGTTTCCAAAATTATTAGAATTGTGGGTGCCTTGGTAGAGTGAAAGCAGGGTTCCCTGCTTTCCCATGTTGTATATTGGAACTGATATTTTTAACTATTGACTATATACCTTCCTTTAAATGACTACTTTAGAACTTACAATTAATTGAGAATAATAGTGATTATTACAAACCATTTTCAAGTCACCCCAAAAACCAACTACAAGTCAATTAAATGTTTGGAAACTGAAAGCGTCCTACCTTCTTCTTGCATTATTTTTAATCAAAGAGAAGTCAATATTAAAATGAAGTATCTAAATCTCAGGTAACATTAATTACCATTACACATCATAATAATATATTATGGAATTAATTAAGACAAGGGAGGCTGAAGCTAGAGAACTTACTATTAGTTCAGATGAAGGTAACAATATACTTCTTCACGCACTATTGTAATTAGCTGTGTAAATCATAGAACAGGAATATGAACAAAGGAAACATCGAAATAAACCATTATAACACGTCTGCTCCCCTTAAGTAACAGTTGGAAGTTGTGTAATTTTAATTTTGCATACATAATGGAATTAAAACATAAACTACTGGGTCGAGGATTAAAGGAACTGCAGCTGCAGGACATGAGAAACTAGACATTAAAAATCCAAATGCAACTTCAACTAAAATGGCCTCATAAAAAGGGAGTTTTGTAATTTTAATTTTGCCATCTTGACAATTCCTCAGAGACAAGAATTAAGAATCCAATTCTCAAATTTGACCTTGAACACCGAAATGTAAATTAGAAACTAGAAACCTATTCAATTTTCTATCTCAATATCGTTCAAACTGAAAAAATACAACTGTGGTATAATCAAAGTTGTACTTTATAAAATTCAAAATTAACGATTTTTTTTCGTTTTTAATGAAACTCTGTATAAAAAAGACATTTCTGAGAGTCGGTTTTTTAAGTTTGACCTAAAGGCGTCTATCCCTATCTCATGGGGTATAGTTGCGTACGTTAAGACCACGCTTAATTTATTAATTAGAAGAAAATTAAATGATAAGTGAATATAATTGTAATTAATTAATTGAAATCAGTACGAGAAATATAAATTTGAGCTCCCCCCTTATTGTTAGCCTCAAATTTGAGCTCCCCCCCCCCCTTAGCCTCAAATTTGAGACCCCCTGGAAGGGGTGTATAAAGGTAGTTTAGTAAGAGATTAAGGGTGCAGGTGAGTGTAGTAAGGGTGCAGGTGAGTGGTGGTGGTGGTCGGGCTTGAGTGCTTCTATGTTAAGGTCACACTTGCCATCCTGCCGTTCTTCTCCCTGTAATAATAGACAAGAATAAAGATAATGAGCCTTCAGTTGAACACCTTACTCCCAATTAACAGCTCATTATCCAACACCACCTAAATACCTAATGCAGAGATAGAGGCACACTACTACTAATTAACAACTCTTTTTCTGAACTTCATGTCCGATTCAATTTCAAGCCTCTTTCTTTTCATACAAGGATAGAAATGCATGGACTAGGACCTCTATTTCGGGGTGGGGAACCTACTTTCACTCACCGGAAATGACTCAATCTTACAAAGGAATCAGGAACTTACAAAAAATTAAAAACTTTGATTATTTTTTTAAACACCTTTGAGCATTTTCATGAAATTCTCTAATTGTGAATAGAGACTTCGTAAGGAGGGTTTCCCTTCTTTCAAACATTATAAAAGGGTGGGGCTCTATTTTAGACTGCCACTCTATTCTGGAGTATGGATTTTTTATTCTTCCATGAGTTATATCTATTTTTCTCAAATTTCTAATAGAGGTTCGTTTTGAGATGATTTTCCACTTTAAAATGCGAATGAAGAGCAACTTGTTGTTAGAAATGGGTTTGATGTGGGGGGAAGCAGAGGGGGCTTTTTATAATAAACTGGAAATGGATATGAATTTATTTCACGAATTCTAGGGTGTAATTGAAGATAGTACTTACGTGAACAATGAATAAGTAGATAGCAATGAGGAGTGTGGACCTCATCACAAAAAGCACTGACTTCGAGACTTGCTCACCGTCGACTGACCAACAACTCCGTCTCTACACTACACACTTAATTACAATTAACTTCATCTCAAGCTTATCATTAAATATCCTAGTTGCATATTATGTTCATCTTCTGTCTATCCGTCCGTCCAACCCTCCTTAACTCTCCAATACCTCAATACTCTGTGAGCAATTTATTTAATAATGTCTGACCCGACATGTAGCTTTATAACTCTTTGTAAGAAACAGAAATATGCCATTTAATCTATCAACTTACGCCTCAAATATTGATGGCAACTCTAAATGGAAAAACCCTTCATGTTTAATTTAAAAAACGGTATACGGAGAAAAGCGGCCCATCATAAGCGACCATTCAAAAGCGGCCCATTATTAGCGGCCACATCATAAGCGGCCCTCACAATAGTTCCTTCGCTCGGTTCGAGATTTGAGACTGGCAAGACTTATTGTTAGAAAGGGTCTTAAACCTTGACCCAGAATCTCAATCTCAATGTGCCCCAAAGGGTCCTTTGCCACCCCTTGAGTTCATGAGTCGTGTTAGGGGTGGACCCCATTCCGTAATCATGTCCCCCGTCATGTGGGACTCATTTGCAGTTCGATTCTCAATTTCCGTCATATGATTCACAACCCGTCGTTTTAGTGCGGGTGACCCTAGAGATAAGAAAAAAATTGTGTTGTCTTTCGTGTTGTAGTGCCAATTTGGAATATATGGACTAATTGCAAGGGGTGCGACCGTTCAAGTCCATCTTCAAACTGAATCTACATTACATGACACATTGAACCAACATTACATTAAAAAATAAAAAAACTTCAACCGCTGTACAGCTATCGTTAGAACGGAGGGATACAACGAAGAAGACGCATACAATCAAAGTAAAACAAGAAATATACACAACCTATGTGTATAAATTATCACGATGCATTAACGTGGAATTGAATACAAATAACGTAATAAAAAAACTCAAAAAATATCAAGTTGAAGTTTGAAGCACTGTCCTGGACGTGCAGTTTTTGGGGTTTATCCGGAAATTGAGTCGAGGTCAAATGGTTTTACTTCAGTTCATTAAGTCACCGTAAAATCTGCAACAAGTGTATATGAATGGGTATGTCGGGATTAGGAAAATATAGGAACATGATATTATGAGACATGCATACCTTGTATTTAATTCTGTGTGAATTGGAGTGGCTGGTTAGCTTTAATACTTTGTTCCCTCACAGAAGGAAGGAAGGGGAGCAAGGAAAAAGTGGAAAAGTGAAGCGGATGTCGGATTGTCAACTCCATTATTTCACATCCGCATTTGTCCTTTAGAATCCAATATCCCCAACCACCATCCAATGACATTGATCTCTGTCCATTCTGCAAATCACAAGGAAACACTCTCCACTGCCCAATGCAAAGGGTACATGTCCTTACTGAAACACGGGATCATTTAATTCAACTTCCTACCAACAACTTTATTTCCTAAGATCTAGTCAAAATGAAACTGGCAATTCTTTGCATATTACATTTGAAACAAAAGTGGGGAGTCAATATAGAAGGGTGTCCAAAAAAATTTGAGCAAAACTGTTCGTTCACGACGAGTGGTAGTGGTAATAGTGCCCTCCCCACACATGGCCAACGTATTTTTTTTAATAAAACCCTGCGACAATACTGGTTTTGAGATAAAACAGGAAAACCGTGTTTAATGAGTTTTTCCGTTTTTATTTTAGGATACATATTAGGTTTATAAATCTTATTAGGAGATCAATCGTTTAAAAAGTTGCGATTTTTGAGCGTCTATCATGGAAATTTCTGTCTCTGATTCCCAACGCTTGTCCAAATGCTCCTAACCTCTAACCCGTATCGTTTAACTGGTCTAACCTCCTGCACCGCTGGCGACTCCCAATCTGAAGTCACAATTCACAATTGTTCAAGAGCCGCTTTGGCCCTACCTAACCTAACCTAACCTAACCTAACCTGACCTTATTTGCCACCGTCAGTTCTCGGCTCTCGCTCCATCAAATCAACGGCCATCATTCTCATCCCTCAAAATCTATTTTTCTCACTCCCCACTTTCAGCCTATTGAATAGAAAATCTCCGGTTTTGTTTTGATTTTGCTAGAACTTTGGAAATTTCGGTTTTGCACAGTAACAGTTCCAATATTCAAGATTCCAAAAAATCGGACCATCAACAAGCCGAGGATGTTGTATTGTAATCGGCGTTGCATAGTCAAGAATGCTCCCTTGTCCGTTGGTTTAATTATATAGCACTATTTACGGAAATCAAATAAAGGTAAAAAGGTAGGGTAGGTAGATAGACTATCCTGATAAAGCCAAGTATGCAAGTCTAAAATCCAGGCATTTCTAATATTTTGACAGAACAGGAACTTCTATTCATTACTTCCAAATTATAATCCATACATGTAAATATAATATGCATGCAGCCTAACCAAAACCAAATTACTTTAACCTAACCTATGCGAATTACAATTCTTTCAAAATCTACATATTGTCGACATTGTGGCATATCCAATTTAATTCCTAAATAACGAATAGTAACTCACACGGATCACTGTCAATTATTATTTAAATAAATATTATTTAAAAAACCCACGTTTGAACTCTAACATCAATTTCATATTTTGTGTCCAAATTTTTGACAGGAAATTAATGTCATGATTCTGCAGTTGAGATGAACCATGAATCTCTAACTTTTAAAATGTATTCTTTTACCAAAGGAATCGGATGCCTGAGTTTGCCGATTCCCGGCGGTTTCCCACCCGGACACTTCCCGCCCGTCGTTTTTCAAAGCGACAGTTCCCACCCGGACATTTCACACCCGGACATTTCCCACCCGGACACTATCCACCCAAAGCGGACACTTCCCACCCTAAAAAGGCCTCCGAACTCCAAAAAATTGTGTATGACCCTTTAAAATCTAACGCAAAGACATAACTAATTTCCCCATGCAAAGACATAACTAATTTCCCCAAGCAAAGACATAACTAAATTCCCCAAGCCAAGACATAACTAAATTCCCCATACAAAAACATAACTAAATTCCCCAAGCAAAGACATAACTAAATTCTCCAAGCAAAGACATAACTAAATTCCACAAACAAAGACATAACTAAATTCCCCAAGCCAAGACATAACTAAATTCCCCAAACAAAGACATAACTAAATTCCCCAAGCCAAGACATAACTAAATTCCCCAAGCAAAGACATAACTAAATTCCCCAAGCAAAGACATAACTCAATTCCCCAAACAAAAACATAACTAAATTCCCCAAGCAAAGACATAACTAAATTCCCCAAGCAAAGACATAACTAAATTCCCCAAGCAAAGACATAACTAAATTCCCGAAGCAAAGACATAACTAAATTCCCCAAGCAAAGACATAACTAAATTCCACAAGCAAAGACTCTTTGCTGGTGTTTTTGTTTGGGGAATTTAGTTATGTCTTTGCTTGGGGAATTTAGTTATGTCTTTGCTTGGAAGATTTAGTTTCAAGCTAAGGGACATTCAAAAATGCTGTTTTTTTGTGTCTGGATGGGAACTGTCCGCCGGCCGAAATAGGGTGGGAAATGTCCGTGAAGAACTTATGGGTGGGAAGTGTCCGCTTTGGGCGGGAAGTGTCCGGGTGGGAAATGTCACAGGTGGGAAATCACCGGACACGGAGTTTGCCACCCTTAATCCCAATTCTAAAAGTTAGCCTCCAGAAAATCAAAATACATACATGTTATGCTTTTTTATTATTGCGACATAATCAAATTCGACTTCTACAAAACGATTTTATAAACATGAAGGTTTAATGTAGATGACAACAACGGATTGAGATAGAATTTGTAACCTGATCTGATCTCCGTCTGACTGAATACATGAATCTATGAGGTTGCTTCTATATCAGTTGAATATAAAGTTGTGTCGTGTCGAAATTGGCCCTACGTAATATAAGTGGTCACACTTGTATTCCTCTGATCAGTAAGATGTTGAATAAATAATAATAATAATAATAATAATATGTCTTTTGCGACTTCAGTGAACAAACTCTTCCTTCGTCTCTCCTTTCTTTGTCAGCGCTGCTAATTTTTAACGGAACAAGACTTGGTGGATTGTCGAATAAAAGTTAGGCACAGAGGTTCCCACGAACTGTGTCGTGATATCAACCTTGATGTATATTGTATACCTCGCATAGTTGGATACCCTACTACTACCTACCTCACATAGCTCGGTAAACTACTACTACCTACCTCACATAGCTCAGTAAACTACTACTAACTACCTCACATAGCACGGTAACCTACCCTAACCCAACCAGCATTACTAAATAGGCTACCCCTACCCACCTCGCGTAGCTGGGTACCCTACGCTCACCCACATCGCATAGCTTGATAGCCACCACCTACCTACCTCGCTTGACTCGGTATATTACCCATATCCATCTCGCATGGTTCTGTAGCCTACCACTACTAACCTCGCATATGTATGTATATATTAGGTGGATTGGATGGACATTGCACATATGCTTTGCCCACTCAGCCGTAAAGGCCATTTCTGGCTCATCAAAACAACAAGAAGTTTACTGTGCCGATGTTAGCGCCCCTCTCGATCTCGGACGAATCTCCCAGATTTAGCGATGAATTGCGCTATACTGTTGAGGGGCACTTTTGCTAATTCCTCCGGGCACATCGTGTGTGTCCCGAAGATGGGTACTAGTTTCGTCCCCCACATTGCACAGAGTGCAAGTGGAATCCTCTGCTAACCCCATCTTATGAAGATGTCTTTCGAGAGTATTGTGCCCTGTGACAATTTGGGTAAGAAGTCTTAATGAGCCCCGACTCAGTTGTCGCCATGTCGAATCAGTGTCCCTATATGGGTCATGAATGAATAATTTAGTCTGACGGCAGTCAGTTCGCTTCATCCATTCCTCGGAATGCTTCCGTCGGAAGCACTCCCGTGTGGATGTTTTAATAAACGCAAATGGTACCGGTACTGCTGGTTCTGGACCAAGGAAAGGCATACCTGACGCCTCCTTGGCCAGTTCATCTACTGCTTTGTTCCCTTCGTACCCCGTATGAGCAGGAATCCAGTGTAGAGTGACGCTTCTTTTTGTTGATATTGAGTTAATGATGTTCCTGCCATCTCTGACCAATCCCGGTACTGGACTTGTACTGATCAGAGATTTCAGTACACTTACTATCAACAAAAATATTGATCACTGCTCCCGTTGGGCCCTCACTAAGAGGCCCACAGGCAGCCATGATTGCCATAAGTTCGGCCTGAAACACTGAAGGGTAAGTTCCCAGAAGTCCCCTCCCCCTCAGCGTATTCAGTTAGTCTGATAAACAGGCTGCACCAGTAGAGCCGTTCATCTTTGACCCGTCAGTAAAGACGGTTATGGATCCCGATGGTAAACTGGAAAACCCATCTTCAGCCCAATCTCTCCTGGATCTAATTTCCACAGAAAAACTCCTTTGTTCAAGTATGTTTTCAATTAAATAATCAAAGGGCAGTTTCATTTCTGGGATCTCTCTACAAAGGTTGTTGCACAAGTCAATTTGCAAAATCGCCTTTGCGTGCCCCCTCCCCTCCCAGTTCAGCCATTCACTTCTTTTCAAAAGCCGGTACATTGTACCAACAGCTAGCTGTTGTATGTGCATGTTGATTGGTAAAAGACCAATCATGCACTCAATACCAGCTGTTGGAAAGAGCAACTCGTTGAAGTCGCTCTATTGGTCTCATTTTGGTCGCTTTGAGGGTAGCCGAAACCAAAACAATGGAGGCATAGGTAACACATGGTCGTATTACCGCCGTGTACAGCTATGCATATATTCCCGGAATTACTCCCCATTTCCTCCCAATGGCACTCCTGTAGTGCGCCAAAGCCACTCTACCAAGAGTTGCTCGGGCCCTGCAGTGCGATTGCCATGTGAGAGTACGGTCTAGAGTAACACCAAGATACTTGACCTGGTTTTGTATTACCAGGCACTTAACCTGTAGGTATAACCGTACTGGTTCGATTGTTTTCCTCTTGGTGAATAACACGATGGCCATTTTGTCATTGACCGCAAGGTCACCTTCTGGCACCAGCTATCCACCAACTTAATAGCACTTTGTGCATGTGACACGACAGTGCTAAGATCTGGCACTTGCACCAAGGTCATCAGCAAAGCCCTGTGTGTTCACTTGTGGGAGTTTCTTTTCAATGCTGACAAGATTTCGTCAACCACAAGATTCCAGAGTAGATGTGATAGGACTCCACCTTGCGGGAAGTCCCTCTCCACCTCTATAAGTTCTACGGTACCATTAGCCGCGGCTTCTGTCTGACGGCCTTCAAGCATGTTCCCAATCAATCTACACACAAGTTGTTGACTTTGTTACGAGCCAATCCTTGAGTGATAGATTTGAATGTTGCGTCACTATAGGCCCCTCTGATGTCAATAAACGCCCCTATGGCGTATTCACTTGACTTCAGGGTTGCCTCGAGCCTAGCTACAATTTGATGCAGTGCCGCCTCTGTTGAGACACCTTTAATGTAGGCATATTGATTGTTATCTCTCAGTTCTCCAGTTGGTGCTGGAGTCCTGATGTGCCAATCGATCAGTCTTTCCAAAGTTTTCAGGAGGAAGGAGGTTAGCGAGATTGGTCTCCATGAAGAGGCTCTCTCATAACTGTCCTTACCAGGCTTTGGTATGAAGACAATCTTCATTTTTCTCCACCCAATCGGTGTATAGCCATATTCCAGGCAAGCCGAAAGATTGGAATCAGAAACGGGATAGTTTCCTTTAGGACGTCAGCATTGCCTGAAATATTTAATCCGAGCCAGGTGACTTAAAAGCCCCGAAGGAACTTATGGCCCATTCAATTCGCGTAGAGGATACTATCTTTTCGATTCCTCCCCTACTCTACTTTCCAAAATAACTTTGTAAGGTCTCCTTGTGAGGATCCCTACGGAAATGATGCTAGAGGAGTATTCGCAGAGTTTTCCCTGCGTCTTGGGTATAGGAGCCATCAAATTTCTCGACAGCTCCTAGACGAATATTACTGTCTGATCTGAGGATTCGGTGAAATCGGGACGCCTGAGGGCAGTCCTCGATGCTCTCACAGAATTCTTTCCATGATTTCCTTTTTGCAGCTCTGGTCGCAGAATTGTATCTGTTCCGAGCCGCAATATAGGAAAACCATGCCTGATCTCGCTCGCCAGACTTAGTTCTCCTGTAAAGTCTAGTCGACTCCTTCCTCAAAGAGGTGAGTTCTTGACCCCACCAAGAAACTCTCTTTCTGTTAGTTGTGACTTGCTTAATGGGACAGGCTTCATTAAGCGCTTCCATCATTAAGTTTGATAGCTGTGTTGTGACTTCCTCAATGTCTCTTATCGAGTCCATTTGAGTGGGCTTCAACAGGTTAAGGTCTGACTTGACTTTCGTCACAAAATTCTCCAATTCATCGTCCTACGGTTCCTAATAAGAATAGGCTCCGGAGGACCAAGCTGAATTGTTGCTCTAAGATATTTGTAGTCCGAGGATGATTCTTCATCACTCACCCACCATTTGATGTATTTTTGACTTAGGCAGTCTCAGACTAGTGTTAAATCTAACTTCTCTCCTGCTTGACGTCACAAAGTGGGCTTATTCCCCTTGTTTACAACATGCATGTTGTTTTGTAGCAGATAATCGCAAAGACTCTCTCCTCTTTCGTTGCAGTCTGCGCTTCCCCAAAGAGTATGATGAGCATTTGCATCACAGCCGATGATCAATGGTAGCCGGTTGGCACCACAATAGTTGACCAGGTCAATCATTTTTTGTCGAGGACAATTCTCTTCATGTGCCATGTATACTGATGCATACACAACAGTTAAAAGTTTCCAGAAGGTATTTACCGCCACAACGACCCTCGAGTAAAATTCTACCATCGGCCACGTCTTGATGTCCCTAGTCGTGATTACACACGGCCTCGGTCTTTCAGAATTATGGATGGAGTAATACATTGCCTAGTCCATTCTTGCCCCGAACTCGGCATTTCCATGCCGACGGATCCTGAATTAGGCATATGTCTGTCTGCATTGTTCTTAAGCTTCGATTTAGAGAAGTCGAAGTCTTTCCAGAACGATGTAAGTTAATTTAAATCAAAGAGTGAATTCTTTGATTCGCCGAAAACTGACCACTACTTTTGCCATTGTAAGAGAGGGGAGTATGTGAGATATTATTAGTATTTTTTTGTGAATTTTGTGTGTTTTTTGTTTTTACTAGTTTTATTAAACATCTATCCCTTACTCCTTTCGCATCACAGGGTTGGCCGTTCCCGCTCCGCTCCCCAGATGAAGGGTCAGCCACCCCCTCAGGGTTGCCCCCAAGAGGTGCCCCCGCCCCATCTGTGTCCATTTTGGAGGAGTCAGCCACCCTCCCGGGGTTACCCCCCAGGGGTACCCCTCCTTAATCAGTCCACTACTATTTGCCTTGGCTCCCATCTCAGTAAATTTGAGTCGGTCGCAGTACAAATGTAGTGGGTTTTTGCCCTCTCCCCCCGGTTTCCCCAAGAGAAGTTTACGCCCCTTTTCGTCAACAATGAATTGCCATCCCAGCCCCGAGAGGGCGACGCTCCTAACCCACCATGTGGAAAGGTCTACTCCATCATTTTGGTTGGAGATGATTGGCAATAGGGTATGCATTTTAGGGGGTGTCTCCGTGTCCCTTACCTGCACCACAAATTTGTAAGGGGTTGGTGACACCATGGAGGTGCAGTACTTGTCCCCCTCAATCTTCTCAACCTCCATTTCCAGCCAGAGTCTGGTGTTCTCGTCAAGGCATTTGGCAATGACCTTGCCAAACTCGAGGTAGAGCCCATCCATCCTAAGTCTGGTCGGGTGTTGTATGTCATCAATGGCCTTATGCAAGGCTTTTTGGATGTCATTTCGGTCACTGTCATTGAAGTCTTTTCGTCTTGTCACTATAAATGACGTTGAATGAATGATGAGTCCTTACCTCGCCGCCTTCACGGGTTTTTTGGCCCGTGATTCCGGTTCCCCCTTGGAAGCCGGTGTTACCCGAGCCCGCTTGGTAACTCGGTTTCCTCCGCCCTAACCCGGTTCCTGGTTGGTTCTACTTAATGGAGTCCCAATAGGGTAAGGATTTTTGAGGATTCAGTTCTTGTCCTTAGGACAAGGGAAAGAGGGTCTAGGGTGGATTATTCCCCGGTCACGCTGGGCCCCCAACTGTAGTAGCATGATTCACCAGTGGTTGCCCCGTCTGCAGCCTTTCATACATGGCCTGTCTCCGTTGAGCGCCCGATTTCCTCTTACAGGAAGGCTGACCCTCGTTGGAGTCATTTCCCATCCCCTGTGAGTTTGCCCCTTCCTTCACATGAAGGTCCTTGACACCCTTCTCGGTAGTGTCAATTCCAGACTTGGACCGGAGACATTTCGTCACCCACATTCATGTCCTCCAATAGGGATTCCTCTAGGTTCTTGGGAAGAGGCACAAAATATGTGTCCTCATCCAGTCCCAGGAGTTCCTGTTCTGTTTTTTCCCTCTCTCAGGATGGAGAAATTAATATTAATAAAAATAATATTTCTTTGACGATTCTCACTGCAAAAAAATTGCAGGTGAGAATTGCCAAAATGATATTGAGAATGAAGGTATGATGGAATTGGAAATACGCAGCTCCCCATGTTAAAGCATGTACCTGGTATGTTTTCCAATTCCATCCCCCTTCATTCTCAATTTGACCTGAAAGACGAATGTCCAGTGCCGTCATTGGTTTCTTCCAAGGTACCGACGACACACCTTAGCTTCTCCCGAAAAAAACCCTGTTAAAACCGACAAAGATTCCGCTTCGAAAATTAAAATAAATAATCCCCGAAAATGGGGCAGAGCTCCAAATTCGCGCACTCATTCCTCTCCAGAGTCTCAACTTGTACTCAACAGGTAGGCTCCCGAACCTCGCCTAACTCGAGAGCCTGCCTGTTGAATATTATAAATAATGTAGTTCAACTACCATTTTATTATTATGTTAAAAGGAATGTCCAAGGCAATGCATGACGCTAAAACCCTTAGAATGTGCCGACAAAGCAGTTTTTGTCCAGGATCAGGACGAGTAGAAGAATAGTTTATTTTAATCTATAAGTAGAGCATTCGTGTAAGGACAAATTATTTTATGACCTTCTTGTTGTATGATCGGGTGTGTATAAGAATGAGCTACAACTAATTAAATACATCAGTAGTTTTTAATACTTGAAGCCTTAAACCCTACTGTTACAATATATGCGTAGTGGCTTCATAAATTATTTAGTTTTACTGTTGATTTGTTACATTTTTTTGCGTGTATTTTTAACAATGATATAGAGGAGGCTAGATTTGGGATATAGTTACATAGTTATATAGAGGATATAGTTGATTGGACACTTTGGATGTTTTAGGGAAATGGGTAAAAGGAACTTTTAACGACATAATTTTTAGATTTTGGGACAAATAGGGTAAAGGGGAGTTGGAATTTGTTAAGTGCCGTTTCCCTTTATCTTTGTACTATAATTATATAAAGTAGTTTGTTTAAAAAATAGGATTGAGATCAACAAAATTTTGAAATAAAAGGAGCTCCATTTTCGGACGGAAGATCACTGAGATCAATTGGTTCTTCTAGAAACCATCTCTGTAAGTAACCGAATTTCGGGTTGATATTTAAGATTATAATTCTTTTTTAAGATTAAAATACATGTAAAAACTAAAATATGTAAAATTTACACTTAACATTTGGCAGTCGTAGTCTAGCTTTCAACGAGTGAGGCTCTCTAGACCCGACTCGACACTCAATATCTCTAGTAGACTCAAAACCACTCAATCTTCTAAAGCTATAATAAAATGTACAACAGATTTTTCGGTTTACTATCAAATCCCGAATCTCCAAAACGTTAAAGAAACGATAGTTTTCACAGGAGTCATTTGTACGTGCTATTGTTGAATCTCCTTAAAACTAAACTGTAATTACAAAATGTAGTTAATACAACTGTGCATGGGACTAAAAATATAATTAGACAATTACTTAATTTAATTAAAACGTATGGTAATATGGGAACCCGTTTTAATATCCTCAATCAACAATCAGCGATGGAGTCTACCGATCAAAATCCACCAATCTCTCTTCCTCAACTTCAGAATCTCACTTTTGCAACCATTGCCAATGATGTCACGTGTAACCTAGATATGGAAATAAGAGATATTACTTGTGGTCCATTCAGTATTCGTCATGAAAACGTCAAGGAGGTTGTTCAAAAGGTTCAGGGGTTAGTGATAGTTGACAATATGAATCACGCCCTTCCAATTTTATCATCAGAAATTGCTTCTGGTTTTTCTGAAATTAAATTTGAGCCAACATGATCTTGTGCCTGTGAACGGCTACGGCACTCAAGTTTTCGAAAGAAAACGTGCACTTTTGAGCCGGACAAGCCATCAAACCACCCTACCTCTTAGTTTTCGGTAGATCCATGGACTCCTGAGCTGGCTGGGCCCCTGCCGGGTTGTCCGTGGATGTCGGATGAGGTTCCAAAGCGACTAGGGCCGTAGAAGGTCCTGCTGGGGCCTTTGGATCAGGCTGCTGTCCATAGTACTGTAGTCGTGCAGCCTTGAAATCGGCCTTTGGTGTTACGACTGGTGTCTTCAGAGGTTCCGGTTTCTTGTATACAGGAAGGGGAGGAGCTTCCTACGGTTCCAAAACTCCTCTAGATTTTAAACACCAAATCAGAATTTTGATTCCAATGGAATTATTTTGTGTTAAAACTTATACCGTCAGTAGTTCCTTGCATTTAAGTAAATGGTCTTCGGGTTCCCAAGTGTTGTGTACATCCTTACACTTGTTCCATTTCAGTAGATACTCCAAACGTCCAGATTTAGTTTTTCGGACATCTCGAATGATGTCCACGAGATATTCATGGTTGTCGATTTCGACGGGTTGTTTTTTTGTAAAAACTTGTCCCGAAAGTGTGGTGTAAGTTATAGTTCCTTGAACTCTCGGTTTTGACATTCGACATCTCTGGTTCAATCTGTTCTTGAAGCGCTTAGGCGCAAAGAGTGGAGAGTATGGGTCTTCCGTTTCCGGTACAAATGGTTCTCTGTCGACGGTCTAGGTCAAAGTTGAAACTGTCGTCATTTTAAAATAATTTAAATCTGAGAGGAGTGTAATGTGGTGTTGAGGAAGGAGACTGAGAGTGGAATAATATTTTGAGAAAGGAGGGGAATCCTGAGAGGGAACGCTCTTTGCAGCATTCTCCCGGCAGGTTGAGTACATGATGGAAATAGAGGAACACGGAGCAATAGCGCATAGATATATAATGACCAAAAATTACGGTTGATGAATGAGGGATGAAACATGCACACTTGGGCATCGAGGACGATTATTCTTCCCCGATAAGTGATTCCGATACCGACACTGATTATTTAGTTGAGTGATATCGATACCGATAACAATTTAGGTAACAGCAATTGATAATTGGGTAACATACGATTCTGATTCCAAAACCGATACTTGGGTAACATACGATTCTGATTCCGAAATCGATACTTGGGTAACATACGATACTGATACCAATACCTTATCACAAGTTTTACAATTCTGATACCGATTCCAAAAACGGATGGGTAACATACGATACCGATTCCGATACCTATTCACAAGTTTTACAATTCCGATATCGATACTAAAATCGGATGGGTAACATACGATACCGATTCCGATACCTATTCACAAGTTTTACAATTCCGATACCGATACCAAAAACGGATGGGTAACATACGATACCTATTCTCACGTTTTTCAATTCTCGACATTCAAAATCCATAATCTAATAATAATCCTAATCTAAAAATAAAATGCATTCCCCCAAAATAGATTGCATTTTATCGATTTTTTTACGGCCTGCTACTACCCTGGCACTAGCTACTCCCCGGCCGGGGGATGGGTCCCATGCAAACGCTACCTCGGTGATTTAGTATCCTATATACGAACTACTACTGAGTTATCATTTTAAAAATTATATTCAAGCTAAAAAAATATCTTAGCTGATACAAGATAAAGTTAAAGTAACATCTTAAATTCCCTACTGCAATTCGATGTCACTTCCCGCAAATCCTAATCCTAGTATAGAGAGAAAGAAATGAATGGGGACTTTGAATTTATTTATTTAGTCGGAAGTTCTGCAAAATGTCGTGGCCAAACGCTAATTGTTTTACGAAACCGTCAGATTTCGATGGATTTTCGATAGAAATTGTGGATTGGTGGCTGGCAAATGGTGTGACGGCAAATACTGCAACAAAATAACAATCGGGCAAACCATTCAAGTGTGTGAGCACGTTTGGAAACCTCTCAACAAAGTGGCTAGGGTAACTAAGGATTTCAACCCGATTTTAAATGGAGCTGACCGGAAAGTCCAAAAACGTAGAGGAAAGAGACGAAAATTCATAGTGGAGAAAAGAGTTAAAAAATACAATATCAAGTACTTGACGCTATTAAACAACAAAATTGTGGAAATGGAGACGGGAGACAGCCAAAAACTCACAACCCACATTATGATACCGATATGTTATACTTATAAGAAAATCCGAATTGTGATCCGGATGACCACATAAGGAGGAGAGGATCCAGAATTGGCCACGCCTGTAAGTAATAAGCACATGTACATAAAGCACACGAACTCCTTATTTATCAAATCATTATTTTGTAAATTAAAACGGTACGTTTTATATATTTTATACCATGAAGCTGTTTTACACATACCCAAAGGAAAGGCAATATGCTACTTATTTTGACAACATGCAGGATGATGACGAGTGGGATCAATATGAAAACCTATTTCAGACGGCCGCAAGAACACATGTGCTGCCATCTCTTCGAGATCGAGGATATTCCATGTATCGTTATAAGCGTGACCCATTGAATCCTATAAACTTTAACGCAATCCCAGACGGCTGTTCCCTTATTTTCATGTGGGTTTGTTAAGAAATAATGGTAACCATTGATGACCATAAATTATTCTTGAAGGTATGACAAATCAGAAGGAAATAACGCATGATACCGGAATTATTTTGGACACAGAGGCGAAGAAACGGACTCAAATATTGACCACGTTTTTCAACGTTGCTATTAAAAATCAGCACCTCGAGAAATTCAACAAGTTTATGAAAGTTTTCAATCGTGGATATTTTGACACTTCTAAGACTGGACCAAGTGATTAAAATGTTATTAATACTTTTTGTTTAATATATTATTCACTAAAAGACTGACACAAATTGTTAATCTGTAAGACTGAAGTATATATAATAATTTTGGTTCTAAATGTATATATTAATTCACGAATAGGCTAATAATATGAAACTGAAATATTTTGTGTAAGGACAGAAGAGTTTATCATAATATATTTATAAATTATGTTGCTAACATACATTTTTGTGATTAAAAGACTGTAACACGTGTTAAGATTTAGACTGATAATTCAATATTACTAGCAAATATGTTTATTGCTAATCGTTATAATAATGATAAATGTGAGACTGAGAAATTGGATATTTTGAGTAGAATTTATGGTGCTAAAACATATATATTTGACTTGTTAATAAATTTATATATATTATATATTAATAATATAATTTTATGTATAGTTATATTTTTAAAACAAAATATTACAATACTAGCTATACATTCTGAGCCACATCATGAATCATTCACCATTAAAATCAACCATAATATAATAATAAAATGCATCTCGAAAAATAAATTTTATCTATTTTTTGTGCCCGGCTATTACACGGGTACTGCCTACTGCCAGGCCGGGCACAACCCCCATGCCATCCTTACCTGGTGGTTTTCCTATCCCTTCACATATATATCTGATGAACAGTTCCCGTATCACAAGTATCACTCATATATGCCTTTATCCCACTATCATTCCATTCATTCCCCTTTATCCATGTTAGGACTCCCAGCCCACATGCAACAGCATAGATCCTGGTAGGATATATATCATGTATTAGCATATGCCATATCCCACGACTTTCAGCACATAACCCGACAACCAGCGACTACGTTCCATCAAAAATACACACGTTTCCCGACACTGGTCCACCTCGTGTCATTTCACCATACTACTCCTACCATACCCTTATTGATGCCACTAATACGAGACATTATCAATATAAAGTACCGTTTTGTCCATATAGAATGTTCCGGGATGGACCACCAATGCCAGGATCCACAGCATGGAGTGAATGGAAATCAATCAATAATGATTTTTTTGTTCGGTTGGATCTAAATTGTATTCGACATATGGATAAAATGGAGAGATTGAATGATCTAGATCTACAGCAAATAAAGTTTCTTTCATCTTCATTGTGAACGTACTTCAAAACCAGATCGACTCCTTTTCCAAAATCCACCAGCTACTACCAATCATGTCTCCAATGACTCAATTTAGAAGATGTATTCGTCAAATGGAAAACTTTTTGCATGTACAGATTACCAAGAAGCGTCCATTTATGGAAAGAGTCTGAAGTGATAGCATAAATCGGTAACTAAAAAATTCCGACCACCTACCCGACCTAAAATCTTTGAATTATTGATTCCCTGTCATTCACTTTTTTTCATATAGGCAGTTAATGGTGTATATCCGAAAAAATGTTCAAAGCCGCTATTGTAGGATCGGACAGAAACATTAAACGACGAAAAAATTGCAGCTGCATTCACTAAGTCAGATAGTTGCATCTTGAATTAATTTATTTCTTATAAAGTATAAAATAATTGAATGAACATGGACACTTTTTTTCAAACGCAGTTGAAAAAATCGTATAAAAAATTAAAGTGCTAATTTTAGATTATTAACATTATGATTAAGGTTATTGTGTTAAAGGAATTTCCGTACGAAATTCCTATTATAAATTTTGATTTTATTCCTTTGTAATGTAAACGGAAATCAAAGTTATTTCCGTATATTATTTTATGTCTTTCCTCAACTATTTTAGGGATATTGCTCACCTTGGGCATAATTAACATTGTATTTCCTTATAAACTTTAATATATAACGGGAATCTTTCACGCAAGATACTTTGAACTGCTCAAGTCGAAATGCAATAAGTTTATGACATTATTGTGTAGACACACCCTTTGATAACCAAGGGTGGCTGGAACACATGCACAAGTGCGACTCCTTTTATGTTTAAACGAATGTATTCTTTTTAACCAAAAGAGTTAGGCTGTGCTGATATACTGAAACATCATGATTCATACATTTCCCAAACTTTACATTAGTCCGGAAACAAGACTAGATTTTGATTTCAGATTTATAATCAAATTTGTAAACAGACGAGTTGTATGTCGCCAATGCAAATGTTTCGAAATTAGTTACTTCTTGACATGAAAATATACAGACATATATATATATTGAATTGGTCCACAATACTTGCTCTAATCCTTTTGACTAAAGTCATAGATATAATTATTATTATTATTATTACTGGTTCATTTTATTATTCAATTCAGCATTTACATACAAGAGGTTACAAGAAAAAAACTCCAAGGAGAAAAAATAAGTTAACCCCAATAAATCTATAACCTGGCTCAAGCGGTTCCCTGCGAGCGTTAGCCCATGGAACCTAGCCCCAAATTGCTCCACTTAATATTAATACCATCACTGTTATACGCTTACCACTATGTCCATTAAGAACATAGCGGGAGTCTGGTCTGGTCATCCTTAAATATTATACAGTGGTAAAATATACATTATAAGAATAGAGCGAGTCCTAAATTATACTCTGTACCCCTAAACTAAGTGTGTATAATGATTCCTCCGAATATGACACTGTCTGCACACAGAGAAGATGATGTGATTTACAGACATAAAAAACAGATTTGCAGACATAATAAGGAATGAGAGATTAAATTTCTATTTTATAACTTGCTTCCTTAACGTCCTTCACCGGTCGATTCCCTTGGTTTCCCACGACCCTTTGGGCGTCCCCGACAAGGCAGTAGGATTTCATCAACTTCGTCGGTCACCTGGATTCCCTCGATGACCTTACTTTATCCGAAATGACCAGCTTAAGACAAGAACGAGTATAATGTACCCATAAAATCCACGCTTAGCAAAATTATTATTTTTTCTAACAGTATTGGGTTGTTAAATATACACGAAAGAATCGAACAGAAAATCTGTACAGAGATTTTAAAGATAATGAATGTCAAGAACAGAAATAGATGTAATCACTTTAATACTAACACTTGAATTCCAAAATCACTCCCCTCTTAATCTTTTCCACAAACTCCATGAATAATCAAACTATTAGTACCGAGATTTACTTCACAAATTTTAAACCCGTACACTCTAACGGTAAAAATCGATTGAATTATCAACAAATATTATGTATCAATAACCAAAATACAAGCACAAAGTAACACAGAAATGTATAACTAAATCTAAGTCAAGACAGTTATAACTAATTAAGTACAATATATCTTTAACTACGCAGCTATTGAGCCTCGAGAGAGGAGACCCGACTCACTCGGAAGACCAGATCAGACTCCATAGATATAATTAATAGATAGATATTTATTCTATATATCCATGGCAGATCAAAATCAGGTCGATGAGTCACCATCACCGTCGAAATACCAAAATATGCGGGTAGGGCGTTGGTCAATAACCCCGCAGAGACGAAAAATAAGTATCCCATTACGGCAACTCCGGATTCCCCGAGTGGCTGTACGGCAGTAAATCTGATACCCCTTAACGTTTTACGATAAGTTTTATTTACAACTTACAATACTAAAACTTGTGTTTCTGAATGACCTTACTAAGATAATGGGGCTCAAAGCCATCAAGAATAATTCAAAAATCTTATTCTTTGGATTTTATCCAGTCAACTACAACGGCGTCTGATAACCTGACCTTCCATGGAGCTCATTCACCTAATGAAGAGAAAGATAAATCCATAAATCATTTCAGTGTCCTGCGAACCGATTTATAATTATTTTCTGGATCTACTACTTCTTCCTCTGAAGAAGATACTAAAATTTTCTTCACCTCTGATTGTTTTATGACATCAGCGTCAAATTATATTTCTGAAAATGAAAGTAATGATCTTCAAAATGAAAATTAACAATTTCTTAATTGGTAAATTCAGAATAAATATCTATATTTTGTTGTATATTTTTTAATGTGGGCCTAAAACTTTTTGCATGGCATTTTAATATAGAAATGAGAGAGGCTGAATTTGGAATATAGATAGATAGATAGATAGATATTTATTCAATCCTTTTTAAGACCAGTACTGGTCCATGAAGGTACGTCAGTTTACATACTTGTATATAACTTGAGAGTCATTATTAAATTAGGAACTTAATTAAATTGCTAGAGACAGACGGTAATCTTAACATGTAAGTTTGTTGCAATGTAAAATAAAGATTAAAGTTGCATTTGCAAATTCAAAGTTACAATTCCATACAAGAAATAGAAAGTGTTCACTTAAGATACATTCGCCAATATATAGGCATGACATATAACATTTTGAATAATAAAGAATCGGGTGTAAGTATCAACATTCATTCTCAAATGAGATTAAAAATTGCATACTAGTAAACGTTATTTGGGTCAATCGTAAAGTAAAGAAAAACAAAAGATTATGTTCAACAGATTCCTGTAGGTTGAAGTGGAAAGATATAAAAAGTACTTATAGCACAATAATAAGATATAAATAAATTCTTATACTTATAAATACATAGTGGGTACAATTAAACTCAAAATAGCAGATAAGGCACGATCAGCAGACCGGATAGAGAGGGTGTTAAATGACATCGAATTCCAAAGTTATAGTCCACCACCATCAAATGTCCAAAGAACGGGGTTAGGGCGTTGGCTCGTAGTCCCACGGAGCCTTAACTGGTCGGTATCCTCACCGCCCCTCCGGATTCCCCGAGCGGCAGCAAGGTCAAGGCACTGGTAACCCCCAAGGCGTCCCTCAAGGGACCTAGCGCTCCGCAGGAACATTGTCTGATAACGTGAAGTCGGCATTCCGCAGCGGGTGAAGGGCTCCCCATAATGCATATGCATCCGTGCAAGGTCGAGGCTTGAAGGTACTGGTACACCGGGTAAGTCAGCGAAATTGTTAGAGTCGGCTGATTTCAATGGAATATGTTTCACTTGCACAGAAACATTAACGTCACAGAAAGTCTGGTTCAAAATGTTAAAAAGTTTTATCGAAACTTGTTGGTCAAAATTTTCGAAAAGATTTTCCAACTGTGTAGAAGATTCACAATAACGATGGAGATCAGAAGTCACAGATCCCTCAATTCCTTGGCAGGATTGCATTTTACTGCAAAAATATTATCTAAGCAGGCACAAGGAGAGAGTTTGGACGAGTGATATGAGAGCACGTCTGTCTCCGTTGGCTGTTGAAATGGCTCTTTGAATTTGGAATATAGTTATCTAGTTATATAAAGTATATAGTGTATGGGACATTTAGGATGTATTGGGGGAAAGTACAAAAATAAGTTTTTTCGACCTCAGATTTCCAAAGTCGGTTCTTTTAGTCACAGAACGGTTCTGTTAGTAATGGAATTTCAGGTTGATAATTAAGATTATAATTCTTTTTTAATATTAGAATACATGTAAAAACTGTCAGTCAGGCTGGTAAATACCATCTTTTTGTCGATATTTGCCGTAATAAGGATGGTATTCACCAATCTTTACATTTTTAATAAATAATATTAAAAACTTCGTTTCAAGCATGGTAAAAACCGACCTTACGCACAAATTTCCACCTATGCACAACTTAAAAGGTATAATTACACAATTATGACTTCATATTCACCTTTAACAAATCTGACACATGAGTTTTAATATATTTAGATGAATTATATATATTTGCGAGCACTTAAGGAACGTATTTTCTTTCAATTTAATATTATTGTATATAAAATTGATTATAAAAAATAGTTTTATTCTGACGGACAGCGTAATTTCATTGTTTGTGCTTTACTTTTAAACCTCAAGGGTCTAGACGTGATAGATATATATATATATATAAGGTTAAGGCATTCTAAGATAAATATCGGTGGGTGACTGCGTGGTTGGAGAATGACTCACCTAGCTTGCAATGCCACTAATATGCCAATGCTAAATAATGCCATCCTAGTATGAATTTGCAAGGGCAGGGACATCTAAATATGTACAAATATTTTATAAGTAGGGACTTCATAAGATGTGAAATTTAATTATTATTCATAGCTGATTATTCTGCACTATTTTGAGAATGAAAATTGCTGACTGTCGGTAGAATGAATTTCTGCAAATATAAACAATTTTTTAATTGTGGACAAAATATTTATATATATATATATAATTGTCACGATATAATTATGTCGTCAGTAAGTCCAGTAGACGTCTAAAACTAGAAGGGATGATCTAGAAACTCAGAGATCATTCCTTGATTTATGTTCTACGTAACTAGTAAGTGGGAAGAACAACTGTTCTTTTTATCCCAGGTAATATGTTACAGTCCATATTGATGGATTAACTGTCACAAAACTCTTACTTATGTTTTGACATCTTCATGTTTATTATGTATAATTTTGTGTGGTATTGTTCTGGAAATCCCAGATTTCCTTTAAATTCTAATAATATATTAAGGCTCACCATTAAAGGTGATGCTTATTATAGGCTAATCCTAGATTTTGTTACCTAATTACTGAGTATTTAAGCTAGTTAACTGCTAAGTCTCGAGTCAGTCCGTCGTGAGCTACAGGAACTCTTCAAGTTCACTGTATTCAAAGTTAAGTTAACTTACATTATCATTATCAACTTATTCTGGTATTTAAGTAACCGTTAACCCGTCCGATTAATAAATACAAATTTAAATTATTTCGAACTCACGACTCCGGTTCACTTAAATCCTCATTTAAACATTTAAATTTTAATTCAGAAATCTAGAATATTAAGCTTTAACTTAATTCTAAAAATCTAATCCGGCAACATTTACTAATCGTGACAAATTGGTGCCCCCTGTGAGGAATCAAATACTTATTTTTCTTAAAATAAGTTCTTTAAAAATTACAAACGTTCAAATTTCAAAAAAATTCTTAACCAATTTAACATTTTCTATAAAAAAATCATATTTTTAATACGGTCTAAAAATTTTTTGTTAAATTTTTAAATCCTAAAAAAAAGTCAAATCAAAATCTAATACCTTTTAACCGGCAAAATTTCATATAAGTGCTAGAACTTTGTGAACAGTGCCTTCAACACACACCTGCAGAACAAGACATCGCTACACTCCAACATCATCCAAGGGACCCCGCGAAAAAAAAATATTTGTCAGACGACAAAAAATAAAATTTCAATACGGCCTTAAAACAACGTTTTTAAAGACGGTCTGAAACAATAATTTTCTTTCATGTAATTTTTTTCGTAACTTCGAAAATTATAAAAAAAATCATTCACAGTGCATTTAAACCGTAACTTCAAAAAAATCTAGCACTTGAATAATTAAAACTGTAAATGTTTAAACTAAATTACAACACTACCTAACCATCAACACAGTCAATTATTCAAATAAGATAAATTCAAAAATACATATTTCAATAGACAATAATCATAGTAAGGTCTAATATTGAAGAAAGTCGAAACGTCCTAAGAACAGACTAGCCAGTAACAAGTGTAGAAAAAACTGAGAAAGTCCAACTTACAATAAATCAATAGGTTGACTTGTTAGTATACCACTACTAAAATGACATATATTCGGGTCAATTTTTTCAATCCGGACATATTATACACCATTTTATCGCAAATTTTGCGTAGAATCCGAATCTGCAATAAAAACTAATTAATCATCGAGACGTTTTTGAGATAAACCCCGAAAACCGGGTAAAAATCGGATTTTTTCGGGTTTTTCTAATTTTTCGGTGCTTTAAGATTCTAGATGTAGAAAACAAGACACAAAATGTTATTTACCCCTTCATTACGAGTTTTAATCACTAACCAGATTTTCATTTCTCCGAAGCGTTGGTGAGATATGTGCCAAATACTAACCCAAAAACCGGTTAAAAATCAGTTTTGTACGAGTTTTCCTAGTTTTAACGTATTTTACGTTGATTTTTTTACATTCGATTGTTTCAATTTTCTTAATTATAGCCCCGTATACTGGGCAGTATAGCATTAAACGCCCCACTTCGCTGCCCCCGGCAGGGGCCCCGCCGGCAGGCGCCAAAATGTAAAAAAAGCAGTTGATTCAGGTTAGGAAGATAGGGTTATGGTAGGGTTCCGAGCTATGCGAGGTAGGTAGGAGTAGGATATCGAGCTATACAAGGTAGACAGGAGTAGGATACCGAGCCATGCGAGGTAGCTAGGGGTAGGATACCGAGCTATGCGAGGTAGATAGGGGTAGGAAACCCAGCTATCCGAGGTAGATTGGGTTAGGATACCGAGCTATGCGAGGTAGACAGGAGTAGGATCCCGAGCTATGCGAGGTAGACAGGAGTAGGATCCCGAGCTATGCGAGGTAGCTAGGTGTAGGATACCGAGCTATGCGAGGTAGATAGGGGTAGGATACCGAGCTATGCGAGGTAGATAGGGGTAGGATACCGAGCTATGCGAGGTAGCTAGGTGCAGGATACCGAGCTATGCGAGGTAGACAGGAGTAGGATCCCGAGCTATGCGAGGTAGCTAGGTGTAGGATACCGAGCTATGCGAGGTAGATAGGGGTAGGATACCGAGCTATGCGAGGTAGATAGGGGTAGGATACCGAGCTATGCGAGGTAGCTAGGTGTAGGGGACCGAGCTATGCGAGGTAGACAGGAGTTGGATCCCGAGCTATGCGAGGTAGCTAGGTGTAGGATACCGAGCTATGCGAGGTAGATAGGGGTAGGATACCGAGCTATGCGAGGTAGATAGGGGTAGGATACCGAGCTATGCGAGGTAGATAGGAGTAGGATACGGAGCTATGCGAGGTAGGTAGGGGTAGGATACCGAGTTATGCGAGGTGGGTAGGGGTAGGTACAGGTAGAATACCGAGCTATGCGAGGTATGTAGGGGTAGGCAGAGGTAGAATACCGAGCTATGCGAGGTATGTAGGGGTAGGCAGAGGTAGAATACCGAGCTATGCGAGGTATGTAGGGATAGGTAGAGGTAGAATACCGAGCTATGCGAGGTATGTAGGGATAGGTAGAGGTAGGATACCGAGCTATGCGAGGTAGGCAGGGGTAGGTAGAGGTAGAATACCGAGCTAAGCGAGGTATGTAGGGGTAGGTAGAGGTAGAATACCGAGCTATGCGAGGTATATAGGGGTAGACAGAGGTAGGATACCGAGCTATGCGAGGTATGTATGGGTAGATATCTGAACTAATACACCAGATTGTATCGTTGCTGGGCCTCCAGCAAAACTAAATAGCCCCTGCCCAACGTTCTGTGGCCTCCCCACCAGTCTTGTTTAGCTTAAAATCCAATACAACCTTAGAATATCCCCATTCTACTTTTAAACACGCCTGTAAACTTGACTCGGAAAAGAGTGATCTGGAAGCAATAAAACAACTTCCGTCTCAATACAACCAACATATGATTATCCATAATAGCATAAACCCCCACCAAAATATCAAATTCCCAGTACTCAACGAATGAACAGAATCAAGAAATAAAAACAAAGAATTCAGATTTGTCACATCTCACACTAAGTATTAAGACAACTGTGGTGACACAGCTCCAACAAGGCGATAAATCCATGACTCTAGACGACAATAAAACTGTCAAGTCCTCAAGAGTAACGATTCTAAACTCATATTGAATTTAATCTGCCCTCTATTCATTCCTATAAAATAACCCATGTAATGACGCTCCCACGCTTTAAGCTTAGGCAAAATATTTATTTTTAATAACTGATCAATAACAAAAAAATCGGAGATCTAAAAGTTCAAAAATCCGAATCATTCGCGTCCCGTCGTTAGACAAGTACATAGCACTAATCCTCAAAGCTCAAAGTCCTGAAAATTTATCCACTTACATTTATCTGATCAGGATAAACATACCTAATTTAAACTAAGGCTCAACTAGTGACCCAAATTTAACCCTCAACTCCCGTCCGATCTTTTACACTTCCAGAACCAGGTAAATACGTTGAGATTCACACATCCATCCATCGCATGAGTGTCAGTGTACCCTTGTATAATCAAGTTCAGACTCGTGTACTGTTCAGTTTCGTTAAAAATGCCGTTCCTCATTGCAAAATACGGAAACAATATTGTGAATAAATAAGTTCACTACACATAGGACAAATGCCACACCAATAAAATCGTAAGTTATTTAAGCGATTGAACGATATTAGACCACCCGATTATAATATCGTAGTCAGACATTAGCAAAATATCAAAATACTCCTACCTATATTGTGAGCGTATAAAAAGATACGCATATAGCGAGGGTGTAGAGGAGCTCTACAGAGCACAGATTAAGAGGAGGAGCAGATTAAGGCAGAGGCTTGGTGACGCCAAGAAAAGTAGAAAGAAGGACAGTGTGCTGGAGAGAGACAGATTAGGAGGTAGCAGAGAGCTGGACAAGGAAAGAGAGCAGAGACAGGAAGGGTAGAGGAAAGAGGAAAGAGACTAATAAGTGGTGGACATAAGTAAAACCGAATAATAATGAATCAAATAAATGCCTAATGTAAGAATTATAACCAATGTGGAATTTGTCTTATTTATTTACGGCAATTGACTAGTAATCTAACAACCCTCACCTGCCCCAACGCTAATAATATAAAGTTAAAATCCTTCGTTCGAAAAAGCCTATCACTTCAAATAAGGACACATGAGTATCCTCCATCCAAAATTCCTACCAAATAAAATAACAGATTACCGTCTAGTAATACGGGAAACCCATTCATTTGTTTTATCTTTCCAAAAAAAAATCACATTAATAGCAGGACACAATATTCTAATTATAATAAAAATCTTATAAAAACTAATCCCATCATTTCTTCTGTTCGTTCTTCTTTTTGTCGTAATAAGAAAGAAGGCGATGATAACTATTTTTGAAAAAAGGTGACTAATTCTGTAAGATATCATTTGCTATCAAAGTTATTTAAATTTGCATTATCTTTAAATAACAACCCAGACCTTTCTGCTGTCTACTCAGATAATCAAAATGAATCAAACTAAAAAACAAAGGCACTCACTAAATAGGGCAGTGATAATATAAGAGGACAGTGAGGCAAGTTGAGACAAAAAAAGGTATCCAATTGATGAACTTTCCGTTCTAAGAAAAATATTAAAACCTTCCATTACAATAACTCATCTTCCCGTCCTCCTGACCAATCGGTTTTCCATTATGATCGGTAATCGGCTCTCCTTCTGTTGAAAAATTCTTATTGTTAAACACAGTTTTGACAATGACAAATAAATCTAAAATCGATCAATTCCAAAATTTAAAAAAGCATTGAATAAAGGATATCCAATTATCCAGTCTAGTTACAATTGAAAATAAAAACTAATCTTGAGAAATTCTGGATCAGGATTTAAGATTCTTAAAGCCACATCCCTTGAAGAAAAGGATTGAATTTGAAGCTATTCAGTTTTACCAGGAAATAGGAAATATCCTTACTTTCATAATTCACAAACTATTGCTGCTTTACACCAATGATTAGTAGAACAAAATATTAAAAAAAACCGTTCACTATTAATCAAGGAACGGTTAGAGTATAAGTAAGTAAGTAAGCACTAACAACGAGCCTAGAGTTCCGCTCCACCGCATTACAAAAAAAGACTCGTTTTCACGTCGATCCTTGATTATACAAGAAAGGAAACTAAAAATAAATAATTTCTAAGACCTGTGATTAAAAATAAAAAATAGATCCCCCAAAGGTAATTGTTAACCACTGCAAAAGTCACATGAGCAAGCTGCTGACTTTGGTCTGACAAGCTATGACAGCAGAAGGAATGTATTTAACAGTAGTACCGCCGATGGTAACTCTAAAAATACATCCGTGATTACAAAAATAAGTTTACATTAGCATTTTCTTTAAAAAAATCTTACAATTAGAAATCCCCTCATCACATAAAATGAATTCACAAAAAAGGCCTTCTGACCCGAAACATCAACCCCAAAAAAAGCCTCATACCCAAACCAAAATATCATTTCTCGAAACAAGTTTTCATCCTCGAATAAATTCCCATACACATATGCCAAAAAAAGTATTCGAAATTAATTTCGGATAAAATAAAATCGATTCTTTCTTTCCAGCAAGTATAAGTCCCCATAAACAATTACAAAATTATTTTCCAAAATAATTCATCATACATAGTTCACAAAATCAAATCCCGAAATAAGCTTCCTCATAAAATCAAACCCTTAAGGAGAGGGAATGGGATACCTGCCCACAGTTTTGGGACAAGAGTAAGTAGCCGACTAGTAGAAAAATAAGAAACTACTAGAAACTAGGAGAAAAACCATACCGACTCAACTTGAGTCATTCTCCCGTATTTCAGCCAGTCTCCAAGTGGTTTCCAGACTGAGAAGTCGGATAACCGCTGCTTGTGTTCCAGTTCCATCCCGACTCCCGACGGCCCGACCATCCCATTCATAAGCCATCAAAAGGTATCATCCATGCCCCTCAATAACTCCCCACACCCCTCAATACATTAAATAACACCCAACCCTCTCTTCCATGCTCCTCAATAACTCCCCACACCCCTCAATACATTAAATAACACCCAACCCTCTCTTCCATGCCCCTCAATAACTCCCCACACCCCTCAATACATTAAATAACACCCAACCCTCTCTTCCATGCTCCTCAATAACTCCCCACACCCCTCAATACATTAAATAACACCCAACCCTCTCTTCCATGCCCCTCAATAACTCCCCACACCCCTCAATACATTAAATAACACCCAACCCTCTCTTCCATGCTCCTCAATAACTCCCCACACCCCTCAATACATTAAATAACACCCAACCTCCTTACACATGTACATTGCGGATCAACTGTTTTCTTGATATTTTGGCGCCTGCCGGCGAGGCCCCTGCCGGGAGCAGGAAAGTGGAATGTCAAATGCTATACTGTCCAGCGTAGGGGGCAAAAATTAATTAAATTGAACAACAATCGAATGTTGCAACAATCAACATGTAAAATACCTTAAATTGAGAAAAACTCGTACAAAACTGATTTTTAACCGTTTTTTGGGTTAGTTTTTGGCACATATCTCACGAACGCTTCTGAGATATGACAATCTAGTTAGTGATATAAACTCATATTTAAATTGTTAGCAACAATTTGCATCATTTTACCCACATATAGAATCATGAAAGACCTAAAAATAAAGAAAATCCGAAAAAATCCGATTTTTACCCGGTTTTCGGGGTTTATCTCAAAAACGTCCAAAAACGACACATCACTTTTTATTGCAGATTCGGATTCTACGTCAAATTTGCCACAAAATGGTATATAATATGTCTAGATTTAAAAAATTGACCTGAATATATGTAATGGTAGTAGTGTATACTAACAAACTCGTCTGGCCAATTGTACTATCAACATTTACGCTATATAATCATAAGGTAAGTAGCCATTAATCTTTAACCGTTTATGTTAAATTAAAATATATTACGCGCTAAGTAATTTCTTGCCAAAAAAACTGCCTGTTCTATAAAACCTATACAAAAAAAACATACGTTAGATTAATCAAAATATACGTATTCAAAATAAAAACTTTAATAGCAATCAATCCCACAAAGTAGTGACCCAATTAAGTAATATTTTAGAGTCTGATATTTTATGGTAAAATAAAATCCTTCCGTATTTATATATAAAAAAATCCTTCTCAAAACCATTCCACTCCGGAACACTATAGCCATCCAAGCCATAATAAACAAGCATGAACGAGAAATGAACAACGACACTACAAACTTGACATTTATCAACGAAATCCCCACTTTCCCATCACCCTTCTCTCAATAGCTATTTTAGGATTGATTATTGGATGGCTCCTATTTGATTCATTTCTGAAATCCAAACTTTTTAACCACAGTCAAACAGCAGAAGAGACTTAAGGTTATTCCACATAAAGAAACGGTTATCTGGAGCCGATATAAGATAAAAATCGGTTACAAATAATTAGAACTCCCATACAATAACATACATAATAACCTACATTTAGCAAGTACCTAGTTAATATCTCTCTACTTTAAGATTAAAAATACATCATAAACATAAATATAAAATTATTTTCCTGGAATGACCAACACCACGAGTAATGAAGGCTACATAACTTTTGAACTGAGTCTCACTTTGATAACCATAGCTTTGTTTATATTCATAGTCGGGGTAGCATTAATTGAATTGGAACCTCTTCAAATGTTGGATTGAACGTGCCCCAGCCAAATACGGAACTAGATTTGCAACAATTGCTGGAAGAATATGGAGAGGTTGACAGCATGGAAGAAGGGCAATCCGAAGATCCGAAACCAAAAATTCCAGTAGTGGACTATACCAGTTTGGAACTTGGAAATGTAAATCAAAACCCTGTCTCTACCAATCGGACAATGGAGGTATATAAACTTTTGACTTCCTTTAAGGACAACACTGAATTAGGAGAATTAATACATGACAAAGATAAATTTGGTTTCTTATGACTGGACAGAATGCTAGATATACCGTAAACAAAGAGCTTCAAATCGACGCTAATGTTTACAATTCTGAAATTTATTTTCATGTTAAGAGAAAATATCCCAAGGCTGGTAAAACCAACGATGCAGTGTCAATCAGGGCAAAATTGATCCCTATTTTTGAATTAATTTATGCTCATGCATCAAACAAGTTGCAACCCCAAGTTATGGGTAAAACAGTCGATCCGCAATTACTGTCCCTTGCTAAGAAACTAATACCAAATCTGAAATAACCGTAAAACCAAACTGAGAATAAAACAGTTTGTACTGAAATGCCATGCTTTTGATATTTGCATTTATTTATTTTTTATTTTACCAATTGTTAGGCTTTGGACATTGCTCTGAAGAATCCGTTTCAAATAGTTGCATCGGTGTTTGATGAACATGAACTGATTTTCCAATTGTCATCAAATGAAGAACAGGGACAGTATGATCTTGATCAAGCTATTATCAAAATAATTCCTTTCATCAAGCAAATTCTTAATTTATGTCTAGATATTTCGGAGGGTATTAAGTTTAAAATGCAGTTTTGCACAACCATGATAAAAGTAAATAGTGAAGGATTAATCACGGAAGGGGGGGGGTTTCATTCTGACTTTGTTCCCGTGTTTAACAAAACCCAAATGCATGGAGAGATTTCGCAAGGCATATCCGATATTTTGGAGCAGGTAATAAGATATTGTTTAAAAGGATTAGGCTGGACTTTACAGAGTTTAGATGAAATCAAAATTAAAACAATTAGATTTACACCAATTACCAAGTTTTACGGCGGATCATTTCTTCCTCTTCCAAGTAGCTTAACAAGGAAGAGCGGATTAATAAATATTAAAGAAGATTAAATACAACCGTAGAAGGTTTAACAATAACTTCCACAATCGAGCTTTCCTTCATAACGTTTTCGGAAACCATCATCATTTTCTGTAGAAAACGTTTCAGAATCTTTTTATTCCTAGAGCATTGATAAACCCGTTTGACAATGTTTATAATCCGTGCCATAGTTTAGAAAGGATTCAATTGCTCCACGGTATGGATATAGATTATTTGCTTGGGACATCGTGTATCGTTTAGATAAATATCGCATTGTGAGAACAAAGCATAACCTAAACCATTAACGGGGGCTACAATATCCACTGGTTCAACATAGGGTATTTTAACTACTGCTTCACTTCCTGTGATGACTTTATACTGTTTTTCTGTTGTTGATTCTTTTATCAATAATGACCCATCTTCTTTAATAACTTGAAACGTTAGATATAGAAACGATTTTTGAAGATCTCTGTAAAAGTTTGGTGATTCAGGGATCGTAAATTCTATTTGTCCTGTGTTTTCTTGAATGTTAGTTGTGGGGTTGAATTCTTTGTATATATTTTTTCAATGCTAGCGTCAGTAGGTAGTACTTGAAAAATATCCACTTCTGACCTTAACACTGGAGTTGAGTTTTCGTATATTAAAGACATTTTTCAAAAAATTGTGTTAATTCCTTGAAATTTTATTTTTTAGTGTTTTTAGTTTTTGAACAACAGGATTTTGATTTTTTAATTGGTGGACGTCCTTTTTTGCGTCTACTTGTAATTCCTCCACCCACTTGTTCAAGACTAATTCTATTAAAACTTTTTCCTGCATTTTTAACTGCTTTCTTTGCGTTTTGTTTAATTGCCTTTTTAATTTCAACTCCTGATTTAACATCAGTTATAATGCCTTTGACAGCATCCTTCGCAGGAGGGTATATTTTTCCAATAAGGGTAATGCATATCTTGCAATGTTGAACATTACAGATCCAAATCCTCCATCTCTTTGTCTTCTAACTCCGTGAAGAGCTAGTAGGGCTTTCCTTTTTAATATGAAAGTTGTGCGTCATTTTAATTCTTTAATTTAAAGAGTCACTGCCAAAATTCCTGTATTGAAAATTACTGGGTCTCCACATCAGTGAGAATAAATAAATGAATGACATCAAAATCGAATACGTTCAACTTTAAATAGTATGGATTACTGAAAACGATATTTGTTAATTTATTGGGTGGACCAATCAATTCAAAAGCTCTTAGTATTGGTGCACGTGTGTCTCCAACTATTTGTGGTTGAACAATATTTGAATAGAGATTCGCGTTATATGCACCTACTTTTAGATCAGGGAGATATTTTCCAACGTAAATTTTCGTATTAAATAAAAACGTTTCGTTTAGAATAAATCCTAGGATTGCATTTAATTTTTCAGAGAATTTGAATTGAAAATTATCTTTAGTAACACTAATTTGAACTCTTCTTTCAGCTGTATTATAGTTTATAATTACATCCGCACGTTCTATATCTCCTTGCATATTGAATAAATCAGTTATATGTGATAATAGATCCGGTAAATCTGTATATTGTTTCCTTTTGAGGTATATTCTGACATCTTGTCAATTTCAAGGTTTGAGTAATCAATATACCTTTAATCAGTGGAAGCAAATTGTGGTACATCGTATATGTATGATACTTCTGTTACTGCTAATACAAAATTATTATGAGGTAGATGAATTGGTTCACATTGTTACGCCATTATGTAACGACAAAACCTTTAGGTTTATGAATTAGGAGGAAATGAAGTTAACACAAGACAGAATCTAGTTCAGTTTTTTATGTAAGACGATCTTACATATCTTTTAATTAATTGAAAAGAAATTATCTCAGAAGAGATTACAATAAGAAATCATGTGCATCGTATTAGTGTTAGGTTTATAGGAACCTCTCGATCACAAGTCCTTTGGATCGAAGAAGACTGTCTCAGCCTTCACGGTGGTTGAGAGGATAGCATTCATAAGTTAAGGGATGTGGCAAGTCTCATGCTCAACATCGAAACGCTAAGGTTAACGTAACAGTGATCTCGAAGGGCCGATCTCGGCTTCTTTATATACTAGCCCTTAAATTAGATAGGCAGAAAAGAAGGAGATACTTAACTACCAAATTGTCTGGATTTCTAGTCTCAGGAAATCCCAACAATAACTAAATTTACAAATTAAGATTAAGAATAATGAAGTTGAAGTAAGAATTGTTTTGTTCTATAATTAGAGATTTTGTTTTCGGGGTAAGTTGATATACTGCTATTGCTAGGTAGCGTCAAAAAGAAATCCATTCTGATTTAACCAAAAAAGTAATGTCTTTACCTTTAATCCAACTGTCTGTGTTTATGATGTGTAAAATGTTTTGTTCATTGAATCAGCATTTTTATTCTCCTCATACAAATGTGTTATATCCACTTCACCTTCATTTATTGGTGTAGTCTTGGTTTTCCGTCTTTGAGACTTTAAAGCTATACTTCGTTGAGTTTGTTTGGAAAGCAGTGTTTTAGGTACATTAGTGTCCTCCAAAAGTTTAATAAAAGCATCATATCCGATTAACGGAGCATGTGGTTTAATTCCTCGTACGACATGAGTAAGTAGATCAGTGATATTGCTTTTTGGATGATGTTCAAAAAGAATTACAATCTCGCCGTTATTATTCCAGATTAGTTGAGACTTATCCAAATTTAAATGTTCCAGAAGTGTGTCCATCTTAGGTTTAAACCGAGGAGGAATATATGTCATTCCCGGTGGATAACCCGCTAATGGAATTGATTGGGTGTTTGCAACTGTAGTGTTTTGTTCTTCTGAATCTAATACATCAGTATTTGAGAATTTGACTAAGACTGGTTTTTTCTAATTTTTTGTTATTATCAAAAGCTCGTTTGAACAAACGTTGATACAAATGCAGTTTAACATCATTTGGTAGATCTTCGGCAAACAAAGTTTTGACGGCTTCGGAGTGTAAATTTTGTTGATAAGTTGAATCTCCATTATTTGAGTAGGTAGTTTCAGTTGTGGAATGAGATTTATCTCGCGTTAGCTATTCAAACTCAGCTTCGGTGACCAATCGCATTTTTTCATTCTGTAGAGACTTTTGAAATAACTTTTTCTGTAAGGGAAACAATAATCGGTAACAATGTTGACAAAAGAATCGGGATAAATCCACCGGTTTGAACAATGTATTTTTGTTTTCCAATGGTGTTGTTTTTAATAAAAGAATATAGTTGCTTTTTGTGCTTCCTTAGTTTTGAAAATTGTCTAGGAGTAAGTTGAACGTTTCCAGCACAGACATTTATAGTGCATTCCTGTAGTGCTTTGATCTGTGCAGTGGTTGCAGACTTTAATAACGCCTCTCGTTGGGATTTGTGTGTCTTTTGTAAAAGAAGTAAAATTCTTTATGTTGTCTTAATTTTTTGTACATGTTGATTTTTTTCTAAAAATTTGGTAGATACACAACAGCTTCTTCCACAAAGAAGCTGGAACTCAATCTGTTGTCTTCTCTTTGATGTTGAGTAATATTTATAAGAAGATATGAGTGGGCGTGTCTTGTAGCGTGAAGATATGCCGGTTGTAAATACTCTTTGTTATTTGGAAACATTTGTTTTACTAAATGTGAAATAAACGACATATCTCTTGGTGATTTAAAAACAATAAGATGAGTCGCATTCAAACTCAAATCTCTCAAATTCTTGAAGAATAAATTTTGAACAAGAAGTATAACAGATATATTACGATGTCTCGACACTTGTAAACAAAGATAAAACGGAGTCGTCCTTTGTAGATTCTCTCATAAAGTCATCTATTATTAGAAGTGATGGTGAAATAATGAGATCCAAGTTTGGTAATGAAGTCATAAACTCTATATCAGGATGTTTGAAATCTGGTACAGTTTCCTTGTAGCAATAAATTAGTTTCTCAGGAAGGCTGGGATAAAATACCTCTTTCTTTCGCTTTAACAATCTACTAATCAAATTTGTTTTTCCACAACCTGAGGGACCTGCAAAAATAATTCTACAAGGAGTTTGTATTAGATTATCATAATATTTATTCATTATGATTAGCTAAATTTTAAACTGCTCCTTTCTTCTTCAAATTATGAAATCAAGTGCTCTGGATAGATTGGAATGCTTTTATAGGTGTTAAAATGCGCGATTAATATCTCATTTATTTTTCATTGGGTTATGAATCGATTGGTTAAAAATATTTCTTCTTTGAATTTTTAAAATATATTAAAATTGTTCAACCACTGCAAACGTCTGAAATCAGGGCCTCCACTAATTGCATTTGCCCAAGGTAAATCCTCAGTGTCAGAAAAATAATAATAATACCGTGTAAGATATCAAAACCATAATGCGACCAAATATCAGTTTTGTAGCTAATATTTAAATTATGCCTTTACCATTCTTGCATTTAAGTTCTTCAATAAAGTACAGATGATTCCCATAAAAGTCATTACATTGAGCAGGGTAACAAACGTAGTGTCCGAATAAGAATTCGTCGTGGTTAGTAACGATTTCAGATCGATTAAGACAAATTGTAGGTTGGATGTTTTGACTACCGCTAATAACGTAGAACGTTATGTCGTTAGTAAGAAGGCATTGAAGACAAGCGTGAAGAGAATTACTATCCAACCATCTTCTTACTGTTGAACTTGAACTTGAAGAAACTATCATTAAAAATGATACGAGATATGAAAACTGTGGATAGTTTCATTTTTTTATTTTAATAAACTATGTCAGTTTAGTATTGTCTGTAGTACGTTTTTCTTTTCCATTCGCGAATGCACTGATTCAAGGTGTCTGGATACATGTTCATTTATACTCACGGATTATCTGTATTCATATCAGCCTTTTTATTAAGATTGCTGATTTACCAAAGATTAAAGCTGCATCAGCAATTTCATCACATTATGCTAAAAATTATAAAGGTCTACCATTTTTTTAATTTTTAAAAATATTTGTATAAAAGCAGTATCTTTTCTTACGTTTTTGGATCAGACTTATTTGAATCAGCGAAGCTTATTGAACTCGTGAAAATGAGCACTCCCTCGTATATTTCAAATTGTTCGAATTTTTATCAAAATTATTTTGTGAGTGGAAGGACATCAGCACGAGATGAAATTGAAGCTATTTGTAACTACTTTTATTTGGAACAACTCCCTTCTTCAGCTATTTTTCTAAATTCTCATCCTGTGCGATGGAGTATGGATGTATCAAGACTGAATATATTGCAAATTGTATCCAAACATCGAGAAAGTATTTTGTTTACTTCTGACATCACAGAAGAACTATAAACTCTGAATAATCTTTTGATCAAACATTCTTCATTAAATGAGCAGGTAAGACCTACATTTCTCTGTGGTGTACATTATGAGAATTATAAATTGATTTGAAATATAATTTTGAATTAGGAAAAATATGTTGCAATGGAAGCAATGGAGAGTTACTGGGATTGTGCTATGCAGTTTCCTGAGTAACTAATTTTGAAAAACTAATTTCTAAAACCTTCACTGAATTGAAGGAGCGACATCAAGCTATTCATAATGCATTGCATTTATCGAATAATCTTGGGCGTTGAGGAATGATAAACGTCAAAAAATACTAAATGTGTGTTTCCAAATTATTGATGTTTAGATATTACAGTTGATATTTAAACTATTAAGTGTATTTTGAATAATAATAAAACAAACATGAAATCCACACTACTCGACTGTGGTCGAGTAGTGTGGGTGTCTACTACTACTGACATCAACATGGCCAGTTTCAACGGATGACTTTTTCTTCGAATGCGACGCTCCTTATAGCTTAAGATCGGTCAATTTACCTTCCTTCGCTCAACCTCCTTCTACTAACAATCCCCGCCCCACAACCAGTTCTTCTTCCGAAAATGATCCTCCTACTTATGCCTGCATTGATCGGTCAGATAGCTCTTACACTTCTGAAACTTTTTCTCTTCGTAGACAGAAGCGAATAGTTAGTAGTGCCGCTTATAGGGAATTACAGAAACATAAGTGCCAAAACTCTTTACTTTTTTCGCCAACTTTAAAGAAAGGATTTGGAAATACATAAAGCCCGAAGACACGTCCGTAAGACCAATCCTGCCAATAGCACAGAAGCTAGACAATTTAGCTAAATTAGAACTAGATCAAGAGCAACGGATCGCGGACAGGCGCAGACAAAATGCGGTCAGAGCACAGGCTTCTTATCATAGAAATGTAATTCAAGAAGTAGAACCTACTCCTATCCCCCCAGTAGCTCAGGTTTTTAATCCTTTCTATCGTTCGCTCTCTTCAACTCAAACGTTAGCATTAGAACAGCAAAGACACAGTCCCTCTACCTCAACTTCAACTCGATCAATCTCTTGCGTTCTAACTCCGTCTAATCCAATACCTGTTCCTCAATATTACTCCTCTAGATACCTTACCAAGCGAGAAATTTATATCACCGCCGATGGAACCCCCATATGTTTTACCTGCAACCACGTGGGTCATGTTCATTACTACTGTCCAATGGCTCCGCAACGTTCTCCTCCATAGAGTGACGACTGGTGGGATCGTTAGGTTAACTTTAGTGGTAGATCATCGTAGATCAAATAAATGACATCTAAACGTCTGATTTGGATAGTTGAAGTGTATTGAAGTGTTGATTTTGTTGATATTATAATTCGTGGGAAAACAAAATATTAGTCCATCCATTTTGGCGTCAACTCGTCCAACGTCTTCAACGTCACCAAACTGAAGGACAAGGTAGTTGGAATTATTAGCATATCAAAGTTAAAAAAAATTTATAATTCGGTATAACGACAAAAGTGACAGAACCAGGGAGTCAGCGACAAAGGTTTCAGCGACAAAGGAGGCAGGCTACAAAGGAGTCAGATGACAAAGGTGTCAGGTCACAAAAGTGTCAGGCGGACCTAGGTGTCAGATTTTATTCCTGAAATTTTGTTCTAATCTTTTTTCATGCAATTGAATAAATCAAATGTTAGAAATGCTTCAATGCTTCTAACTATCCATCCAATGGTCAATGCCCGGACTTGTATTTAGATGCAAGTATTTGCAGTAACTATATATTATGATATTATTTTAAATTATATTATCATTATTTTGATCGTTACTCTCCTATCCTAATCGGAATTTTCGTATTCTGAATCAACGTTGTGTTGATGACCGAGATTATTTATGATATTTTTTAAATACTGCAAATATATGCATCGAAATGCATAAACCAGAGAGGGTTGACCATTTTATAGATGGTTAGTAGCATATATTTAATTTATTTAATCGCATGCAAAAAAATTTGAAAAAAAAATTCAAAAAAGGCTGACACTTTTGTCCGCCTGACACCTTTGTCTTCTGACAACGTGGTCGCTGACTCCTTTTGTCGCCTGCCTGTATTGTCCTGACAGCGTTGACGCTGACATCTTTGTCGCTGACAGTTTAGTCGCCTAATCTATAATTCAGCTTTGTGAAAGTTTAGAGCAGGCTTAAACCAGCTATACCCAGGTTATAGGGATCATTAACTATTGGCTTTATGGGAGAAGATGATCCTTGAATCTCAGGACAGAATGGACCAAGTTTTAGGCTCCTATACACTTTCACGGGGCTGGATTAAAACAGTATTATCCGATAAAATTACCTACCGATGAGCACGTTTAACACTAAACTTTTCTTGATAAAAAAATACGTTGACAACAACATGTTGATCTTGAGTTATTTGGAACTTTCCTTTCTCCACGGTGTAAGGACCCAAATTCTCTTGAATCATTGCTTTAAAAGACATTATCTAAGCATGCTTCATCTCTGAGAGAATGTCGTCAAAATGTGGCTTCTTTGTTTCGTCATCGTCTTGGTCTTCATCCATATCAGTGACGACCCACTTTCATAATAATAGCGGTTTCATATAACGTTTCATGTCGTAATTTGGTAGAAAAGATCAATTAATAACGATACCTTGTGTCAGAGTAATTTCCATCCTTTTTTCTATCCAGGTATTTCCACCTACAAAACAAAGTATGCGCTTAGTACAAGGAATTTACAAAGTAAACGGAATGAGCATTAAATATTTCAACGTCATGACAGACCGCTTAAGGTTGAGGTTCACATCCAACGCAATAACATGAGATCCATTCCATACCATTTCCTTTAAGTAGGAAGGTTTCATGGTTTCCATGTTCACAGGGAACGGAACAACTTTCTCCCACTTTTCTTCCTTTGTGATTCGTGATGCTTTTGGTTTTCCATACTTTTTTATCGGAGCGTTCATTTTAGCTCGATTATCTTATTAAGGCTAAGTTACAAATGAATGGTGAGAACTAATTCGTACGTGAGGATAATGTTATATGGAAAATGATGATCAGTTCCAGTGATAGCTCAGTCCAGACATAACAGACAGTAGTATGTTAACATTAGCTAGCAACGGTTAATATGCTACTGAAATTGATCCCATTTAAACGAAAGATGCTAATTCATGGAATGAAGGACAGAGAAGTTGTATGCTTATAGCTCAACTATAGGTATACTGATGAGTCATTGAGGCAGACAGCATTTGCAGTCTGAAGAAAAAAAGTATTCCAGTTAGTTTAATATCTACTGTTCCAACGGTTAGATATCCTAGAATCACAGTAAAATAAATAAAACGGGCAAACGGTACTTTTTGAAATGGCGGAAGATAAAAAAACTCCGACCAAAAGCTTTCCAAATAAACAATTGACGCGGAAGTTATTCAGTCCAACCAAATCAACTTCCGTAACAACTCATCAACTCCAAAGATATTAATAGTCCCGAACGATCTGACGGTGAGCTATTCGATGAAGGCGTACCACACCTATTTTTAATCGGGTCTCCAAGGAAAAATCAAAGCTCTGGTTCTTCAGCTGAAGATCCGGACGAAACCCCTGCAAGCCACGACACTGAAGGTGAAAAGTGAAAAGATACAACAACTGCTGAAAACCATTAAATTGCGGATCCTGGTTTGGAAATCCGTGAAAAAGTGACGAAGAGTAAGAGGGGTCAAATTGGGCAAAGAATGAAGAAAGCCGACGATCAAAGTAAAAATGAAGTTTATTAATTAAAATATTATAAAAATAAATCTTAATGAATTGCTATACTTGTGTATAATTTATTAGACAGCAGAAATATTTTTCACTCGTTTTTTAGTCTAAAACTTATTTCTGTCCCATTTTTTTTTAAATTGGAATTATATAACAATGAACAACAGCTGAAGATGTAAATAATTTTTTTAATTAACCTTACTGATAGTCAAACAAGAACATTAAGATAGGTATTCAAATACTTAGGACTTATGCTCTAAAACGAAACTTTATTCCTTTCAAAGCGGAGAAAAACCGCAAGCCCAGTGTTTATATCCAAGATGGGAAGAAACAAACTGAACATGCTAAAGGCCGTATGAAAACAATGCAATCAAAAGTAATTAATTCGTTCTTTCCTGTTCAATAAAATGTACCTCCATGTCTATCATTGCTTCTTCAATTATACTGTCAAGCGTGATTAAATCATCTACTTTTTAATTCCATTGATGAGATTCTTTGGTGATGGTTTTTCACATACATTTCTGGAAAGAAACGGAGTAATGGAATAGATGTTCACGGTCTTACCACTACTGAATGCTTCATTGTATCTCAAATTGTTACTTTCACAATGATCCAGAAAACGCAACAAGTTTGTGTATTTCTTTGTTTGCGAATGATCGTAACTGAGGTGTAGATTAATTAAGAAGACCCCAAGTTCTTATTAGCTTTCTAATTGCAAATATTTCACTCTGAAATTCGTTGACTTTTTTGTGCCTGTCAGAGTCAATGCTGATTTGCAGTCTCTATTATGTGGAACGCCTAATCTGAAATGTGTAAATAATCAATTGTTACGTCTAATTTACAGGCGGAGTCGCTTGTTAATAAGTGCGGCGCTGAGGTTTTTTTTTTAAAATTCAGTACACTGGGCCAGCCCAAAAGACATATGAAACTTTGAAACGTTTTTGGAGAAAATTTTGTTTCCATCAATGAAGTAAAAGAGATGAGGGAAGCACAAAAGACGGTGGAAAGCTTCATAATATGGAAAGTATGATCAATGCAGCAGTTGACGACTCCTTGAAAAAACATGTCTACACACCACCCAGCTCCATGCCTAAAGGCAAGAAGGTGTCTAAGGTAAATTAAAAACAATGAATTCGTCCAATTTTGCACGTAAAATAGCAGTTGCCCTGTTTTCAACAATAACTTAATTGCTTTTACAGACTAAGGACACCCCTACCGTGGCGAGTAGGTCTAAACCAATCAAAATGGGAGCATGTGGACATTGCAACCAATCAGAAAACTTTGTTCAGATTTTCGATCACACAAAAACCGTTACTAAAGAAATTCAAACGGCTGTTCTTGGATGCTCATACAAAAGAGAAAATGGAACTTGCTGTCCTCGTAATATCCACGCAGATTGTCTTGGGTTCCCCGGATTGACTATCAAAGATGCAGAGAAAATGCCAGATTGGTATTGCAAACTTCACATCTCAGATGGTCAGAAAGCAACTAATACTGGGGTTTTCATTACTCCTATAGCAGCAATTGCTTCAAAAAAAGGTATCTACAAGCTCGGCTTGAACCTCGAGATATCAAAAGCAAGATTTCGCAACCACTTATGAAGATTCGTCTGCTGAATTGTCGTCATCAAAAGAAACCAGAAAACGGTCTCCAATCAAGAAGAAGACTCCGAAAAAGAAGGAAGTAACTGACTCCGAGGAATCCTCGGATTCTGCTAAACGAAAACCTGGACGGCCGAAAAAAAACTTCTAACAAGTGCGGCTTGTTGCCACAATGAAAGCCCCTTTCGGAATCGAGTTCTAAGTACTTCGTAAAAACGATTACATGATTGAATTATTTTAAGTTCAATTAGATTATGAAATTTAGACTTTGGAGACTTGTTTAAACAGAGGGAGTAATTGAGAGCTAAATCTATATTCTAAATTAATTTGTAAATTAGCATTTCAAGTTTAGCATTGCAATTTGGGCCGATGATTAATATTAAAATACTTTATAACACTGATCGACTTCTACGTCTGCAATAATTTCAAACTACGTTGTAGTTGTAGCTCATAGACTAATGTACATTAACTTACTTGATCGAAGTGGTGGAGGGAACAACTAGCCTTTCTCCACTGCTCAGGTGTTGGAACACCCTCCCAGGGCATAAACATTTTGGTCATTTTGTTCTGGTACTCTTGTAGGAAATGTATTCCTGTAAACCTACTATCGACATCGACATATCGACAATTTCTTCAAAAAAAGTTCGAAACAAGGTCAGATTTTTGGATTTCCAGACTTCTTCGTAGGACAGTTCCTTCATTTCATCGATTCTAGCCGATATTTTTTCCCTTCATTTTTCAATTTCAGCCTCTTATTTATTGCCTTTCCAACGGCTTTAGTTAATTTCAGTAAATCAGATTCTGTGTACTTCTCAATGTTGTGAATTACATAGTCCAATGCTCCTTCGTCTTTTAAATAATACGATAAAATTTAGATATGGTACTAGATAGTGTACATTGCATTAATTTGCAATGTATTCTGCTTGGATCTGGATTAATTTCCATTTGTGCTATTCTTACCGATCCAACATTGTTTACAAAAAATCCAATAATACTATTGCAAAAAATAATGTTTACCTTCAAATGAATCATCTGTACTATTGTCACTGTCAGCCCCTTCTTCTGATCTCATTTCAACGTCCGATAATTCTTGGCTTAACTTTTCTTTAACAACACATATACAGGCTGAACAGACGTAAAATTTTGCTCTTTTTGTGCGTGTTAATAGACCGTAACTAAAAAACCGTTTCGAATATGTAGCGGTGGCACTTGTTCATTTTTGAAATTAGGATCAATTTTATACAATTGTTAACTATCCGTTAATGGGAACTGACAAACTGCATGCTCGTGACAGGAGGACACGCAACTTGGTGTAAGTAATGCCATTTTATTTGAGGATTACTTAAGTTCAAAGCTAAGTTCAAGGGTGCTTTGAAACCACAAAAATTTGTATAGCCTTATATTCAGTCAGTCTGTTGTTCTTAGTCAGTTGTGTTGAAAAAGTAGTTCAAAAATTAAATCCGGAAAAAATAAACTGTTTCAAACGCACATTGCAAAAGGGTGATACCACACGAAACAAACTAAATCGAAGAACATTTCACGTCGTTGTCCGACAATTGGCGTGATTTACATAAGAATCTCACATCTCCCCAACCATAGAGTAAAATGATTAACATCGTTAGGTAGCACTTGACCGTACCCTTTTAACGGCTTTGTTGAAATTTAAAAAATGGGCCTTTTGACTATACACCCTTGAAATTTTGGGAACGCCACCCTTCAACCTCCGTTTTCCCGTCTATCTCTAATATATGCGTTCGAATGTCATAAATGATATATCGAATGCGAAAATCGAAAATGTTGAACCGTTCGAGAGATAGAGCGTAAGCACATAGGCGGACGGACAGGGACAATGGATAGAGTAACAGCATCAAAGGTTTTCAACCTTTAATGAACAAGCATGCGTGTAAAACTATTACGAAATGTAGGCTTTTCCACACAAGTGAGAATTTTAAAAACAATTATATAACTCTTAAACGCCACCGTGGAATAATTCTTCTCCGGGTGGAAATATTAAGAGCTTTAGATGACCGTTATTTTTCAAAAATAAAAATACTCCTGTTAACCCGGGCAAGGGCGAAAATCGGTTTGAATATTTTCGGGGCTGGTGAATACCTTCTTTAGGTCGGCAATTACCGTAATTAGGAAGGTATTTACCAGCCATTCAAAAATCTAGAAAAAAAAAGGCTGGAAAGCTGCCTTCCTATCTATTCCGTCCCCGGTGGGAGACCAGCTTCGGCTGAACCGGTTATAGACGTTAAAGAATAAACAAACAAACAAACAAAAAAGGGTTGACAAATACCGAAAAAAGGATGGTATTTCCCAACTTTGACGAGGCTGGTATTTACCAAATAAAGGTTGGTAGTAGCCTATAATTATTCCTGACTGACAGTAAAAAAACGACAATAAAAAAGACTAAAAAGAGACTAAAAAAGAACAGAATCATTCTTAATTATTTATACACCTTTCTAATTAATCATTAACACCTACTACCCCTACCTACACTAATGTATCTCTGACTTGGGGGTACAACACTATCTAGTGGAGACGCGGAATTCATCGGGACACACCGGCCCAAGGCTTATGTTAACCATGTTGTCTTGAAACGGAAAGAGAGCTGTTGGATCTCTGACTTGCGGGGCATTTATCGGGACACATTAGACCAATGCTAGAGTTAATCATGCTGACTTGAAACGGAAACATAATTGGGGTACTTCTGATGTGGGGGGTAAATCTAACGATTTGGGGGAACGCATTCGTCGGAAAGCACAAGTTCAAAGCTAATTTTAATCATGTTGACTTGAAACGGAAGCAGAGTTGTTGTCTCTCTAACTTGGGGGGCATATCTAACTATCTGGGGGGCCGCCATTCATCTTAGCACACTAGACTAAGGCTAATGTTAATCAGGATGAAACTGAAACAGAGTTGGGGTATCTTTTATTTGGTGGGTATATAAGCTACGATACAATTCAATACATGAGTACACATACATGTAGCCCATCCTACTTACTCGCCCCATCCCTACCTACCTCACATAACTCTGTTTCCTACCACTATCTACCTCAATCTCCCTTGCGTAGCTCGGTATCCTACCCCTACCAACCTCGCATAGCTCGTAATCCTACCCTAACCGATAACACTATCTTCCTACCCTGAATGGGCAAACATGAGCAGAGTTGCTGTTTCTCTAACTTTGAGGGCATATCTAACTATCTGAGCTGCGGGCATTCATGGAAACAAACTAGACCAAGGCTTATGTTAACCATGTTGTCTTTAAACGAAAAAAGAGAGGTTGTATTTCTGACTTGGGGGGCATTTATCGGCACACACTATACCAAGGCTAATGTTAAGCATGTTGATTTGAAACAGAAAATGAGTTGGTATCTCTCTGACCTCAACTGGGAAACACTTCAACAAAGACAAATCAATTAATCCTTTTTAAACAAAATACTAATATGCATGAGTAAGTATTTAACGTGCCGGTCGGACATTCTTTAATAATAATATCATCGATATTATGTAAGGTTTCATTTTGCGAAATGTAACCTACATATGCGAATGAACTCATTCTTATCCATTGCAATTCCAGTGCAAGACTGTACTGAAGTGGAGATGGTAGTTCATTAGCCATTCATATCTTATGTTATATATCTGTCAATAATGCTATCTGTCAAACCGAGACTATTTAAGAGATAAGAAATCCTCGGTTCGAGATTAGTTTTGTTTTTCTTGGTCTCATAAAGATTACAGAGAATATTACCAAAATCTTGAGAATGAATCTCAAGATTTCTAACCACTATTTATATTTAAGAAGTAATATTTAAGAAATTAAATATTGTATACATTGTGGTATATTATATTTAGTATACGCTACTACGATTACATATGGTTTACGTCATTGTTTTCAATATCAACATATTATATATCATTTTATCGCAAATTTTGCGTGGATTCCAAATCGGCAAAAAAACCGCGCATGTAACAAAAACTTTCGAGATAAAACCCGAAAACCGGGTAAAAATCGGAGTTTTTCGGATTTTTATGAATTTTCGGTTGCTTTATAATTCTATACGTGGGAGACATAACGTACATATTAGTTAACAATTTAATTACGAATTTTTATCACTAACCAGATTGTCATATCTCCAAAGCGTTCGTGACATATGCGCCAAGTACTAACCCAAAAACCGTATAAAAATAAGTTTTTACGAGTTTTCCTAATTTTTAGGTGTTTTACACGTTGAATTTTGTAACATTCGACGATTCTTGTTCTATTGTTATAGCTTCGCCTCGTATACTGGGCAGTATAGCATTGAACGCTCCACTTTCGTGCCCCCGGCAGGGGCCCCGCCGGCATGCGCTAAAATGTAAAAAAAACCGTTGATTCACGTTTGGAAGATAGGGTTAGGGTAGGATACCAGGATATATGTGACGTAGGAAGGGGTAGGATACCGAGCTATGCGAGGTAGGTAGTGGTAAGAAATCGAGCTATGCGAAGTAGGTAGTGGTAGGATACCGAGCTATGCGAGGTAGGTAGTAGTGGTGGGATACCGAGCTATCCGAGGTTGGTAGTAGTGGTGGGATACCGAGCTATGCGAGGTAGGTAGGGGTAGGATACCGAGCTATGCGAGGAAGGTAGGGGTAGGATATCGAGCTATGCCAGGTAGGTAGTACTGGTGGGATACCGAGCTATGCGAGGAAGGTACGGGTAGGTAGGGTTAGGATACTGAGTTATGCGAGATAGTTAGGGTACATATCTGAACTCATACATCAAATTGTATCGTTGCTGGGCCTCCAGCAAAACTAAATGGCCCCTGCCCAACGTTCTGTAGATTCACCAGTAGTCTTGGTATTACTACAATTTATAGGTTACAATTATTGTGATCGGTTCAAGTTGTGATTCTTGGATTTACCATATCCCAGGAATTAAGATTAAGGTCAGTGGTATTGTAAGTCATTTATAATATATATTATTGTGTATTCCGGATGACCAAATAATATTTGGCTCCCATTAATACCCTCCAAAGATTTATTCTATTCAACCGAAAGCGGAACTAGAATAACTCTATACCCCCGGTTTATACTCTTCAAGAGCAAACCGTACTTCAATATTTTATATCCCAATTCCCATGAAATTCGTACAATCGTTTTTATGTTAAAGGTAATTGTACACGAGTCAATTCTTTTGCTGGGCGTTTAATGGTAAATTAAACTATTGTTCCATTTACATATGACCATTACTTGTCGCGCATACATTTATTCCATCTATTTATATCCGTTGCATTTAGCCTTTTCTATCGAAAAGAACCTGTAACATTTTATTCTATGCGTTGGACATTCATCGTGATATATAAACAGAATACGTTTTGTCAAGGATTTAGAGGCCCTGTGAGAAGGAATATGGACTTTTCATATTATTTCGATATCCATAGTCTCTCTCATAAAAAATACCTTTCAATTATTAGCTCGATTCACTCATTGTTTGGTCTAGGCCAACTTACTATTGACACTATTTGAGTGTTAAGCGAGTTAAGAGCTGTAATCTTGCATATAGACTAACTCGACCATTCTGATTAAGAAAATCGCAGTTTTGAGGAAGCTGACCATTGAGGGTTAGAGGGTCAAAAGTAGGTGGGACGGTCGGGAACCGCGCAATGTCAGCTAAAAGATAGCAGTGGAAAATTAAGCCTTAATTCGGACATTTTATGATACTGTTTCATGATCTGTTGAAATTGATCCAAAAATTGAATCTATCATTTAAAAACCGTATTTAGGATTTAGGCAAATTGATCAAATTGATTTTAGCTGCATTTGTGAAACAATAAAATTATTTTTAACGAAATTGTACAGGTTTAAAGTGCAAAATGGATTCACAGATTGGGAAACAGTAATATAGAATTTAAGTCAATGTTTTGGGAACAATTCTCGTTTCAATTCAACAATTCAACAATTCAGTTTCTTCACGTATTTGTTGTGGGAACTATATTTATCGAGTTATAGCATATTCTTTTGGATGTAAATCAATTCATCATAGAACAAATTTTACTAAAGCTTCGGTATTAAAACGCAGTCGTCTAGTTGAACTTAAATTATGATATTTTGATTTTATACAATCAATTTTTAATATTTTTTCTTGTTATAACAAATCAACACGGTTTTTAGCAATATTGAACGACAATCGATATGAATTGTAAGTGCAAGCTGTCGTTAACGTTTACAACGTTTTATTATGATTTGAATCTATTTTGTGTATAATATGATTTAAAAGGATGATTTTAGGATGTTGAAATTATTAGTAATATGTTGAATTAGCGTCATATGAATTCGTTTATGTTGTGCTGTAGTAATGTGCAAAAACTACTCAAATATAAATCAGTATCGTGGCGAAGATTGTTAAACAAGCATCATTTGTTTTCTCGTTCTCAATTGTAAAGTGCCCTTAAGACCAAACTAAATTCTTTTCGGTAAAATGCAATTTTTAAAATGTAAAGAACTTTTTGCGCTATATAAATCCGCAAAAACTGAAGCGAAAGTTCTGTCACATATTATGTTTTCTTAAAAATGGCTGTTTCAGAAAATGTGGATTTATATAGTGCGAAAAGTGTTTCCAATAACGAAGTTTCTATTATGCTATACCCAAAAGTTTCGAGATTTTAGATTTTTTTTCGGAACCTATGTATGATATGATTTCCATCTCGAGTTGAATGAGGGGAAATTATTAGCTGTGACAGATGTGTCGAGCGGTACAGCAAAAGCCCGAATGCCTTCGAAAAACCGAATTTACGGATATCACAGGTATCAGATTTTTTAAAAATACGGGACTTTGGCCATAATTGGTAATATATACATACAGAAAAAATCAGCGAAATCTATTTTTGTTTTGCGGCCGCCGTTGGATGGTCTCATTTACCCTGCCTCTTTTAGCAGATTGAAGGTTAAGCTGTTAAGTAGATTATTTGACAATGAGTGACCCAAATAGATTACATATAAATTGAAGTGGGTACTTGATTTCTGTAGTCTATTTCTGTAGTCTCATCTCCTATAATTCACGCATTCATGAACTTGAAACTCGATAGATTATATCCGTTAATGCAACCAACGAGCAATCAAGCTACCTGTTAAACTGCTCAAATAGTATCAATGCCCTTCAAAATTAAATACTGTGTTATGTAGTAATATAATGCTACCTATTGCAGTCGGATGATTGCATACCACCAGTATAGTACAATCATAGCCGTACCGTACAACATTTTCCATGAATCTGTTCCGTACATATACAATTTTCATACACATACAGTTTCCGGATTTAGACATGACAGTCATTGTCCTATGATTTGAAATAAGTACGAATTTACTCTGGCTCCTCGAGAAAGCAAAGTAAGGAAGAAGCATTTTCGTAGCAACGTAACTGACGTAACAACTACAATTTATATCCGGGGATTTAAATAATTGCCATACAGAAGTGGATACTATAATTATACAGTAAATTAGATCTCACTCACACTCCTAATACTAATGCTGACGACAATGTTTTTAAGAAACGTCAAATATTAAATTTATTGTGAGCGAAAATTCACAACTTACGTAAAAGGTAGTACAGGAATGATTATTAAGGAATGATGCACAAATCTGAGAAAATAATATGAAAAAATATAAATTCATGTTCAACTGATGTCCATGAGACTTTGCAGGATTATGGCACCGTAACGCATGAGGATCATTATAATTACAAGCAGACTGGTGGGGAGGCCACGAAAAGTTTGGCAGGGTCCATTAAATTTTGCCGATGGCCAAGCAACGATACAATCCGGTACATGAGTTCAGATACATACCCCTTCCTACCTCGCATACCTCGTTACCCGATCCCTACCTACCTCGCTTAGCTCGGTAATCCTACCCGATCCCTATCTTCCTAACCTGAATAAACTATTTTTTGACATTCTGGCGTCTGCCGTCGGGACCCTTGCCGGGGGAAGGAAAGTGGGGCGTTAAAAGCTATACTGTCCAGTATATGGGGCGGAAATGACCAAAATTGAACAACAATCCAATCTTACACAAATAAACGCCAGTAGGGATTCGCCTATATCTAATCCGTTCCCAAAAACGCACGGAATACCGTTCCAATGAATTCGGAGGGGAAAATGGGTATATAATATTTTGGAATTGGAAAAGTTTACTCGAACATAATATGTCATTTTAATCAATTTTAATCATTCGAATTGGTTCATATAAATATTTTAATAGTTCATTCATTCCGAGGCTAATCATGACGAAGGAACGATCCAAAGTGCCTTGTACTGGGGAAATTAATAAATCGGTGCAAACGCACATCAAAAAAGGGTGAAACCACATAAAACAGGACGTAGAATAACACGTAACTAGATGTCCGACACCTTGAAGATGTTTATTTAAGTGTCTTAAGTACCCCAACCATAGAGTGAATTTGCATACATTGTTGAATTCTACTTGATAATATATTCCATATCGCATCGCATATCGCATTTACAAGATTGCAATTCAAAAAACTTGTGAACTTTGACCCACAAGGTCCTAAAACGAACTTTGAAAGGTTGTAAATGGTTTACCGAAAAAAAAAATTGAAAATTTTCAACCATTCGACAGTTAGAACACAAACGGACGCACGGACGGACCGATTAAAGCCATTAAAGGGGTGAGTAGTGTGAGTGTGTCATGTGTAGGGATTTATGTGTATCATGGATACATGTGTAATATGCAAAAATGCAATTATTCCCGTTGAAGTTGAACGGTTGAACCTACGTCCACGAGACTTTGCAGAGCTACTAGTGTCACTCTTACAATCAGTTTAGTTTAGAGCCATTCATATTTTGCATTTTTTGTATATTTTACAGTTTAGCTGCATATTTTGCATATTTAGCTGTTTTGGGGTATTTGACTATCAAAATAGCTGACTTTTGGAATAATTTATGTTAATCCAGGTTATTTTTTCTCTCGTGGTGTGAAATATTAAAAAAAATTGAAAAAAAAAATTTTACACTTAGAATTACTTAGAAAAATTGAATTTAGTTTTGAGAAAATCGAACTCGAGTTCCTTTTAAAACTTTTTGTAGCTGTGATTGTGAATTGCTACATGTTTGGATTGTATATAGTAAAAGCATTTTAGATTATATTGTCTGGACGAGAGCTCTTCGTACTTACATTTAACTTAAGTACAATCTAGTATAAGAAATCGAAGAATTAATGACTTTTATGCTAATTTTGGTTTCAAAGGGTATATTTTAAACTTTTTTAGCTGCATATTTAGGCCTTTTTAGCTGCATATTTTGCTTCATATTTTGACCATTTTTAGCTGCATTTTTTGTTGGCCCTAGTCATGTGCTTATTAGTTGCGTATGTTTATAATTGTAAATTGTTTTGGTTCTATTAGGTTCGGTTGGGATGTGGCTATTCTGAATCAGAAGCATAGGATAGCATATAGAGGAGTGTTCGAGAAATGATGAAGGAAACAAGTTTACCAACTGCTGGGGGAGAGAGAGGCGACTGATTTTTTTGAGCGGATGCATCAGAAGAAAAATAAATGGTACAATAAAAATAACAAGAACAAGTATTTTCTTTAATATATATGAGACAGTGACAATTGGTTTGCCTGATAAAATATCTCTTACAATTATTAATGATTTTCAACAATTATGGAACCACAACATGATATACAAATAAATTCTCCTTATGTAAAATAGAGGCGAGGACTAGTGACGACGGAGCCCCTCCAGAGCAGACGACTTATGCATTTTATATATTTCCTAATCCTATTATATCATCATAACAATATATACGTAATAATTTTTAGGGATGCCGCGGATAGCCGACCACTATCCATTTATAATTTTGGATTTTGTCGGATATATATTTTTTTTTAACTTTTAACACCATTCGGAGGGATAGTACGAGGTCAGATATTGTAGTACTTTCACAAAAACAAAGAAGTAGCATGAATTGAAACGCAAAGTCAAAAGTGGCCGTCAAATTTACATTGGGTTAAAAATATTTTAGCTAACATGTTATAAATTACATGGTGTTCAAAGTGGCCTCAGGATTTTTCTCATATCATTGTCCTCTGTCTGTCCGACTAAATGAGATCCGTGTCACGGTTTGGAGAAGGAAAAATCAATATTCTCAACCAAATTGACACGTTAATAGCTAGAGTTGAATTGAAATCAAATCAATAGGAGACAAAAATCAGGTTTGGCAGGGTGAAAGTCCACATATGGAAATTTGAGGCGGAGGGGGTTAGTATGCAACGGGAACCTGTTTACTATCCGCGGCAACACTAATTACTTTGAATATAGTTTATATAGAGGAAGAAGGTGTGACTCGTCTTCAGGAGGGTGAGTTTGGATTGGAATGAGCTGGTGGGGATGAGTTGTCCTTCCTCTTGAGGCCCCTGAGGGGGGCGAAGGGTTCGGGGGCCAGGGTCGTACTGTCGAGGTCCGTGGGGGAGGGCGGCTCTTTCCTCCGCCCCTTACAAGGTTTACACCGAGCACATTTAAAGTGTTTCGGGATGTTGGACTTCCGGACACGGGCACAGCTTAGGTGAAGCCACACCAGGCAGCTCTCACACTCTATCATCGGCCGACCCGCAAACGGTTTCCCACACCAACAGGTCACCATACCCCACGATTCATCATCTGCAAAAACAAACAACTCATTGTCATCCGATATTTATGTCTTCGTTTTAATTTGATAGGAAAACAGACAGATTGAGGAAAAAACGGATTTTTCTCAACATTTCTCAACAACAACAAGTCCGAAGATATCGCAAAACGGCAAAACCTTGTAAGGTATTTACTAAACTAATTGTAACTATCCCCAAAGAACTCAAATGGGAGTATGAGTATATCTTGCATCATGCATGAGTAAAATAAAATAACCTAAAACCGCAAAGGATTTTGTTTGTTGAGAGCGGATTACCGACGGGGGTTCGGGATTAAGGGATTAATGAGTAATAATATAATTCATTTCTAGAAGATATATTTCTTTTAAACAAGACTTGGTGCAGTGAACACGAGCAGTTGGGTAGGAGCCAAGGAGTTGTACTCTTTTACTGGAATAACCTAATACATGTATAGGAATTATAGGATCAAATTTAAAAATTAAGTTGGATTCCCTGTCGTTATCAACGGCGCTTACGTTGGTAACTCTGTACCCTACTGTCCCTACAAGCCCAACTCGCATAGCTCGGTACGTTACCCCTACTTACCTCGGTGCAATGGAATATGTCGGGATTGAAAACACGTCCTATATCGGTATGGGATTAGGGGGTTTACTAACTCCTAATAATATTACATTTTAACATTTTAAATCCTGGTTTTGAATTTATAAACTTTGAAAAGGAAGAAAGGGGATTGGTTAGTAGTTTGTCAGGTGTTGAACTCACATTCGGGAGTTTCGATATCAACATCAAGGGAGGAGTCACTGTGGGTGCTAGAGGTACTAGAGCGGGTGCTTCCCCTCGCGGACTCGCCGACGGAATTGAGGGGACTCTCCAACTTCCGGGTGGAGGGAGGGGGCCGTCGGTCCGTCGACGAATCCGACGTTCCAGAGATCCGGTTCTCTTGTTCTTGTTCCTCCTCCTCCATGGCCTCGTGGTGGGGACGTTGTGGAGGGGGCTGGTGACCCTGTTGTTGTTGTTTTTGTTGTTGGAGGTAGGAGGCTCGGAAGTCAGCCGGGTAGTTTGCGTACGACAGAACCACATCACAGAATCTTAGGAAATCTTCAGACGTTCGTGGACGTTTCCTGTTACCGTTGTTGCTACTACTGTACACTCCTCCACTCATCGACAGCTCTTCCACCTGAAACACATTCAACGGTTACAAATTATATCCGAATTTTGGTCTTACTGCTAACAGTGCTAACACTATTTAATTAATAATAAACTGCATTTTCCTGGTGACAGTGGTGCTCATTAGTGACGGTACTGACAAAGTGCCAACCAGGCATTAGGCAAACATTTCCATCTTTACACAAATGTCTGGAATGTGGGAAAAACATTTCTTTGTATCATTTCAAACTTGAAAGTATGAAAGTACATGGTCAGGTTCGGAATTCGACTGTGTAGTAGGTCTTTTTTCTTTCAGTACTGCAAGACCTATTTGTACGTATTTGCACGGGACTACTGGAGATTAGTGCAGATACATATAATATACATTGTACATAGGATATGGTGTATGGGAACAATAGAGTGTTACACCCGTGGGTGTTGGGGCCGTTGGGGGTCAAAAGTCAGGTATTCCGTACCTTGTGCTGTTGCATGATCGAGGTGGAGGAAGGTCCGTTGTCAGGCATTCGAAGCATTATCTTATCAATAAAAAGTAAAAGAAGAATCTCTCGGCTAACCAACTGTCCAAAATATCTTCTCCATTTTGCGTTTCACATTTCTTTTTCTACCTTATTACATTTGACAATTAATTTGTCACGACATCACATTTAAGGTTCAGCTAATCTGTCCTGTCTCCTCCATCAACCACTGAACTACAACCAGTCAAGTAATATAACAAAAAATCATCCACCATCAATCCATCATCACAATTGCCAGCAGTCAGTATCAGTATGTAGTAATGTGGGATTTAAGTTCACAATACACAATACAGACAACAGAATGGTTGGCTGGGTTAAGTTGAGGTCAGAGGTCGGACTTGTGACTTGGAGATTTGCGGACAAGGGTTCAACGTTACTTGAACTGAAGGTAAGGTGAGTGTGGAGTGGAAGGCTGAGGCTAAGGGGTCCCTCTGCTCTAAAATGTGGACGAGTGGGATGGGTGACCCGATGGGGTCCCTTTTGCAGGATCACTAAACGGAGGATCCTGGTGCAAAGGCGGAGGGCTGAGGGCCACTAGCTAGTTCCTAGTCACTAGTTAGTGATTTTGATTTGAAAGTTGTGAGAGAGAAACTGTTGTGTTGAGAAGGTTCCGCTCCTCCTTCAATGTCCTTCCCACCAGTGTGCAGTGCCACCACTGACTTTGGAACACTTGGCGAATTGGCGATGGTGTGGAGCAGGGACTTAAGTATGGTTAATTAATTGTGGTTAATTTTGAGTTGTTTGGACTTGTGTGCGGAGGAGAATGTGGAGAATCGGGAGGATCGGATGGACGAATGGTTTTTATTTTTTTTTCTCTGAATTTGGTGAGAAGTTGAGGTAGTATTGTAGTTGGAGCTAGGTTGGGGCCCTAGGGGTGAGTGAAGTAGGAGAGTGGGACCCATAGAACTAGTTCTACATGTACTTCTACTAGTTGTACTACAGAGAAGAGCAGAGAAGAGGTATCCCACTCTGGTCCGACCGTACGCGAGCTCCCCTCTATTCCGACTCCAAACTCTCGGAACTCTCCCCGTCCAATCACACTCATCCCTACCATTCAAACTCACCCGCGCTCACACACTTTAACTTTAACTACAATACCTTAATTACTAATTACAATACATAATGTATTAGTGATAGTAGTTAGTTGGCAGCTAGGGACTCTTATTCATTCTCACTCCGATACAGCTGTTGTGAGCTGGTCCAGTACAGTAGCACCCCTTCCTACCTCTCAGCTACCTCAGCTACCCCTAAAAGTTGGTCAAAAGAAGAGGCAGTACCAGTACCAGCAACAACTGACCCTCAACGTCAAGACCTCAACTCGTGACGTAATTGGAGGTGATCGCTCATTACTGGGCTACGTGTCTCGAGATAGGGGGTAAGAGGTCATAGACACATCAGCGACTTACTCACCTCAATAACCTAAAGGCAAAAGGGTCCAGACAGAGCAAAAAAAAGTCACATGTGACCTATGACCTACCTGGGGAACAACCCCGAACCTAACACCTAGAGTCACTTCACCCCGTCCCATATCGCATACCCCATAACACATAAACGTTCCAAGTTGAATAAGTTCCACACCTTTCTTTTTTAGTCATCTTGTCATCTATTCAATTACATATCACATATTATGCAATATGCATTATGCATTTTGTATTTACTAACATAATTCATAATTTCATAGCCCAACCTCAAACGTATTACCTTGCCATGTTTTGTGTGCTAAAATCCTATGAACTGCATTTGTCAAAGTGAATTTTAAACTCTGAAATTTGGATTTGCAAGTTAAAGTAATTAGATTCGCTTGTTTCTTGTTCCGACGTTTCCATTTACCATAAGAGCAGAACAGCGTTTAATATTTACCCTCTCTATCTTGCTTTTGCCCTTTTTAGGATCAATTTATCCGTATTATGTATTAGTCCGGCCAACCCAGACCACAGACACCAACCCATGACACGCTGATGACACATGACACATGAGAAGCTGGACAAGTGACAGTTTAATCAACCGATAATTCATAATTAGCCACAAACTGTATATACCGATTCCGCTGATGAACCGACGATTGAAATGAATAAAAGTACACGCTGGCTGACTGAGTTGCCGATAATACTTGCTCCTTCAAGGCCTGACAATGAACAGTATCAACAGGTGGGCTTGAAGATTCATTTAATCTACGGAAAAGTAAATGTCGGTTGATAAAATTGCAAAATAATTATTATCCGACGTCCGACGTTGGGTTGGGGTTGCATGAGTACTGTGGAGGAAGACGTCTACTAATAAAAACTTCCCTTTTCTTTCTATTTTTGTCTCTGTTCACTGTTGTCTATAGCATAGTTGACAGTTCACTTGGGTTCGTTGTGGGGTTTAAAATAATTCTGTATTTGGAGAGAGGGGCGGAAGGGCTATATTCTCTTACCTCACAATCTGATTCCGTTAGAGGTTAGAGCAGAAGTAACAGAACCTTGACTTGTAAAACGACTTTAGTCACCCGTGTTAAAGTTTCATTATTTTTGTTTCTCTTCCGAATGATACTAGTTTGAAAAATATCGGAGTTGTTCAGTTGGGAATGTTCCCTTGTAAGTTACTATACAACCTTATGATCCTTGTTGGTATGTGAGTAAGAAAGTGGCTACATACATTTTGTTTAAGTTCAAACCTGATATATATATGAAATAGGTTATTATAGTATATGATCCTTTGTAAATGATTCGGATTGAATTACGAATGACGAACGGTATTAATTAAAAACGGACAATTTTCAGTTAAATATATGAAACTGAAACGCTTGAAAAGCTGATGTTCAACTAACATAATTATTGAATTTTATTTTGCAATGAAACTTCGTAGCATACAACTTGCATTTATTTACACCTACGACATTGACTTGGTGTTGTAAACAATAAATGTGTCAATGTATTATATATTGCAGACACTCGAATAACTTTATCTTTAGATTGAATTGCATTGATAAATTTATTAATTTTTTAAATTTCTTGTTGCGTTCTAGACGATGTTGAAATCGAGCATGACATGGGGGAGGAAAGCGGTGAAGACAATGCAGCCTCAAAGGGGAAAGGGGACCGGGATTCTAATGTTAAATATGGGAGGTCCTAAGGAACTTGCGGAAGTGAAGCCTTTTCTACTCCGACTCTTCCAAGACAAGGATATTCTGCAGTTACCATTTCAAAAAGCACTGGGGGCCTGGATAGCACATCGGAGGTCCCCTTCAATACAAGCCAAGTACGCCGAAATCGGTGGGGGTTCACCGATCCTAAAATGGACGGAACGGCAAGGTACTTAATACCTGCTTGCTGTTACTATTACTTATTCTGAGGGTAATCCAAATCCGTTCATACGGTGTGCATGCAAGTCACGTCCGTCAAAACCTTATATCAATTTTTTTGCATATTTTTAGGAGCCCTGATGTGTGCAGAATTGGACAGAATTTCCCCGTCCACAGCCCCTCATAAGCACTACGTGGGCTTCCGTTATTCCGAACCACTTACGGAACGAGCCCTTGAGCAAATGGAGAGGTACTTATACATAAATATGAACAATAACGAAACGACACTTCAACTTGACAGCTTGTGGACAATTACCGAAATATTGCTTGCAAACTTTTCGAACATGGAGTGTAACCGACATACATATATATATTTCAACCTTGTCTGTATAGGGATGGAGTTACACGAGCTGTGGCCTTTTCACAATATCCTCAGTACAGTTGCGCTACTAGTGGTTCTTCAATCCATGCTTTACATAAATTCTATATGGGGTAAGTAACCTTTGAGCTTTGATCTGTACACCGTAGAATTCGTAGAATACAACATATTCATTGGATGATGATTTAACTATGTATGGTTCATTGGTTCAGATCATTCAGAAATGTTAATCAATATATTAAATGATGTTAAGGAAAGCCAGTGCTATTAAATGGAGCGTGATTGACCGATGGGGAACAAACTCTTATTTAGTAGATACCATTGCATCGCAAATCCGTGAGCAATTGAAAGATTGGGAGAAACCTGTCGTCATCCTCTTCTCTGCTCATTCCCTTCCTATGTCGGCAAGTTTTATCGAAATTAAATCTATTGATCAGATTACGGATTTAAGCATAGCAGTATCAGTTGTGTTACTTTTAAATAGACCGTGAATCGAGGAGACCCCTATCCCATGGAGGTTGCAGGGACTGTACAATTAGTGATGCAGAAACTTAATTTCTCGCATCCCTACAGACTTGTTTGGCAATCAAAGGTTGGCCCTGTCCCTTGGCTTCAACCGTCCACGGAGGAAGCCATCAAAAGTACATTCACTTTTTTAAGCTCTATTACTAAAATATCGCTGTTTCTTTTTAAATACAGAATTCCAGCGTTGTTGAAGATTTTCCAAGGAATATATTTAGTAAAATATGGTAATTTTATTTGCAAAACCTTAATACTAGGCCTATATGTTTGTTACAGGATTGGCAAAGAAGAATCTTAAGAAGATTTTGCTGGTGCCCATCGCCTTTGTTAATGAGCATATCGAAACGCTGCACGAGTTGGACATCGAGTACGGAACAGAGTTGGCTAACGAAGTAATTGATCCTTACAGAAATATCGATATGGTCGGGCAGAGCCGGTTACCACATATCGGCTTGCTCTATTTTTCTGGTTTATTCTAAATGATGATGATGTAACTTGTAACAACAGGTGGGTGTAACAGTAAGGAGAGCGAAATGTCCCAATGACCATCCTATATTTATCAGTGGTCTCGCCAAACTCGTTGCAGATCATTTGTCTGCAGTAGAAGGGAATCCCCAGGAAGCAGTGACCCCTCAGCTCCTCATGACATGTCCCCTTTGTACCAGGGATACGTGTAGAGATACCAAGAAATGGCTATCGACTCTTAATACCAAATAATACCAAATAATGAGACAATAAATGTTCAGACCACTCTATTCTTGAAATAATATATATGAAATAGGTTGGGTTGCGTTGGTGGGCTGCAGTTTATTGTGAAAAAAGGCTCGACATGCAATTTACCGACGTTTTAATTGACCACAACATCATATACCTACATGCATATACCATAAATCCTGGTATGACCCTTTCTCCGGAATAGGACTCTTCTAGAATATTAAACGCACGAGGTTAAGGTTGTACAGAACGAGGTTTTACATTACTTTTATTTAAGGGATTAAATTCCTTGCAAAGCTCTGCCCAATAACTATTAATGGTCCAAGTACAGGAACACAGCTCTACTAAATTGGCAAATCGATAATTCATTCTAAAAAGTCGAGGATTTGTTCCCAAGTAATTTCATAGAAATGCATATCATGTATTAATTTTCAGCGTCTCCTACTCCTACGGAAGTATTTACCCCGTCCGTTTCCATTCACAATATTTACACGACTTACTAGTGTTATGAGTTACCACAGAATAGAAGGTAGAACCTACCCGATTCCTATTCTGTGACGAGTTATTTATTTGCATATCATTTGGTATAATTAGTGTCACAATAATTCAGAATAATAAATCTAATCTGTTGATCCCGCATGCTCTCCCACATCTTACTCCAAACTCTAACTGAACGAACGAAATGCGACTACTGACAGTGGTTTTTTACTTGGTTGTCTCATCCTACCTCATGCTCATTCTCAATGAATTAAGTTGAAATGAAGGAATTTAAGTCTCTAAACTGATTAGAATGAAGGGGATATTGATGTTCTTATCTCCCTTTAGGTTAGGATCATTGTAGAAATATTATTTGTATAAAGATTAATTATAGAAATGGGTTTTAAATGTATCTGATAATCTGATTGTTGGAAAAGAGGTGGTTTCTACTACCTAGAGTCATTGAGTAGAGTAAATGGTGTCGCGGGAATTAAAGATTTCAAATACTTGAGACCATGCGTTAGGAGGAGTCGCGTGCTTTCCTATTTCTTGATTTCTGGAATTCCTGATTAGTGCGGATTAGTGAGTAGATATGAAGTAATTAATTAGTGAAGAGTAGTTATAAATTAATTGCTAATCGGTTAATCCTCTGGTCTCTGGAAACTGTTGATTGGGAGAAGGATTGAGGTGATTGAGGATGGAGGAAAGTTTTCCAAGAGGGAAGGAAGGTGTGAATTCGGTTCCAAGGAACAAGGGGGACGACTTGTTCCAGTCTACTAAGCCATCCGTAAGTCACCCACACCCACTCTCACTAACCACTTCACACTTGTCCACTGTTTATTGACCATTCAGGTCACAGGTCACAACACTGCTCTTTGCTCTTATCCTCATGCATGGTTAATAATCTACTAAATAAATGCAATGTCAAATGTCAAATGTCAAATGTTGAATGTGCAAAGTCAAAAGTAAAATGTGAAATGACTCAAAACTAAATAAATGTGGAATATAATTACAAATTAACAATGAATAATAATAGCATGTCAGCATGTAATTGCAATATGCAGTAACAATTTAGTGTAATTCACAATTCCAAATTCACAATCAATGTTTGATGTTCCATCCTGCAGCCATTGTACATGGCACTGCTGGTGACTGGCACGGGACCTAATGACCTAAGACATAGATACATTCAACATTGTTGTTGTACACGTATGTGGTATGAGAATTAGGACGAGGAGCGATGCTCAATTTTAACAGTATAAATGGCATAAAGAAAGTGAAACTTTCCAATTTTAAATGTCCATGTAGAATATTTAAATCAATCGTCTATCCTGCATGCAAGATCGATTGTAGTTCGGCACGTTGAGCCCAAGAAAAAAATATATAAATTCAAAATCCAGAGATTCCTTACTTGAATATTTTGCAGAAGAGGAAGCGAAAGAATGTTGTCACAGTGGAAGAGGCAGAGCTGCTAGCTGGAAAAAAGAAAAAGAAAGAACGAGAGTTCCTGATCCAGCATCTCTCCTACGAGGTAAACTCTCGTCCATTATTACCAAGTCTTATAGCCTTTGACCTTGGGAAACATTTATTTTATGAAACGATAAAACTTAAAATGCATTTCAGAGTTTGTGTGAAGGGCTGCTGACACTTGGTAAAGTGACACTGGTTCGTGACCATGAGGTCCTCGTCAGCCTTCCGGGAAGAACAATTGGTTCCGTCTCAATTAAAGCGGTCTCTGGTCCCTATACACGAGCCCTCGAGTCCTTATCCACCGCCAATTTACCAGCGGATGAGGTAACTGAAAGCTACAAAATATTCCAACCCCTTCAAGATAATGTATTGTACTGTCAAATTCCAACATTATTTAAATTCTCAATCCGCTATTGTCATTTCTGCCATAGATTATGCACTCTCTTAAAGGAATGTTTCGGCAAGGAGACGTAACTGTTGTCAAAGTTATTGGAGTCAGTGAGGGGGAAAAGGGACATAGGATTTCATTATCCACCAATCCCACGGATATTCATGCTAATTGGAATGCAACTTTGATGAAGCCAGGAGTTGTAAGCCAAAACATGTTTTTAGAAACTGCTCTAACGTGCTAACTCTTTTTGAGAATTTGGTGTTTGAAGGTCTTGACAGGTGCAGTTGAGAGTCGTGAGGAGCATGGATACATAATGGACATGGGAATCAATGGGGTCAAAGCCTTCCTTCCCCATGAACGGTGCACTCAATTTATAAAGAACGTAAATGGGAACGAGCCGATCGGTAAGGAGTGAGACAGCCTCTGTAAACTGTAGAGCCATACACTTAACTTTTTCAAAGATATCTTTATTAACATTTATTGTATTGTTAGGAATTGGACAGCTGATCCAGGTCAAGATTATAACTTGCAAAATACATCGTCTGATGGCAACGATTACACTCAGTGCCATTCCCAAGGAGGTGGGACGGGTTAAAATAGACGATGAAATGGAACTTAATTATAGCACACTACTTCCGGGGATGCACGTTGATGGTATCGTTATGAACGTAAGATACCTACTTCGGATTTTAAAATATTGGTAGCTACTGTGAAGTACTTACCTATTATAGATACCTACCTATGTTGTTTATCTTTTAGACGCACAAAACCGGAATGCAAGTACATAGTCTCGGGCTTAAAGCGCTTATCCATCACGATCATTTGGACGACGCATGGAGCACTCCGTCCAAGTTCGAAATCGGCTCTACTCTGGCAGCTAGAATTCTGTACTTAGAACCCAATGGAAATTCTCCGTACTTGAGCCTTCAGTCCACTCTCTGGCCCTATGGTCCCTTCCGCCAGTTAAACAAGGACCAAACTATTGGACTAGGAAGTTTGCAAAAGGTCAGAATTGCAAGATTCGAGAAAAGAGGTCTTATTGTTCGATTTGACAGTGGTGACAAAGGAATCGTCACAATGCAGAGGTGCTCCGATGATTCCAGTTGGACCGAAGACGATATTGCGAAAAATTTCCCAATTGGAACTTTTCATGATTGTCGCGTGTTGGAGTTTAGTCCAACAGATAAGATTTATGTTGGATCATTTCAAAGGTATAAATATACTGTCTAGTATTTATTCTAGAAAATAATACATTTCAACAATTTTATAAACTTAAAAATGGGATATGTTTAGGTCAATGATCAAGCAAGATCTGGTTAAAATAGAGCAAGTTACTCCAGGCCAAAAAGTTGCCTGTGAAATAATTTCTTGGAACAATGGGGGTGCTATAGTCAAGTTTGGACACAATCTAAAGGGTTTCATTCCCAATCTTCATTTTGGAGAAGTGATTTTAAGGAATCCAGCAGATAAGTATCCTGTCGGCACTAAAGTCAAAGGGAGAGTACTTATGGTAGATGTACAAAAAAATAATATCACAATAACCGCGAAGAAACGGTTGGTACGGAGCGATGGCTGTGTTCTCAGCAAATACGGCGAAGTTAGAGTTGGAATGAGGGGACACGGCGTGATCCGAGAAGTACTCCCTGTCGGTTTACGTGTTTCCACAATCGGTGGTCTTCTCGGTTTTCTTCCAGTCTCGAAAATATCGAAGGAAAAGGTTGGAGATCTTCGAGATGTTTTCCATCCCGGCCAATCTATTGAGTACAAGGTGCATGAAATGGAAATGGATAGGAAACAACTAATTCTCAGTCTCTACGTTGCTTCAAAAGACGATAAAGAACTTGAAATTAAGGTTGACCCTGACGAAGAACCAAAGAAGAAGAAGAAGAAATTGAAGAATGATAAACTTAAGGCTAATAAGAAAAATAAGGAGTCAATTCAGATCATAGAGCTTGATGAAATTAAAGTTGAAGAGGATTGTGAAGAAGAGGGACGTAAAACGAAGAAATCTCCCAAGAAGAGGAAGTTAAAGGACAAGATTTCGGAAAAAAAGGAGCAGAATCTTATGAAGAAGATGGCCAAGAAAAATAAAAGCAATGAAACTCAAGAAACAACTGGCACTACAATTTTACCGTTGCCAGATACCAATTCATTCTGGGAAAGTGCAGAAATCAAAGAAGAAGATGAAGAAATCGCTACGATTGATGAAAACGCTGGGAGGAAATCTCGAGTTCGGGTAATTCAAAATTACTGATTTTATCATGGTTATTCAAAATTATCTTTGTAAATATTCGAACTAATTTAAGATTGTGACTTTTAATTTTAATTAAAAATGAAATAGAAGGAGGCACGGAAGAATCTAGTCGTGAGTATGGACGAGCATGAGCGAAGAGTAGCCGAAATGCCTAGCGAGCCGTCCCTATGGATTGACTTTATGAATTTTGCACTAGAGGTTGGTTACAATCTTATTGGACCAGTGTAACGTGTAACCCTTGAAACGAGTACATTTTTATTTTTAATCTTGTTCCTTCAGTCCCAAGATGTTAACAAAGCACGAGAGGTTGGCAATCGTGGAATCGGTCTCATGGGCTTCCGAGAAGAGAAAGCAAAACTGAAACTTTGGACTGCCCTTTTGAAAATTGAGTGCAATTATGGGAGTGAGGTTAGTTCTTTTTTAGATTCTATTTGTATTATAATTAAAGCTATTGCTCCGCATCATCTTTGAATAACGACGAGTATTGATTGTATTTAGGAATCACTGAAACAAGTATTAGAAGAGGCGGAACGAAGGAACGACAAATTTGAGATTCTAAAAATCATTGCTTTGATACTTGATCAAGCAGATAAGTATCAGGTAAAGACGAATATTCATCAGATTCAGTAGATTTGTACTGACTTTAAATTACGCAAGTTACACCGAGCCTACCATTGTACCTGAGTAATTTACAGTTTTAAATTGTAATTTATAGGAAGCAGAAAAGATTTACAAACGGATGATTAGCTCGTGTCGAATGGTATCTGAAGCTTGGATCCGATTCGGAGTGTTTTATTTCCACCATAAAAAGGCAAAGGAGGGTCGGGAGTTATTCCGCAGAGCACTTGAAGCGGTTGCTGTGTCTGAGCGTAAGATATTGCTCTTAATTGCCACAATAATGTTGATGTCAAATTTCAAATTACCTAGTTAATTCGTGTGTTCTCGTTTGTTGATTTTCCAGACATCCAATTAATATCTAAATTCGCTGGTCTTGAATTGGAGTACGGAGACGGAGCGAAGGGACGTACAATGCTAGATCAAATGGTAGTCTCTCATCCCAAGAGAATTGATTTGTGGCTCTTGTATATCAATATGCTAATCAAGGCTAAGGAATATGATGAAGCTAGGTAATATATATGCCTTTCGTAATTCGAAGGCAGGGTGTATTATCCTAAACTTGTGTTTTGAAATTAAACTGGCTGACTTATGTTAAAGGGCTGTATTGAGTCGTGCATTGGAGGTGAAGATCCATCCAAGGAAAATGAAGCCTCTTCTGAAGAGATTTTTGGACTTGGAACTACAACACGGAACGGCGGAGACATTGGCTGCTTTCAAACAGAAGGCAGTCCATTATTTGGGCGAAGTCGAACTCAGCATCCCGGCATAATTTATAACAATTTGAACAATCATTGAAGGTTTTTATGTTTCGGATATACTGGCGTTATTACTTGGTCATCTAATAAAAAATATGTTTTATAATTAACTCTCTATTTCTTGAATTTGTTCATAATGCTTTATTTCAAGCAATCCATCTTACAAATGGTAATAAGTATTAGGCTTTTAGAAAATACGACTTCGAAAAGCTAGCGAGCCATTTAACACATCATGCTCTGCAATTATATACGCCTATTCTGCAATGCAGTTCTGGCAAGGTAACTTTTCCGAGCAGTTTATTTATTCAAGAAAGACGGTAGTTAAAAGCTAATTAGCAAGACTCGGGTTAGGAACGTTAAACTGAAACAGTTCATTTAGATAAGTTTGGGCGGCCAGGAGTACGAATCCATGATATTGCGATCATGATGCTTATGCTGAGACAAATATGGAAAGACTAAGAAAAGCTAGTCTTGGTTAATAGGTAACATTGGTGATTGGAATAGGAAAGTAGGTTGCAGAATGTAGAGCCTTGGGTAGATTATGTTAAAAAATATGGAATTTAGGAGAGTCTGGGTTATCGTTTTCGTTCCATGGAATCCCATATTTGTCCCGTTAGCCATTCGACTCCTTCGGAAAGGCCTTCGCCACTGATGGCATTCGAAGCACAGATATGCCAGGGCTTATTTCCAATTCGGTCCAGACCGAGAGCGGCAGAAATCTTCACCGCCGACATTGCCTCCTTCATGTCCGTCTTGTTGGCAAAGAAGAGGACAGGGATTCGACGGTTCGCAATCTCTGGGTGCTGGAGCAGAGTGTCCAATTCATCCTTCGCCACCACAAACCTCAATCTGTCCCAAGTCAGCAACCATATTAATAGATTTCACCGTCATTACTTCAGAAGGGAACCTTTTTTGTTCCTATGCAACTTTGCAATTGTTGCAGCATATGTATAATCAACCGGGTGAACTATTCACCCAAGTAACTCGCTCATTCCGAAACGCTTAAACAAATACCCACCCCAAAATCATGCTTGAGTTGCACCTAAAAAATTACTGGAAGAAGATGGAGTTATTTGTAGAGAGTGATATAAAAATGTAAGTACTTGTCAGAAGAGTCGATGACGAAAATAATGCCCTGGCAGTCGCGGTAATAATGCTCCCAAAGACTCCGATACCTCCCCTGTCCCGACATGTCAAAGGCTGTGAAACCCACATTTTTATCTGAAATAGAAAGGAGGTTAAAGTGTTAAGTTAATTGAATGTTAGGAGAGTTAGGACTAATTGATAAATGTTATGGTGAGTTGGGTCGAACTTTGGAACTTCTCGACGTTGAATCCGATGGTGGGGACGATGTCGGAACTCCGGGTTTCCTCCGGTCGGAAATGATTGAGTAAAGTTGACTTTCCACTATTGTCCAATCCCACAACCAAAACGTTGACCTCCCGTTTCCTTAACCCAAACAGTCCTGCTAACTTGTCCAGCAACCCCATGACTCATAAACGCACTCTCTACTCCCGTTCCTAGGCAACCACTTGTCACAACATCACATTCATCTAAAATCTTATCAAAATCCACGAAACTGCAGCAGCAAAGCAAAGCAATTAAAATTCCAATATAGATATTCAAAATCTATCATTATAAACTTTACTTGCCTGCTGATACTGCAGTATCTAACTATAATCCAACATCCGTCACGGCTCCGCTACCCAATGCACTGTCTATACTATACATTCATGTCACCGGAAAAGCGATGGTATTTTACATGCAATTTTTCATGAAAACTAAGTTTTGGTTCGAGTAAATCTAAAAATTGTAATAGGAATTATTTATTTATCATTTATCGGAGTGATTTACCCAGTTCAGTTTTACAAGTAAACTTGGTATTCCTAAATCACAGTAAATGTCGGTTAATTAACAATACGAACAACATCAAAACAGCTACAATAAAACTGACTTACGCAGTAAGAGTTTTTGAGATATGAAGACCAGGAAGTCTTTGGTGGGTTTTGATTCGAAGTGTTCTTAATGCACTTAGATTTGTAAAACATAAAAGAAATTGAAGTAGGAATTCATAGCGAACTCTAATACGTTCTCGGCCTATCTTCCAAAACCTGTATTCTTTATTTCTTTCGCAGTTTTGAAATATTTCCTGACTGATAATTTTGTTGCATGTACTGCGACCTGCGACTGACACTCTTTTAAGAATTTCCATATGCATCTGTCTAAAAATTGTATGGCCGTATGCGCCAATGTGGACGAATACTGTTGGTTGAGGATTGTCAGTAATATTTCCAAGATTACATATACCCAAACACAAACACCTTAAAATACTATATGAAATAATTGTTATAAATACTTTTCAATACTCAGTATTTATTATTCAAATTCAATGGAATTTTATTAACTCTTACCAAAATCCTAAAATTCATACAAACATGACGCATTCATACATTCGAATTTCAAGATATCGATTGGACAAGGATATTGAGATTAACATATTATAAATAACAGAGTTAGGAATCGGAATACACCAGCAATACGTGTTGTTCATCATCGCGAAGAATTGAAAAGATGTAGTTTTGAAGGCTATAGTGGACGAGGCTCTCCGGGTTGTTGAGACTTGGACGAATCTGATATGCATTCCCAACTATCAGTCTCGCGCTTCTTCCATAAACTCACCTGAAAAGATACATAATATAAATCAATGGATTTGTATTCAACAGAACTAAATAGACAATATTTTATAATTCAACCACTGTATTGGTATTGGCATTAGTAAATTGGTCGAAATAAGTCGGTGGCGGTGAAAGTTAGGTAAAAACCGTAGTATTAGCACCTCATTTAACTCCGGTCGCTGATAAGATTCTTTTCACAACTCCCACAGGTACATGGTATTCTATTATTAAGTTTACAATCTAGTTGCCAGTGCCAGATAGTATTATTGTCTGTTTCAAAACGCAAGAGCCCTGACAAAATAAAAAAATTCTGCAATCTTAGTTGGCAATTGAAATTAAAGCCTCTAAAGTCACCAAGTTACCTCAAATAATTATTAACATGGGTGGGAATTCGAAATCCCAGGGCTCTTGATTTATGAAACAGACAATAGCTGTCTAAGGGGTTAACTCCACTACTACTCGAAATACGATCCTCCTTTGAAAATATTGGTGATTCCAAGTTAAAACCCAAGTTTTATGTAGCACTTGTTTATTTGAGTGAACTCAAACGCGTATAAAAATTAGTAAATAGATACAGTCAACAGTGTTACAAATTGCACTGATGAATTCTAATAAACATTTGACATTTTTACAATTGTTACTTGGAATGTTGTTATTTAAAAACTATCCGCCACCCGGAGAATAAGGCAAAGGCGGACGTAATATAGTTGTCTTACCTGATTGTCACCACCAGAAACAGCGAGAACGTCCCCAACAAAGTTCCAACTAACGTGCCAAACGACATCATCGAATACATGAAGCAGTTCGGGAGTCCAGGTAATTCCGTCACTTTCCCGATTGTTCCAAATAATAACCCGTCGATCTTGTGAACACGATGCAATCTTCATTTTCGTCAATCCAGCGGCCGGTGACCAAGCCACGTCTCGAACCCAGTCCGAATGACCTTCCAATTTAGTTTCTTCAACCCATTCTTCATTTTCCTCTCTAAAAAGGATACCACATCATGTATAAATTATGTTTCGTTAACTACGGCATTCGGTATTTTATATATTGCACAAGAATATAACAGAAAAAAATGTACCTCCAGATTTTAACCAAATTGTCGCACCCACCGGAAGCAAATCGTTTCAATAGCGGCTGATCTACAGATTTATCAAATGACGGTGCCGATGCTGGAGCCCATGTTACTGCATTACAACCCAACTGTTTTAAAGAAGCATTTTATGAATGTCAGAAACATTAAACCGTGTAATTCTGTCTTCGTTTATCAAGGTTGCCATACGCGAAGGAATAAATCGAAGACTATAAAAGCGGTATGGATTGAATGACGGCAACGACATACTTTCGGATTCGGATATTTTAAAATTAATTGAATTTCATCATGAATGACCTATAGAAATTTAGGCTGAAGAGCTTACCGTATGCGCGTTTGGAATTTTCTTAGCTTCCCATCGATCGTTCAAGAAAGAAAGAACAGTGATACTACTGTCTGAACTACCACATGCCAGCATTAAACCCCATTCGGGAGGAGCCCAGCAGACACTGTTGACTAAATAAACGAACATCAAACATCAAATTATGGACATGTCACTCACTAGGATTCACTTCTAATTAACAATTGTAATGAAATTAAATAATAAGACGGCATTACCAGATGACTCATGTCCATCATAAGTATACTGAATCTCCCATTTTGCACCTTTTTTCCCATCTGGTTTACTGCCCTGCACTTCCTTCCAGATCATCACTTTTCTGTCGTATGAACAAGACGCCAACAGGGTATCAAACCGTGGATGGGCCCAAGCCAATTGCCAAACCTAAGTAAAAGACAACGGTTTGAACGGTTACAAGATATCCGGCAGTCCGACAATTCCGGCATAACACTGCTCCCATTTGTTTGGTCGGATGTATCATAAAAACGGCCAAGAAGGATTTCATCGTGGTATATGAATTATGTTAAATCTTTATCATACAATATCTAACTAAATCAAACAATTCAAAATTAAACATGTTTGATGTGTTTGGTTTGCAAACTGGACTTGCTCCAAAGCAAAAGATTGACATCAGAATGTGATGCATGTCAAATGTAATTCTGAATTCATAATTAAAAATTGTCAAACTGTCAACAAAGCACAATGTCCAGGGACAATACATGTGATATGATAAAGGCAAGTCAAAAGTGAATAGATATGAAATTCTAGCCGATCTATCTATGATCTATGATTTCTAATGAACTTACCGGTCCTTCGTGACCCTTCAACTCTGCAGCAAAAGTATGTGCCCCGGTGCTGAGATTGAGGTCGAACACTCGGATGTTTTTGTCACATGAGCAAGTCGCCAATTTAGTACCGAGGAAATCCATTTGGGCATCGTGCTAAAAGTCAAAAGTTAAATTTCAAAACAAAAATAAAATAAATAAATTGAAAATTCAAACAAATTGAATTTGAAATAATGCACACAATCAGTGCAGTGACTACACATTATTTTGCATTTATACAATGTACAATATATATCGACATTGATTGATTGATTGATTGTATTCAACAATTCCCTGCGTTTCGTAAAATTCATAACCTCATATTCCATATTTGATATTCAATATTGCATATTTGATATTGTGACTTGACTTTCAGTGTCAAATGTCAAATGTTGAATGTTGAATGTAGAAGAATGAATTGATTGTTGATTGTGAATGTGAAATGAAATGCAAATTCAAAATTGGGATTTGACCATTGATGTTTTGGGAATGGGAATGCAGGACAGAGGACAGAGCATTAGAGCAAGGTGCAAGGAGAGAGAAAAGGTCAAACTTTGAACTTACGATCATATCCTCATGTCCGGTGTCGATGGTGGCAACGTTGAAGGTGGACATCCTTACCCTTTGACCTCTTCTTTGGGCTGGATCTGGCTGGTAGAAAACGTGTAACGTGAGAGGAGAAATGTGTTACAGTTTTGTGGAGAAGGAGAGAGAAGGAGAAGAGCAGAGAGAGAGATCCTAACCCTTCCACGTCAAACCAACAACTGACTCAAACATTGGACCAAAACCCGGCAAATCCCACATCCACTCCACATTTAACACTCTCCCACACCACCTATATCCTCACGCACTCTTCCCACTCCCAACAGTCCCAACCCACAACACTCACAACACTCACTCAAAGATATTTTTAACTTACATTCAAATCTACCATTAACCACTTACTTTGTAGTTAAAAAATAATAAAATTCTCTTTAGTCTTTATGAGTATCCTGGCTTAAATAATTTCTATTCTTATATTAAGTTATCCAATTAGGAATTACACAGACATCCACGAATTGACTGTAAGTTCATCGTTTCATTTTTTAACAATCCTGAGTTACCCCAACCATAGAGTAAAATTGAATGCATCGTCGAATTGTGAATTGTACTGGATAATACCTTTCCAACCATGTCATGCATTTATTTACAGGGTTAAAATAAAAAAAGCATGAGGTTTGACTGTAGACCTACAAGGTCAAGGTGACCAAAAGAACAAACTTAGCCTCCGCTAAAAGATCATAAATGGTTTAAAACCGTTTTCGTTTGAGATTTAGAGGAGTAAGGGAGAGGGAGGGATGGTGGAATGTAAATTGGAAAGGCCCTTGCCTTGGAGGGAGAGAGCTCGAGAGTATATAGAGATGATTAGATGATGAAGAGGGAAGAGTGAGTGTGTGGAGTGATTGAGGTTTGGAGTTTGGAGGGTGCAGAGGTTTTGGAGTGCGAATGTGTGGAATAAGTTTGGAGGGAATTTGGTGACTCCATCTCTGTCTGTGGAGGACTGGTCCCAGCCACTCTCAAATATCTCTCCACTCTCATTCAAAATATCGAAAAACCAGTAGACAAATCCAATGCCAATCCAAGTAATCCAACTCGACATACTTGATGACCCTTAGGAGTTAATAGGGCCCAACTCTAGATTTCGAAAGGAAGCAGTTGAGGAGATCCCGATTTTAAATAGGATTGAGCTGAGACGGACCGGGCTCTGAGCTAAAAGACAAACGAGGACACTCGATCTAGCTGGACTGGAAGCAGTGGACTAGCAACTGCATACTCGAACGACTGGAAGTGATAGAATGGGAAGCGGATGGAGATAAGATGTGAAAGGAAGATCGGATGGGATAGGACAGGGCATGGACATGAACATGACACCTCCCCCAACACCCTCTCCAAACAGGCCTCCTCCCCCACAAAGTAAGATCAGAGTCAACTCATAGCACATTGCACATAGTCGATAGTTGTTGTTGTTGTTGTTGTTGACGTTGTTGACGTTTTGTATTTCAGTTGAAGGAGGGCTAACGATCCGACGTAAGAAGAAGCTGGTGTCGAGCGGAGGTCAGACGTGGTTCAAGCGGGGCTCACCCAAGAAGAGCCGCGTGACGCTCGGCTCCACCCTCACCTCCTCCTTCAAGAGCAGAGTTGGTGAGGAGGGAGTCCCGGCCCCCCTTCCGCCCCTCCTCGTACAGTTCTCGCTAGACGGACAACCCGACCTACGACTCTCCATCTTTGACAAGATTGTCCTCCTCTCCCAGGTTAATTGAATGACACAGTGACAGTAACTTTATTTACACGCTCTCTGCCTCAAGGTCAAAAATGTCAAAATCTGAGGTCACAGGACTCTGGCACTGCACTTGCCCTCAATTCACTACGTACCACACTGTCTCAAAACATTCCTCTAGAATAGTAGACTTGTATCTGGAATTTCTGGAATCCCAAACACTCAAGCTCCTTTCCATTTACAATCTGCAGGGATCAAGATCAAGATATAATAAGATTAGATTTGAATTTGCAGGGCTGACACTATCTAGTATCAACTGAATTTAAATGAAATTAAAGAGAAGGAGATGCAAACTCCCATATCACATATTATATGCATGCAAACAACTGCATGTTATATATGTAGAGCAGACACTAGACAAGACAGTAGGATATCTACTGAACATGCAAATCGGCTCTCGATTACAATTACAGCTAATACAGCTATCACCCTACCCCATACATACCCTCCCTGCTTCCTTACGATTACTACCATTTATTTTTAAAATTAAGTTTACTAAATTAAAATCTCGAACGGATCGTTAACAAATGAAACGGGAGTTTTAAAAAGCAAAGACACTATATCACTATACATTGACCATTGATTTTGATTTTTAATGTTGCTATACAGGCACGTAACGGATAGATTGGTCTTAATATGAATTCGCCCCCTATTTCGGACAAATTTCGACCCGCATGAATTTACCCCCACGGATGATGAACTTGTCCCCACTGAGGATGATAAGTTGCTTCTCGGGCCCTCGCATTGTTGATAAATTACTACTAACGGACATATGTCAACTAGTTTGACGCGGAGAAAGTAGAGAAACTGTGACAGTTTTTTAAACATCATGGTCATCTATGGGTCTTTGAATTGAGTTCATCAGGGTATTGTCTGCCAGAAATTTAGGACCGCAGAGGTGGTTTATTAATTGAAGCATGAAATTGCACTAACTTAATTAACTACTTGTAAATTTAATATCCTTCACTTTGTATTGAAGGGGTTCAAGTTTCGTTTTAATATATTAAATGACCGATTAAAATTATTATTTTTATTGTTGTACTGACAATGGAGGTGCACTTCCTTATTACCACAGAGTGCAATGTGTTATATACCAAAAAATCAAGAAAAAAATAAGAAAAACGAAAATCATTGTGGCTCTTCTAAATTGGCAGTGGTTTTTGAGATATTTGGGAAGAGTATAGGGCTAGTTGTAATTATTTGATATTTGATGAGCTAATTAATCTCAGGAGGGAGGTGGAGATATGGCTCGGTGTGACTAGTGCAGTATCCCTTAATGAGCGCAAGTTACCTTCCTATATATTCCGTCCCCGTTAGTAGACCAGCTTCGGCTGAACCGGACTGACGATCAATAATCAAATCAAATCAAATTGTAGTGCTGCCTGTTCTAAAAACCTGCACTTGAAACAAGTATTGTTTTGTAGTATTGTATTGGAAACTAAAAGCTAAATAGTGTTGTTTTTGTTGCAGAATAAGTTGGATGAAGATGTGGAGGGTTCGGGGTTAGATAAGAGAGTGGGAGGAGAAGGTACAGAAACAGAAGAAGTGGTCCGACGTCTGCCAGAACCCCAGTTTGATCAAATCGTAGAATACGAGCTGACTGAAGGCCCTGGCCTCCCAAACGCCTACATTCGATGGATAGACGGTGGAGGGGAGGAGATGGCCGAAGAGGTACCCCATTCAATACATTTAATACATTTATTATTCACTCATTCGTACCCCACTGATTCCATGAATATCTAATAAATAATCTAGCATATAAATTCAGGAATATCCAGATAATCACATAATTGGGAAAATTGAATAATCATTGAAATAATTGATTTGCATTCCAGGTGGAATACGACGTTGACGAAGAGGACTTCGCGTGGCTGGAACTGGTGAACGGGATGAGAGGGACAGAATCAGCCCCCGCTGTCACTCTCCCCGCCATGGAGTTGCTAATGGATCGACTTGAGAAAGAGAGTTACCTTCAAATGCAAAGTTCGGGAGTTGACCAACGACCCGTAATTGACGACGACGCCGTTTGTTGCATCTGCATGGACGGGGAATGTCAGAATTCGAATGCAATCCTCTTTTGCGACATGTGCAACCTCGCAGTGCACCAAGAGTGCTATGGGGTCCCTTACATTCCAGAGGGACAGTGGCTCTGTCGAAGGTGTTTACAGAGTCCATCGAGGGCCGTCGACTGTGTCCTCTGTCCTAACAAGGGTGGTGCTTTCAAGCAGACGGATGATGGGCGGTGGGCCCATGTCGTCTGTGCCATCTGGATACCTGAAGTCTGTTTCGCCAACACGGTAAATAATTACAATGTTGTGTCCCAGCAACCTGTTTGAAATCATAATAAATCGTTACAAACGAAAATGTAAAAAGGGGGTGAAACCAAAACGTTACATTTTTAAATATTTACACGAATAACTATCCTTACTCACACGTAGGAGTTATTTGGTATAGGAATTTTCGAGTTTAAAGTTTTTGGGATCAGGGGGTGTGACCGACTATTTTTAATTTATATTTGACTTAAAGCCAAGTAAATGTAGGTTTCAAATCCGAAACCCGTTCTCAAAAAACTTCAGCCGTTCGAAAGTTAGAGCGTAAACGGACGTACGGACGGACGAATAGACAAGGTGTTCAAATTAAGGTGTTTCGCTCCTTAATAAACCGTTAAAAACGAACTGTAAGGAATGGTTGAAAACAAAACGACGCATTTTAAAATATTCACGTTATGAGTCATTATTGACGCGTGAGAGTCGTTTAGTGTAGAAATTTTAACGTTTCAATATTTTTGGGGTCAATGGGTGTGACCAACTATTTAAAATTTGTAGTTGGCTTAAAACTAACCAAACGTAAGTTTCAAATCCGAAAACCGTTTTCAAAAACCCTTAACCGTTCGGAAGTTAGAACGTAAACGGACACGGACAGACGGACAAGGTTTGTTTGTTTGTTTATTGGCATCAAGTTACCTAACTGAATGGGTCATTACACTTGATCAGTACAACATATTTAATTAATAAGATTAAGTTTAAGGTTATTAAGGGGTGATTACCATTACGCTATTTTACTGATTATATGAATTCATAGGTGTTCCTTGAGCCGGTGGACAGCGTGACAAATATACCGCCGGCCCGGTGGAGACTTTGCTGCTTCATCTGTAAATACAAGGGGAAAGGCGCTTGTATTCAGTGTCACAAGTCCAACTGTTATACAGGTAAGTATCAAATATATTTAAATAAAAGCCAATCAATCAATATACTTCGGACTTGCTTAGGTTCTAGAAACTATTTTATTATTTAATCCAGTGCGAGGACAATTTTATTTTATTTTTGCTCTGAATTGTTTTCAGCTTTCCATGTAACGTGTGCTCAGCATGCGGGTCTCTGTATGAAAATGGAAACCGTTCGCATCGGTTCCACAGTCACCGTTAGAAAGACAGCATACTGTGACAATCATGCGCCTCCCGACTTCATTCGAGTAAGTGATTAACAATCTAAAGAAAACAATACCATCCAATAAATCTTTACTTAACAATCAATTGTTGTACTAACAGAACAGAGATGGGGAATCTCCAACAGTTCGACAAAAGCTGAAAGCTACACGGAAGATGTTAGCTGAAAAACGAAGTGCGATTCCAATGGTATCCATCCCAACCATTCCACCTGATCGTGTCAGTCAAATCTCGTCGTTAGTTAACTTCTCTCGCAAAATCCAATTCATCAAGCGGTTAATGAGTTACTGGAAACTAAAGAGAATACAACGGAATGGAGTCCCTTTACTAAGGCGGCTCCAAGCAGCCTCTTCTGCGTCTCATCATCCTACATCCTCGCCCACATCTCGTCCCAAAATTCAAACCCCTCTACAGGTAAACCTTCTTGAGCCTTCCATTTGTAACTTCAAATCCCCCCGAAAACAACGTGTAGAATTATTAAATCTGACTAATGGCTTTTATTGCTCAGGCTGAAAGCTGGAGAGGAGAATACCAGTACTTGATGCGACTGAGGCAAGATCTGGAAAGAGCTCGCCTCCTTTGTGAGTTGATTCGAAAGAGGGAGAAATTGAAACGAGAAGCCCTTGTAGAACGAAAGAAAGAATTGGATCTCGAACTTCAGCCTTTGTCTCTGTTTCTCCTAAATATACTCGATAAATTGACTGACAGAGACACGACGGGGATATTTGCAGAGCCCGTCGACCCCAACGAAGTTCCAGACTATCGAAACATTGTATGTCATCCAATGGACCTCTCTACAATGAGGTCTAAGGTGGTTGAATTTAATTATTACAATGTAAAGGAGATGGAACTGGATTTTAACTTGATGATAGACAACTGTCTCCTCTACAATTCCAAGGAGACAATGTTCTATCGAGCAGGACAAAGACTTCGAGACGCTGGACGGTTCATATTCAGAGAAGCGTTTCGATTAGCCGACGTTATCGGATTCAGCTATTCGGCAGGAGTCCACACTGGTATCCCACCATCCAACTCCATTCCAAGGCTGACGGACGATGAAATTCAAGAACAAATAGAATCTTTTCTCTCCAGTCCCTCTCGAAACTCCATCCCTTCTGACAAACATATAGCCTTATTGGAAGACCTCATGGACAAAGCCGTTTCCCTTCAACATCCCCTGACGAGAAAAAAACGATTTTCGAAACTGAAACAAGAAGTTTCTCGATTGAAACGAGTCGCGGGACAGCAGGAATCCGGAGATTCCACCCCCTGTTCCCCTCTTTTCCTTCACCAGACCGAGAATGAATCCCCCGTTGCATCCCCTCCTCCAAGTCCAAGGAGGCTTTCAAAGACGAGTAGTTTGAATAATACAGATAACGAAGACCAGAAGCAGAGGAGTCGGCCTCCAAAAAGAAAAGTTGTCAAGGAAATGGAGAAGGCTGCTGCGGAGAAACAGCGTGTATCTCCGAAACGCGATACTCCAGCTCGTCCCACCACCCGTCATCTGAGAAATTCGTCGTCAGAGTCAGTAGATCCTTCTCCTCAACAGCCAATTCCCCCCATCTCAAACAATAAGAAGTTTGAGAAATCGAAGCTCCGTTCCGTTGCAAATACCGTGTCTGAAGGAGCCCCATCGGACGGAATTGTAACAGGAAGACGCCGCCGACCTGAGCGAAAGAGTTCACCAATCAACAACAACAATTCCAATGGTATTTCAACTCAACCTCGTTGGTCTCCCCACCGAAATGGACCACCAACCTCTAACTTGCGGAAACGCGGTGTTGAGGGCTCCCCTCTGATTTCAGTCAGAGACAGCTTCACAACGTATCGGAGTGGTGGGGAGCCTGAAATTAATTCAGAAGGAGATTCGGCGAATGAGGACCCTGACGAAGATGAGCAACTGACGGATGAGGAGGAAGCTGGTTCAACTGATAGTTCTTCAGATGAATCTTCACAGTCTGACTCCTCTTCCTCCTCCCTTTCCAACTGGAGATCGAGGAAAAAGGAAAGTCGTAGCTCAGACGATCAAAGAACTACCGAATCCGAGCCCGACGATTCCCAAAACTCTCCAAATCGAAATCAAGACGACGAGGAAGAGGGTCGTATTGTTTTGAAAGAAGAACCTCAAAACATTGGAGAGATACCGTTAGAGCCCCTACATCTCGTCTGGGCACAATGTCATGATAGGACCTGGTCACCTGCCCTTATAGTTGACCCATGCATGAACCCAGAGTTCAATCAAAACGGAGTAACGATTCCTTGTCCCCCGCCTGAGGTCCTCAAGCAGCGGCCCGGCCGACGACGTCACAACATCTTCCTCATCCTCTTTTTTGACAACAATCGGACATGGTAAGCAGACACTTGCAAAAGTACATTATGCACCTGTACATTATGCAAGTGTGCAATACTAAGCTGATTTTAGCGTAAAAAAATCGATCCACATTTTCCCTCTATGACATGTATGGCAAAATGATATACCTATTCTACTCCGGGATTGAAAAGCTTTCATCCTAAAATCCTAACCATATTTGTTTTTGTGACTTGCAGGGAGTGGGTGACACGGAGTGAATTAGAACCCTTAGGCCTCTTTCCTGCATTAGACAAAAGACGTTTAGAAGAGGGTCGGAAGCCGGGAGAGAAGAAAATGGCACGACGGGCTTATGAGAAGGCAATTCTTCATCGGTCATCGGTGGCTGGTCTCCACCCTGCTCCAATCCTCTCATCACTCGACGAGTCCGAGTAGCCGCCTCTCACCATGTACAAATTCATATCCGGAATCCCAAGTATTATATAGTCTCTAGAGTATTACAACACCACATTAAAAGTCAGTCCCATTTACATGGATGTTATAAATCCTACCTAAAACTAAAACACACACATGGATATCGTGAAATCGCAGAGATTAAACTCAGCTGGTAATTTTTTAATGAATCAACAAAACACTTGTACGGACCATTATTTATGTTTCAATAATCCCCGGCTATCAATGAATTTTCTTACTATACATCCAATCTTTGGTCAAGGTTTATTGAAATTGTCATTTGTCATGCCCAGAGATTCATAAAAACACAAGTATAAAAGTTAGAGAGTATTGAACAAGAATGGCAGGGATGATGGCACCCATCAGTGGCTCAGGATCCATGAATACAACGGAGTTGATTAGACTGTCTTAGAAGGAATGTATGTCAATACTGGATTACGTGATTGTCCTGATCGTGATTTACGGCAGTGAAGTACAATTCAAATTACTGACATGGCAGAGGCAGAACCGTGTTGTGCATCCAATTATCGTACATATTCAAACTCCTCCACAAACGGAGGATAGATGAAAGATGGAGACAGGAAGAGATGTTCCTAGAAGTACAAGCCATTTTATTTAGTTATACTTTTAAGTTTTTGAAATAAATGTATATCGTTTGATGCGCGTATATCTTAAATATCCGATTTAATAGACCCAGATAATATCGGATAAAAAATTGATACTAACTTGACTTTAAAAAAGTGGCCATGATGATAATGGTTAATAGTGATGCATAGTTCCCCCTCACCCTACTTATTTAGGGGCCTACTTCACAAGAAGACAACATGAGAAACTGCGTACGTATATTATGTCAAAAGTCAAAGCGTCAACTAACAAGGGAACATTCCCAACTGTACTATCCCAGTATTTTTTAAACCTAACCCTACTTTACCAGGTAAAAACCACTTTGTAGTTTCGCCACCTATAGTCCATATATATTTCTTATTTGGAATTGCTTTTTTGAATGAGACAGGTTTAAAAATATCGAAAGATTCGCATTGTTGGCAATGTGCAAGACCTGGATAAATTTTGATAGTCACCGATACAATCTACGGACTACGAATAGCTGAACCTAACCCCTCCGATTGGCAAAAATCTAAACTTAATCTTAAACTAATCATATTGATTTAACCTTGAAAGTTGAATAATAGGTGTCTATTTGGATTCTGTAATTATTGTAGATTGGGCGGTCATCTTCATATGGGTGTGTTGGCTTTACATCGACGTGGGCAAAATTGAGTGGCATTTTCTTTCAATTGGGTTGGGGGGTAATGTTCATATTTTAAGGGGGCGCATTAAAAGTAATCCTCTTTACCTGTGCATGTGGAAGAAGCTCGTGAATGGAGCATGCCAGAGTGGAGGGATCCGGTCTTTCTTCCCTGTCCAACTGCCAACAATTCAACATGATTTGATACAAGTCGTCACTTATAATATCCAATTGATTAGGTCGAGCAAATCGTCCCACTCGCGCTTTTATGTCTTCGGTACGGATTTCGGAAAACGGAGTCCCCCCTTTGTTAAAACACACAAATTATTAAATATTGTTTAATAAGCCATTCAATAAGTTCTCTGTCCGTTCGTACGTTTGCGCTCTAACTCATGAACGGATCGGAGTGGACCGGAAAAAAATACATTGAAGAAACTCATGAAATTACTGCCTTACTGCATACCGTTTCTTATTGTTAGCCAAAAATAGTTGTGAATTGCAAATTGCATAGGATTTATTCTGCCCTCCTCCGTCGTAAGCCTTTAGGCTAGAATATTCCTATTTGTATTACTTTTATTCGACAAACCGACCGGACGAACCGACAGACAGACGAACGGTGAAACTGGTTGACACCATAAGCTCCAAACGTAAATACATCTTACCCAACGAAGCAATCTCCCACAACAAGACTCCAAAGGACCAACTGTCACAAGGGCTGATACACCGGTTATGGAATTGTTCAACCGCCGTCCACCGAGTATAATCTCTTGCCTAACACCATATCAATATCATTATTAGTCTCTTGCTCAAAATAGATTTAGAATCAAGAGGTACACAAAGGACTCACCTTGCCAGGAGGGTCACAGGATAAAACTCCAAATCCAGTGACCTTTGGCTCAGCAATTTGTTCTCCCCGCACCAAAACGTTACATGCTGCTACTTTACCATGTTTTATCTAAAGCGAGAAACCCGTCAAATTCATTACATTCAAGTCATCTAGATAATTCTAATCTCAACAAGTTGTTGCCATTTAATATTGGTTTACTAAAATTAAAAATGCTAGAAACCTGGAAGGAGTGAAGATGAAAGAGGGCTTCAGAGATAGCCATGGCACAAAGAAGAAGGGAGTTGGGAGACGGGGCCTTTCCTCGAGAGTTGACGAGGTGTGTTTTGAGAGAGACACCGGCTTCTTCGACACCCAACCACATCCACTGACTTCCTTCTTCCAACCAACCCACAAGACTCATCACATTCGGATGTGAACTGAGAGATATGAAGTCACTCAGATCTTTGTACAAGCTCTCTTCTCCAACCGACGGAAGTTGAAACAGGACAATCGGTTTCGATTTCCACTCCGATCCAAATACAGCACCGTATCGACCATCTCCAACCAAAACGGTAGAGGCAGAGTCCCCTGGCAATGCTATATCCTGCCTGCCGATATACTTTACGCTCTGAAGCGAATCAAGGCATTTCCCCCTCCAGTCTTCCTCCGCCACGAATCCAGCATGTGTGTATCCAGCTCCTCCGTCCAAACACTCATCCTGTAAATCGTGTGGTTATAAAACAAGGTTGAACAAACTTCGAGACTTGATGCCGATAATTCTGACACAATTAAAATGTTCGGTAACTATTTCTTACATGATAGTATGTCGATGGAGTAGAAGAGCTGTTCTGATTGGAGGAAAAGTCTCTACTCAAAGCAAGCTGATGGTTTTCTGAAGACGAGCGGTGACGTTTTGATAGTACATTGAGTTTTAGGAGAAAGAAAACGATGACACAGCAAAGAAGAATTATAGACCCTATTCCAACTGCTATCCATAGAACAACCACAATCGCTCCTCCGTCACCTTCAACGATTATCACCTTCTCGCCACTCTGATACTCGTTTTCTAAATACAAATGGACATGAGTTGAGGTACAATCCTAACTCAACAAAATCCGAACAGTTCCAATGCCTTTGTTTGATTTACCTGGTATATGCGAGTGTTGTTGATGGCTTGTCGAGGAATAGGAAACGAGAGTACGACCTTCCTTGCTTGAAACAATTCCTAGAGTCGGATGCCAATGCCCACGGGAAGGAAGCGGTCCATTGTAGAACTTCCCTACAACTTCCCCCGTTCCAAGTGTGAACTCAGGAGGTAAGGAGTCGGCAGGGAATTCGGCGGCGACGTAGTAGGAATAGCCCAATTGGACGGATTCATTCCAAGTCACGACGTTGTCTTTGTTAAAGAACGGTATTTGAAGCTCATCGATAAGGGCAAGGCGGTAGGCCGTCACAGGTCCTTTCGTGTTTTGCACGGGATGAAGGGCAACTCTCATTTTCCCATCTTGTTGCCACATGATTGTGGGAGAGGGTGGCAAGTCGGGTGTGCCTATTCGAGTCCAGATAACCTCAGACAAGGCCCTGCTCCGCCCTTCTTCTGTAACGGCTTCAACACTGACATTGTACTTTGTTCCAGGGGTGAGGCGAATTAAGTGGGTCTGGGTCACTTCGGGTTCCAGTTCCCAATTTTGAGTCATCACGATATCCTGAAACATATTATGCTAGCCATTATAAGTTACATTCAATTTATATTCCATATACCTAATTAACAAAATAATTACTAAAATAATTTATTCAATGAATTTGAGATCGTTTGTCGTCCCATATCGCGTTTAAAGCAAATCACGCCAAGTCATACATTGGAATAGGAAAAGAGAGAGGAGGCCGTCACAGAATATCCCTTTAAGGGTGAGTTGAGTGCCAATGGCGCCTTCCAAGAAATCTGAATTACATTTTCTGTTTTCAGAAGAATCACCAGCCCCACTGGGGCCGAGGGCACTGAAATATCAACAAAACACACTTAATTAAACGCTAGTCTTATTACACTTTATTCAGAATAGATTGATGGGGAATTTCGCTTGGACAGTTGGTAACATTCAGTTAGTTATTAAAACATTGAGAAGAATACAAAATGACACTTAATAATCCCATATCAAACAGTCAAAGGTTCAAATGGATCAAACTTACATGTAAAATGTGTGTCATAGACGAAAAGGGAGGACTCTGTTCCACATTGAATGGACGGCTGAGTCGAGCAATTGTTACATGAGGAACTGAGTCCGGTTCGTCCATATGAGCTGCCACACCAACATTTAGCATCCGTCCCCACCCCAGCATAACTAAAGAGATTGAGAAATTATACAGAACGTCTGTTTTAAATGTGAAAAACTTCATTCATTAATTTCTCAAATACCACAGATACTACGTACAACGTATGGTAATTGATCCACATTATTGAACGCTAACTCCTAAGATGAATCGAATTTCAAAATCGGCACTGGATTAAAACTTGAGAAATTAACAAATGAAGCTGTATTAATATTTAGACAGAGCATGGACCACCACCACCAGTAGTGTAGTCTACATCTGCATTATATGCCATTTTGTACATTTATACAAGATCAAAGGAAGATTGCATATATTTTGATTTTTGATTAAGTCAACTTCCTGGGTTTTTACCGGAAAGAATTTTTGGGACAAGCAGTGAGGCAGGCACTAGGTTCGGTAACAGTAACATTGAACCATAGGTCTTTGTGGTCGCTGGCTGTGGTCTCCGATCCAAGATAACAACCCATTGGAGTCACATCTCCCCAACTACCTGTAGTATCAAACAATCATTCTCGTCTCAATTACATACAACATATAAATAAATAGAATAAAGAATATTAATATATACTGTCAACTTAATCAAGAATTGATAATCGTGATAAGGAATGAAACATAAAGAGCTGAGAGCTAAGTTAGGCTCGCTATAATATCATGATTTTGGAAGACTTACTTGTTATTGTAGAAAATATTAGGAAAACCCTCAATAGTATCATATCCATTAGTTTGTCAACTACATTTGACATTCAACATTCAACATTACACTTAAAAGCACAATCGAATCCTAATCATTGCATGGCTCATGGACATGGTCAGGCAGGGGTTGTCAAACAGCCTTAATTCATAATTATATGTCCAGATATTTCTCTCAGCATTTAAACATTATTCTAAATTACACATTATAAGTTTTTAGTCTGTATCCAAAAAAATCAAATCTATATCAAATATGAAGACAGTCAACAGTTTGCAGTTCATAGTTGCAGCACAACATATTTTGATGTTTTATGTCTCGTTAATGATTGAATTGATGACCCTGAGCTAACAACAGGTTGGATACCCAACACCCAAAAACAAAAGTACAAATGAATTGAATCGGTCTCCCACCCAGTCAACTCAACAGCAAACCAGTTTAACAGTTCAACTCCAGAAACTCCGAAAGAAGAAACCAAACTCTACCATCACATCAAAAGCAAAGCCTGGATTCAAAAACTTAAATCCGCCGCATCTGTCAACATCAAAAACCAACCCTTCAACTTCATTTCGCAATATCCCCTACGAAATAATAATTAATGTTATGTCAGAATGAAAGGTTGAAATGAAAAGAACCTATGGCTCAGAGGTAGCTAACTGAATGGCTTATCTTATAGATTTTTTGTTTTAAAATTAAAATCGATCATTTCGAACCAATGATTTTACATTTTGAACATTTTATAGAATTTATCAAAAATAAAAACAGTACTGTATCATTGTATGTCAAGAATGAGTGTACGAATGCTTAATGCAACATCTTTCAAGTTATGGTATGAAATTATAAATAGCAACAAAAAGGGGATATATCAACTATGAAATGAAAACTAGTCACATAAAAGTTAGTTACAGCCTCCGTTTGCAGTGCAAAGTGGATTTTTTATTTTATACTTTTATAAGTTTTAACAAAAACAGCTTTCAAATATGAAATTAATCAAAAATAGGCCTAATCATAAATTTGTTGACAAATTATGAGCGTCAGAGTTTAGAGCTGTTAAAAGAAGGAGCCGTCATCCTTTTTGTCGGAGGACGAGGGTCCGTTGTTGAAAAAGTCAAGAAAAGCACTCTTTTCTCTTTGACCAACGATTTGGATTTCCGACCCAGTATCATTGATCTCCCAATTCATAGGCGTCCCGACTTCAAACACCGATTCCTGAGTTCCGCTCATTTGGCTCCCAAACAGCGAAAAGGAATCACTTTGCATAAAGGATTCAGCCTCCGCGCCTGTCGGAACTGGCAGATTCAACCTGCCGAAGAAGTCGGAAGAAAATCCCGGGTAAGGCTCAAACAGCGTGGTAGCTGGCTCGGGTTCACGAGGTTTCGGGAGTGGAGTCTTAAATGGTGGCAATTCTTCAACAGTCTTAATCTCTTTCGGCCGTGCTTCTGTAATAAATATAAAACACAAAGAATTAAATACTAACTACTACTGTATAACATGACGCGGTCGTCAGCGTCATCAACATTGCTGTTATCAGGATGACACGGTTTTCATATTACACAAGTTGCAAATAATTATGGGATTACGACTTCATATTCCAATTTAGACGTTTGGATAAGTTCATGGACAAAAAATTGGAGACTCTCCAGTTTTTTTCCTTTTCCAAATAAGGCCCTAATTTCCCAGTCTAAATCCCCAGAACTCTATTTTAGCGACGATCTCAAAACCAATGGGTATTTTCATACCCACCAATGAATTCGCAATGAAACGTAACGATTAATAGTATAAAAATGTTCGAAACTTTACAATCGGGCCCGTCCCTCTTAAGGGAGTAAATAATGAGGATCAAAGATCTACGAAAATTCCTTATAGTCGTGATTGGCGTTATTCTGAAAGTCCTGTCTGTCGGTGAAACTAGTCACTTAATCGTAATTAATCAACAACAAACGCATACAGGTACAGCTCAAGCCCTCATGAAAAAACGGTGCAAAATAAAACCAATACCTGGTGTCCGCGACAGTGTTTCGGAAGGTCCTGATTTTGCTTTATCCTTGTTTTCTCTCTGCACAACGTTTTCAACACCATTTTTCGTTTTAGACGCGCAATCTGCTGAAGTGAGTCGACCGGATGATTGAAGATGAGGTGTTGGATTTGTCAACTCCTTTATACCTCCCGGCCCCGACATAGCGTCTTGAGCACTTTTTTTTGGCTTCGGCATAAAGTCTCCTAAACAAAGGCGGGGGAGTGGCCGGTGTGAGTGTAGTCGGCGTGTTTCCTTCTCCTGGTTTTCTTTCATCATACCAGTTTTAGAACCTTTCATCATTTTAGGTGCATCTTCCCTCGAAGTGGTTGGACCTGATGTCCGTAGTTTATCCAACCGCTGTGTAAGGTACGATACCGACGAGGGCGACGACGATGGCTTGCTATTCTGTACACCGTCTCTCATTCTTTTTCTTTCAAAAAATCCAGCTCCAGTCTGGTTGTCCTTATTGCAGGATACCGAGGTGAGGACTTTCAACGTCGAGGGTTTTTTATAATCTTCTTTGGGCAATGACCCACACTGACGGATGGATTCATTTGACATGTTTCTTGATGAAGTCATTTGGATTGTTGCGTTCCGATGACCACAGCGGCGACTGAGGCTCCTTAATTGTTTAATTTTGCGCTCCAATTCTTCTCGTTTTTTGGCAATTTCGACACATAGCTCAACAAAACTTTTCCAATTATTTCTCGACGCTGCTGTATTTGTTCGAAAAGCGTCCTCTCTCTTGACTAGTTCGTCCATTCGAAGGTCCAGAATCTCACGAAGTGCAACGTACGAAGAAGTGACTTCCTGATGCTCCCTGAATCCAGTAAAGCTGTCAAACGTTTTCTATATCAAATAGTGAAAAAATTAGGTCCAAATCAAAATCAAAACGTTTCTTTTTTAATTTCAAAGTCCCTAAACTTAGACGTTCAGACGTTCAAGCTCGCTCATTTGCCTCACTGCTGGTTTATACATAAGCCGTACAATAGCACATTAAAGGAATATAATCGAGATAAACAAAGTACTTAAGGGTTAAAGGGGGTTAAAAAAACTATGGAAATTTTGTTTTCCCATATAAACATCGATCAATCGATCAATTGAACTAATTATTTTTTCTAAAAATTCCTTGAGAAATTCAATATTAGAGATGGTCCTTCGATTTTTTAATTTTTTTGTACCACATAGTCACAAAAATTTTAGCTTTTTGATGACAGTGTTTTCAATTAAACTGAGTTTTTCAGGTAGTTCTTACATGAAAATTAAAAATCGAAGAACAATCTCGAACAATGAATTTATCAAGGAATTTTTAGGAAAAATAATTAGTTCGATTGGTCGAATTTGTACGAATTTAATGCAAGTAGCCAAGTAGCGTTACCTCTGCTTTACGAAATGAGTCTTCCAAAGCGTCGACTTTTCGATGCCGATTATCTTGTAGAGATTGCATCAGTTCATTTTTCTGTCCTTCGTCGAAGCTCCGGGAGTCAAAGTCGCCAACAAGCTCCGACCTTATATCTTCCAATCTGGAATTTGAAGACATGCTTGCATTTAAAAATACGCTTTCCAGATTCCCAGTCATATAACCTTTTTTAAATTTCGTTATTTAGTTTGCTCAAAGCTCAAAACTTGTAGCATTTTTTCAATATCTGTATATCTGATCTGATGAGTGTAAATGAAGCTGACAACCAGGCTTAATAATTTCAATTAATTATGAATCAAGTTTTGGTCAAGTAAAATTTAACAATTTTCCTGAATTTGAACATTTTCAACCCTGGGAGGTTGGAAAACGGAATTTTAATGTTATCAAATACCCGTGTCGAGTATCTAAACGATAAAACAACGGTGTTAAAACTGTAGTCAACTGTGTTGAGTGGTGTGTAAATTGCAGTTTCGTCATGTCATAAGTAAATATATAATAAAATTAAAAGCAATTATTTAAATCAGATGTAAGGTTAGATAATATATTAATAAATATACATTCCAATGCTTAATATTTCCATGTCAAACAAAAAACCAAACCCACGGCTGCCGCGGCACGGCATGCGTAGACCAATGTGAAATGAATGAAATGATGAATGAGGCAAGGAAGAGTCATACCTTTCCTTCTTTTTCATGTCGCGTCCAAATTCAGCTTTCATCTTGTCCGACTCTAGCTTGAGCATGTCACCCTTTCCGGCGAAACCTTCGTTTTCTTTCTTAACAGCCTCAAGGTTCCCCTGAAAGTCTTTAAAAGAAATTAAAGTATTAGTATTAAAACTTCAATGATGTTCTACTACACAAGAAGAAGAAAGATGGAATGTAAAATGTGAAATGCAATGTGAAATGTATGACTAACGAGAGACGCGGTCTTCTCGGTCGGAGATCTCGACATTCTTTGTGCGACGATGGCTGTCATATTCGCCCATGGCGGAGTAGAAGGGGTTGCCTTGACCTTCCATCGCTGATCTTTTCCGGTTCACAGAAGCTTCAGAACACAAGCGGTTGTGGAAATGTGGAGACGGCGTGCAGTGAAAATGCGAGAGTGAGAGAGAGAGAGAGAAAATGGAGCTCCTACCACAAGGAGAGGAGGAAGGAGACTGGACTGGAGAGGCAGAGCAGAGGCAGAGGCCTCCTTCTTGCCTTCCTTCTCCTCTATTCATCGCACACTTTAGTCACACTACTCCTCCTCCCCTTTCCATTTCCCAACACTCCTAAGCGGCCCATATCATCCCTCAAAAGACAATAAACCCATGTAACGGGTGTAACCAAGTGTTGAAAACAGGTTTCGCACCCTGCCTGCTGTCAGTGCCAATGGGAGTGGTCCCGTATACCTCAAACATGTTCTATAACTCATGGGAATCCTTTAAAAGTCAAATCTTAATTTCCCCAAAAACCCCGGGTTTCGCCCCCTGGTGTCAGTGGGTGGGGCCTAAATTATGCTCTGCAGAGTCATAAAATAGGTATCCATAGTCTATAGGTAAACTTGATTCTGAGGAACAAGATTACGGCCCTGATTTGAAAATGTTTCCACAATTAAAAAAAATGCCAGAGTTTTGTTTCCACATTTTAAAACCTTAAAGGTTTGTTTCTATATTCGGATTTTTCAAAGTTTTGTGTCCAAATATGAAAAATTTTCTAAAGTAAGTATTTGTTGCCACATGAAATGTGGTCCAGGTTGCCGACCCTTGATTTGAACGAACAATCTAAATACAGCTATACTGCAAAAGTACTGGCATCCCTTCTGACCTCTCAAATTAAATTAATAAAGACTAGAATATTTTTACTTTAATTAAAGGAAAAGGCAACTTGGCAGACGAACATTCTTGAAATGTCTTCAAAGTTCAAACCAATCCATTTAAATCCAAATAAACATTTCAAATTTGTGAACTTGGGTGGGGTCTATGCACGAGGCATGGAGTCGATTATTGTCATGGCCGCTTATTATGGGGCTGTCAATCTCATGGGTCAGTTATGGTGGGCTCTTTATTGACCGTTTGTTTGAGTGGTTTGAGGGTCAAATCTGTGATGTGATGATTAGCTGTTACCCAATGTTTTCTACATATAGGACTTGTAAGGTTACTAATGAAAACCACCAAAATTGCAAGGGTGGCTTATGATGGTGCTGGTTATGATATGATGGGCCCATTATGGCGGGCTGGGTATGATGGCTCGATTTTTTTCCGCAAATCTAAAAAGTAGCCAATTCTGTCGGACTCTTGATGAGACACAAAAAAATATTCCTATGTTATTTTGAGGAAAGTCTAGAACAAAATTTATTTCGCTTAATTTACAGATCATAAAAAATAAACAACTCCCTGTAGCATTTTGACCTCAACGGTCGATAAAGAAAAATAGTCAAAAGGTTCAAAAAATATGTATTTCCCCAAAACTTCCTGACATTCAAAAATAAAAAACTTTTTCTTCCACAAATTTGACATGTTTAAGGCAGTGTGAGAACAAATGTTTTGTAAAATTTAGAATCGTATTTTTATGACCTTAATATTGCTCCAACTCGTGAATTATTAATCGTACAAGGTCAAGGCATTTTTTTTACATTATATCATTTATATCAGGTATTTATTTTATTGTTTGACTATTTATGAGCAATGGCATTTGCTACAGAAAATATTACCTAATATAATACTACTTATAATATGCCAGGTAGGTATGGGTAGTGTACCGAGCTATGTGATGTAGATCGGGGTAGAGTACCGAGTTATGCGGGGTAGATAGGTGGTTCATCAAGAAGTCCCACCACCGTAAAGTTTCCTGAAATTAAACGATATTTTAACAAAAGGTAGTCCTCATTGGAATCAGCCTTGTACCGAAAACATTACATGTCAAAGGATGGTACCGGATTTCAAGGGTATTTGGGTCACACCGTAAAGCCATGAAGCCACGGAGCGATTTTACCCATACTTAGTGCACCAATGCAATTACTATTTGTCTTTACGTTAGAAAAAAAATTAGAGTCGGGAAATGAGTTGGATTCAAGTTATGATTTTCTGCTGAGGCAGTTTTAACGTTGCCTAACATAGGTGTTTCGACTAATGTATATACTGGACTACCTTGCCACGGAACGATTTGTTTGAAACTTCATTCTAGCAAACTTCAACTAATTACTACTTGAATAAAACAAAAATCCTGATCCGGAAACTTATATCTCATGTTTCAGAGAAGACATTATAGTCTCATGAAGTCAGGACTATGGGTCCACTAGTAACAAAAGATGGTAACACGGAAAGTAAGACTGTAGAGATTCGCTATTTAGAGTTTTCTTACTGCTGGTGGAGGGTACCGGATTTCAAGCCTTTTTGGGCCACGGCCATTTAATTTTACATTATAGTATTGGGCCATTGGAGAAAAATTGCTTGGCAACAATCTATAGCCAAGGTTACAGATAGACGTTGAGAATGTCCCTCTAGTAGTAGGTCCATCGTCAAGCTCTATAAGTAGTTATCTTTTCGCGAAACCACCAGACGCAGACCACGGACCACCGGTGGTCTCAATCTGGGATTGCTAATCTCAAGTTGAGATTGCTGGTTGTCCCAGTATGATAATATATGGCCACTGGTTTATGGCCTTTGACCGCCGGTCGATACCGTAAGATCGTCGATGGAACTAGGCGATGGTGTACACGGCACATGTCGATAGTGCAATGCCACTCGTCGATATCTACCGGTCTATAGTTTAAGCCCTCTGGTCGATAGTTAGGGTCACTGGTCGATAGTTTAAAGTCACTGGTTGATAGCCACCAATCGATGGTTTAAGGCCACTGGTCGATAGCCGCCGGTCGATAGTTTAAGGTCACTGGTAGATAGCCACCGATTGATGGTTTAAAGTCGCGGGTCGATAGCCGCCGGTCAATAGTATAAGGTCACTGGTAGATAGCCACCGATTGATGGTTTAAAGTCGCTGGTCGATAGCCATTGGATGATAGTTTAGGGCCGCCGGTCGATTAAGGACAATGGCCAATAGCCACCGGTCGATAGCCAGTGGTCGATGAAAACAACTAGTGGTCTCAGAACATATTCCAGTGATATTTTTACATAAGCTATTCCATGGTCATTATTCAATCAACGTTGTCATATCTTCGACAGGAAGAGTTTAGCAGTCTAGTATCAAAAATTGTTTTTGATCATCAACCAGTTGCGTTTGACCATTGGCCAGTCGAATTTGATCATCAGCCAGTCGAATCTGACCATCGACCAGAATCATTGGACCATCTACCAGTTGAGCTTGATCGTATTCAAATCGACTTTCAGGCGAAATTGACTATCGACCAATTTAATTTGACCATCGACCAATCGAGTCTGAACGGCAACCAATTGAATTTGACCATGGACCAGCTGAGTTTGACCATGAACCAATCGAATTTGACCATCTACCAGTGGGCTTTGACCATCGACCAGTTGACAGCTTAGGGCCACTATGGAGTGGCTGCACTGATCGACAATTTATGGTAACCGGTCGATAGTGTATAACAAGGTCCTAAATGCTTAGCGACAAGATTCATTTACCAGTTTGGATCGCTTACCTTTACGAAATTCTTCTCAGTTGTTGGGGATTTGCTTTAAAATTGATATCTCCAAATTCCTCTGACACTTTTGAAAGTACACCAAAAACTACCCGTCTAAGGTCACCTTCTGCTCGATATTGCTTGATATGTTTTATGCGGATGACTTCTTTTAGCTCAGGATGTACGAAGTTATGGCAGGTTGAAATCAATGAGGAGTTTTAACGGCATAAATAGAGGGAATTTAATAAGACTGAAATAATTTATCTCGGAATTGACAATGTTTGACTTTAGCCTATGATTCAAGACTTTACTTGACCAAATCTTAACCTGAAGTGTCTTGAAATCTGTGAGTTAGAATCGAAGAATTCTATAGAAAAACGCCCCATACCCATTTCAATTATCTCATGTCTCCATAAAATTATCATGTTCTCTATAATTTAGGCTGGCTCAGAGAGAACCAGGAAATCGACTACATTCCTAGACAGATTATTGGATTAACCCAATTCGATACAATCATCAATTTTACATTTTTTTTCAGCCATCATAATTTCATCTTAAACTTAAAATAATGCCTTACAATATCCAATATACTCCCACCTCGTTTTGCAAACAAACAATAATAATATACACAATTTAAATACCAAATCTAACAGGTTTTTTCACTTCTCTTCCGGAACGGGTACGGAATGTAAGGTCTCTATTTACCCTACCATCCCGATGAGCCACTTCTTCTAAAACTCGGTCTTCTTCGATAGCTTGATCTTGTTCAACAACTTGGTCATCTTCACTCTTACTGTCGTCCAGATTGTCCGCTGAATTCAGAGGTGAGGATACCTCGAGAGGAAAAAACCGCTGCAGAGGACGAGTCATCACACCTGTCTGTGTCTTCACTCGAGCAACTCGAACTCCTCCGTCTCGTCCGGGAAATAGCTCAATTATTCTCCCCATAGGCCAGTTCAATCGTTTACGGTTGTCGTCTCCCACCAGCACCACATCTCCAATAACAAAGTGATGACTTTTCACCAATTTTCCTCTATGCACCAACATTGATAGGTACTCTTTACGGAATCGGTCTCGGAATTGTTCCTTTAACTTGTTTACCAACCGGTAACGTTTCCGTAGGTGTCTTTCATCCAGGCTCTCGATCTCTGGAAACTCCGATCCCTGTATGTCCTGAATTAACATTGAAGGCTTCAACGCAACGAGGTCATTTTAATCCTCTGTAACGTACGTTAATGGTCGATCGTTAAGGACTGCTTCCGCTTGGCAAATACACGTATAGAGTTGATCGTAGTTAAGATGACTTCGTCCAAGCATTCTCTTCAGTATGTCTTTAAGGCTTCTGACGAGTCTTTCCCACCAGCCTCCCCACCAAGCTGCTGATGGTGGATTAAACTTCCACTGAATCCGATAAACCCCCTTCTCGCTTGCAATTTTCTTCCAATTTAGTTCTCGAAAAAGATTGACTGCTCCTGTAAAGTTTGTCCCATTGTCACTATGAATTGTGATGGGACGTCCCCTTCTACTGATGAACTTCGACAAGGCCAGCAGGAACGCACGTGTAGTTATGCTCTGGACAAGTTCTAGATGCACAGCTCTATAGACGGCGCAGGTGACTAATACAATCCAAGTTTTGGTTAAATCCTTCAAATATAATGGTCCAGCTAAATCAACACCGGTTACCTCGAATGCTTTTCCGGTGGTTACTCGTCCTTCCGGAAGTGGGCAATTAGAACACTGCCCATATCTCTGCCCGATCCACTTCCTCGATTGTCAGTTCTCCAAATTCCATATGTCTTCGTTTATATCGATCCACCAACCGCAAACCATACGAAAGGAGCCGCAGATTCCTGTAGTATGACGAATAACGCTGGAAGTACCAAGGGGTCTGAGACTCCACGACACTCATCATTTGAATAAGGCCTTTCTTCCTCTCTTGTAGAATGAGCTCCTCGTTCCCTTGTTCACTGTGCTTTGGCCAATGTTCTTGCTTACATTGTAACCAACTCGGTCCCTCCCACCAACGACTATTCAACAAATTCGGTGGGGAACACCCCCTGGACGGAAGATCTGCCGGATTCATATCCCCAGGAACAAAATACCAGTCGTCTGTATTCGTTAACTGGCAAATCTCCTTAACCCGATTACCGACGAACGTCCCCCACTCATCGTTCCTCTTGATCCAAGCCAGAGCTGTTGACGAGTCCGTCCACAAAAATGTTGATACTTTCTCCATCCCCAATGACTCCTTTACTGAATGAGTTAGGCGAGCCGCAATCGAACATCCCAGTAACTTCAGCCTCGGGATAGTGCATTTTTTGATCGGTGCAACTCTTGCTTTAGCTTGAAGTAGTTGCACCGAAATTCTATTTCCATCGTCCAATCTCACAAATACAGCTCCAGCATAAGCTGACTTCGATGCATCACTGAAAGTGTGAAATTGAATGCTTACACATTGGAGAGGAAATCCATGTCGTGGCAAATGTATCTTAGTCAACTCTGGAACATTTGACCACCACTCTTGAAACCGCTTCCTAAGGTCTTCCTCCAGCTCTTCATCCCATGACGTCTTGTTTGACCAGGCTTCTTGCAATATTAATTTTGGGATTAACGTTGCTGGACTCAGAAACCCCATTGGATCAAAAATCTTCTGTACTATTGAAAGTATGACTCGTTTGGTTATCTTGATGGGAACATCTTCTTCTGGAATATTAACTCGTATCGTGTCTCCCACCGTATCCCACAGGTAACCTAATACATGTGTCAAGACAGGCTGAGTCCTCCCAGTAACCTCCAAGTCACCTTCTACAAAACTCCTTTCCCACTGACGAAGTTCCATCTTGGCATTTCTCATTACTTCCATGGAAATTGATTTGAAGTTCTCGTATTCTACAACTGTGTCCACGGATGTCACGCTATTGTCAACGTACAGAGACCGTAGCAACTTAAGTGCAACTGTATTACCTCTGTCTGCCGCTTATAGAAGGTGCATCTCGATGACGGCTCCCAACAGGAATGGGCTACAATTAACCCCGAATACAACTCTTTTATGACGAAAGGTTTTGATAAGTTTCCGATCTGGACCCTCCCACCATAGGAACCTCAGATAATTCCGGTCTAGTTCATCCACTGATATAATCTGAAACGCCTTCCTGATATCTGCAATTATTCCAATTTTCCTTTCCCGAAACCGTAAAATGAGAGAAGGTATGATTTCTAAAAGATTAGGTCCCTTTTCTAGACACTCATTAAGGGACGGATTCCTACCGACCTTACATGAGGCATCGAATACCGGTCGGACCGGTGTCGTGAGGCTTTCCGGCTTAAATACAGGTCGATGAGGCAGGTAATGAGTTCCTTCCATCGCCCCCGATGTTGGCTCGTAAACCTCTTCTATCATTCCTTCGCTTTCCCATTGCTTGAAAATGAGGTCATAGGCTTCGAACTTATCTGCACTTACTAATTTGGATGTGGCACAAATAAGCCTTTTGATGGCCACAGATTTGTTGTCCGGGATTCGAGGGGACAATTCCATCCACGGGAGACGAACCGAATAACGCCCCTCCTCATCGCGTGACACTGTCTTTTGGAATTGCTTCTTGGTTGCTAATTGACTCTCTTCCCGACTCTTGACTTCTGCTGGGTCATTGATACCCAAGATCTCCAGGCTCCATAAATCTGCCACCGAAGACTGGCAGTTCATCAGTTGAGCTGAAATGGTCATCATTGCGGCCGATACTTGTTCACGGGGAAGCTTACCACTTATAGTCCATCCTAACTTGGTTTCGATGGCAGTAAGTCCACATTGCAACTTGAGTATCCGACCAGTAAATAATTGACCGTAGAAGTCACTCCCCACTAAAATCTCAATTTCTGATCTCTCAGACTTACAGTCGTGTAGGAAGATTTTGTTGTCCGTCAACTCCCTCATCCATGGGCCTTCCGGAACACGACTTAATGGTCCACATATTACCGGCTCATCCAACACTGTAATATTGATCTCATTCTGTCCTTCAATGCTCTGCAATCGAAGGTTGAATTTATTTCGGTTCTTTACCTCTGTGACTTGTCCTCCATACAGTATTGTTCTCATGGACACATTCTCCAGAGCTTTCAGATTCAATCTTTTGGTAGTATCTTCTCTGACGCTGCTTCCCTGACTTCCACTATCAAAGATTAAGCGAACTATTTGATAGTTTCCTGTGCTATCTTGTACTCGAACTAGAAGGGTCTGCAACAGTACATTTCCAGTACACTGGTGACTAGTCATGGCTGTTGAAGTAACTGCTTCCTTTTGTTCATGACTACTGGTCGGTTCTGCCGACTTTATTTTTGCCAACTCAGGACACATGATCACAGTATGTTTCTTCGAGCCACATAAGACACACTGGACCTTTATATGACAATGTTTAGCGAAATGCCCCGTACGCAAACAACAATAACATCCTTTCTTATCTTGTACTCGGGCGTTCTTTTCCTTTAAACTCATTCCTTGAGCCTTAAAACATTCCCCACTGGGATGATTCCGATCACAAAATATGCAACATATTATGCTCTGACCTGACAATAAGCCTGCAGCTGTTGAGAATTCCTCGTTCTCTCCAGAGACCGTTTTGTTCCGAGGATTCTCCGGTTTTACCGCCACATCATTGGATTGAAAACCAGCCCGAACAATCTTCTTCTGGCATTCTATTTCCACTTCCTTTTGCAGAAAGGTCATGAGATGATGCATTTCTGTTTTTGGTGGTTCCATCTTGGAGCCGTCCACTTCATATAAGGCACTACGTTGCCACGCTAATAGGATGTCTTCCGGGAGACTGGATTCGACCATCGGGTACAGGAACTCTGCAGTCTGTTCGGCTGTCACCCCCAGCTCCTCTAGACATCTCAAATGGGACTCCAGCTTGTCGTACATAAATGACAACTGGACCCCTTCTTTTGATTTAGCATTACTCATAACCATTTTGAGTAGCACTCGTACGTAAACTTGTTTTAACAATTTCTTCTTATCAAATCGCTGTTTTAGAGCCTTGATTACCTTTGGGTAGTTATCCTCTGTCATGGGGTAGCTTGCCACTAGATCCATCGCTCGTGCCCCAGGAACCATCGCTTGAAACAAGTACTGAAACTTGTCGGTAGTGTGTATAGTTTCATCGTCATGAATCTTACAATACTGTGACCACCATCCCAACCAGTCCGTCATTTCTCCATTGAACTTTTTCATTTCAATCTTGGGAAGTTTGAACGTTCTCTGTTTTGAAGTTGACGTGCCTGTAGCCTCCGAGGCGGTACCGTATTGGCTGGAGACCTCCCGATTCTTCTTGACCAGTTTCTCCACATTTATTCCTACCCGGACCCACAGAACGTTAACCGCGTCAATGTCATCTCGTACCATCTCATATTCCTCTCGGGAACAGTTTTCGTCTATCATGATGTCAAGGATTTTTACATCAACGTCTTCAAGTTCATGAAACAATGTCTCAAGTGTCCTGAACTGAATTTGTACAAATTCTAACTCCGGCTCTTCCTTTCCGAGCTCCTCCTGAATTTTCCCAGCCTTCTTTAAAACTAACTTTCGCATAACATCCTGCTGCACTTTTAAACCCTCCATGGCAAGAAACTGTCTTAAATGTTGCTTAAGTCCTTTACAAGCAAAGTATCACGTCGGGGTCACCACTAATTTTGAAAGTACACCAAAAACTACCCGTCTAAGGTCACCTTCTGCTCGATATTGCTTGATATGTTTTATGCGGATGACTTCTATTAGCTCAGGATGTACGAAGTTATGGCAGGTTGAAATCAATGAGGAGTTTTAACGGCATAAATAGAGGGAATTTAATAAGACTGAAATAATTTATCTCGGAATTGCCAATGTTTTACTTTAGCCTATGATTCAAGACTTTACTTGACCAAATCTTAACCTGAAGTGTCTTGAAATCTGTGAGTTAGAATCGAAGAATTCTATAGAAAAACGCCCCATACCCATTTCAATTATCTCATGTCTCCATAAAATTATCATGTTCTCTATAATTTAGGCTGGCTCAGAGAGAACCAGGAAATCGACTACATTCCTAGACAGATTATTGGATTAACCCAATTCGATACAATCATCAATTTTACATTAATTTTCAACCATCATAATTTCATCTTAAACTTAAAATAATGCCTTACAATATCCAACAGACACATATAAGGGCTTGGTTGGATTGATTCTCTATTTTCTATCTGATCAATCTCTTCGGAGATCTTTATTCTTTTGATTAATTAAAGATGTAAGACTATCTTACATAAAAACTGAACTTGAATCTGTATTGTGTTAACTTCATTCCACCTAATCCATATACCTAGATGAATTGTCGTTACACACAATAAATTGAGGGTGGTGTCAAAAATTAGATAAATGTCTCAGAAACAGCTCAACAAATTGATGTTACAAAAATCGGTATAGTTGACCCGTGGGGGTTTTTTGATTATGCCACATGGTCAATAATGTGGGGTTAGTGGTCGATGGCTACTGGTTGATAGCATATGGTTTATGGTCACTGGTCGAATACTGGAGTCTTGAATGGAATTAAATCGTTAACGGTGGAATTATTACATAAAATCATGCAAAGGCTATATGCAATTGCTTGAATGAATGAATAATATTTAAATTATAAAATGCATAATGAATTTTTGCAAAGCCAAGCGTGTCCAAATGTGTAAGTTTGTCAAAAAGTGTAGCCTAGTTTTAGTATCGACCCATCTAGTTTGACCAGTCGAGTGATCATCAGCCAGCCCAGTTTGACTGTCGACCAGTCGATAGACTAGTAGTAGCAATAGTCTAGCCAAAGAACAGTAATTTCCAACCATCACCGGCAGTCTCTAACTATAGACCAGTAGTTTCAATTATCAACCGATAGTATCCAAGCATCGACCAGTGGCTTCTAGCCATCAATCGGTGGTCTTTAACAATAAGCAGTGGTATCCGACACTTAAAGGTGGCCTCCAATCATTTAACAGTTGTTTCTAACATTCTAACCATAAACCATAAATCCATAACCTGTGGAATCTAACAGGTGGTCTTATACTATGAACTGGTGGTCAAAGACTATCCAGCAGTGGTGCTGGGCTATCGACCGGGGATCTTTTACTACCGACGGGTGGTTATACACTATCGACTAGCTACAATAAACGATCTACGAGTTGCTCCGATATCATCAACCAGTGGTCATGGACTATCGACCCTTGGCTGTAGACCATTTACCGGCGGTCTTCTACCATCGACAGGGGGTCATAGCCTATCCACCAGTAGAGCTGGACTATCGACCAATTACAGTTGATCATCGACCACTGGTCTATATCATCGAACAATGGTCATAGACCGGTACTCTTCAACGATTGACCTGCTCTTAGCCATCCGGCGCCGACCAGCTGTTAGAACCATCCAAATATAGTTTAGTGGTCAAAATATAGCCGAGATCGTAGTTGGGCGACCACCGGTGGTTTTAGGTGAAACCACCAGACCACCAGACTACCGACCACTGACCACCGGAGGTCGGTGGTTGGTGGTCGATGTTTGGTGGAGTGGAGTGGAGCTAGGATCAGTGGTTGGTGGTAGGTGGTCGCGAGGTTGGATCGGTGGTCGGTGGTCTCAAGCTGGAATCGGTGGTCTGGTGGTCAGTGGTTGGTGGTCTTGAGTTGAGCTTGGTGGTCGGTGTTCGGTGGTCTCAAGCTGGGATCGGTGGTCTGGTGGTCAGTGGTATTGAGTTGAGCTTGGAGGTCGGAGTTCGGTGGTCTCGAGATAGGTTCGGTGGTCGGTGGTCAGTGGTTGGTGGTCTTGAGTTGAGCTTGGTGGTCGGTGTTCGGTGGTCTCGAGGTAGGTTCGGTGGTCGGTGGTCTCAAGCTGGGATCGCGATCGGTGGTCTGGTGGTCAGTGGTTTTGAGTTGAGCTTGCTGATCGGTGTTCGGTGGTCTCGAGATAGGTTCGGTGGTCGGTGGTCTCAAGCTGGGATCGGTGCTCTGGTGGTCAGTGGTTGGTGGTCTTGAGTTGAGCTTGGTGGTCGGTGTTCGGTGGTCTCGAGGTAGGTTTGGTGGTCGGTGGTCTCAAGCTGGGATCGGTGGTCTGGGGGTCAGTGGTTGGCGGTCTTGAGTTGAGCTTGGTGGTCGGTGGTCTGGAGGTAGGTTCGGTGGTCGATGGTCTTGGGCTGGGATCGGTGGTTGTCTGGTGTTGTAATTACATGCTTGGTGGTCGGTGGTCTGGTGGTCGGTGGTTGCCCAAGTATGGCCGA